>JAJOZX010001725.1:0-245000 GCA_023014485.1 Bathynomus jamesi | reverse complement strand
TGTCTAACCGTCAGCGAAGCGACGGGAATAATAATAAATATATTTTATAATGATCCTATCCTTTTTTATACTAACAGTGTTCAAGGTATCATTCCTGACTTAATAAGCTTGCTCTTCTCCTACGTTGTCGTTCTCTTGCCAATCGTCTTCTTATTTCTGCAGCAGTCTCCATTTTCGTGGTTCATATATATTTTGCCGTCATTCTTGACGGCACGGGTACACTAGTATATATATATGTGTGTGTGTGTAAGTGTATAAATAACATTTTATTTATAAAATAAAATCAGCTCTATATATATATATATATATAGGGAATGAACTCAGAATGGTCCCCTGAGTTTTTTATGATACACACAGACAGTGCATGGAACAAGGATCTGAAATGAAAAAGAAAAACTATGGTATTTGTCATTTACCATTACTTATTCGGACTATAGTGGATTTAATTATCCCAGAAGAGTTCCTTGTTCCATGCACTGTCTGTATGTATCATATATATATATATATATATATATATATATATATATATATATATATGATGAAGGAACTCTTCTGGGAAAATTAAATCTATTATAGTCCGAATAAGTAATGATAAAAGACAAACACTATAGTTTTTTTTCTTTTTCATGATGTTAGCCCGACGTGGGCAACGGGTCACTCGCAAAGAGGCCAGGCCCAAAAATAGCTGGTGAGGGAAGCTATATTTTGGGGCCTCTTTGCGAGTGACCCGTTGCCCACGTCGGGCTAACATCATGAAAAGAAAAAACTATAGTGTTTGGCATTTACCATTACTTATTCGGACTATAGTGGATTTAATTTTCCCAGAAGAGTTCCTTGTTCCATGCACGGTCTGTGTGTATCATGAAAAAACCTCAGGGAACCATTCTGAGTTCAATCCCATATATATATATATATATATATATATACAGTCGACTCCACTTAAAAAGGTCACCTAATTAGCAGGTCATATGGTTTAAGCAGGTCATCTTGCTAAATCCCAAATATTTTTATATGTCTGCCATTATAATTATATATTGATAAGAAGGTCACGTCTTCGATAGGTAAGCCGCTTATGAGGTTAAAAATACAAGTATAACTGCCCGGCTCATCCCCATATTGAAAGTTTACAACAAATCCAACTAATTTTTTTGCCTGCAAATACGACAGCTATAATTCAACCCCTCGATCAAAGAATTATTAAGAACTTGAAAGGATTCTACAGGAAACAGCTGTGTGAAAACTATTAATGCAAATGGAGAACATAAATGAGACAACAATTACAATTCCGATAGCAAAAGCGACAAATAAGATACAGTTTTAGATGCAATTTGCATGCTCGCATTAGCGTGGGAAAATGTGAACACAAACAATTTTGAACTGTTATGTGAGATGTGGCTTACGAAGAAGCGATGAAGTACAAATCTTGCAATTGACACCATTGAAGATATTGAGCTTCCGGAAGGAATTGAAAGAGAAGATTTTGATAGAATGGCAGAAATATCAGAAAATGAAGGCATTTTTGAAGGGGCAACAGACGAAGAAATCATTGCAGGAATTAAACAAAAAGAAGACAGCGAAGACAAAATAGCGACGATGATGAAATGAACATATACACCCCTTTCCCGTAAAGAAATTTCGACTCTTTCGAATTTATTAGATAGATATGGAATATGCAAGGCAACCTTTCAACTTTAAAACATATTTCCGCTATACAAACAGAACTGAGTAAATTGTGCGCAAATAATTTAAAACAAGCTACATCAATGATTATTTTCGTGAATAAATACTGTATGACGTATTTTACCCGATTGATCCAAAGTTGTATATACAATTAATGTTTTTTAATAAATTAAATAAAGTACCGTATGACTGTATTTTAATAAAAAAAAACTATTGAATGAGTTAGTGTTTAATATACTGTACCTCTTTACTGTTATAACAGGTAGAACAACAATAGAGCGTATAAAGCGTTAATGGAATGGTAATATATATGTATCCTGCCTTAACACTAAGAAATGGATAAGCAGTCGGCCGCATAAGAAGGTCAGAAACGTTAGTCCCAAAGTGACCTTTTTTTATCCGGATTTGACTGTGTATATATATATAATATATATATATATATATATATATATGTGTGTGTGGATCGTTTCCTTTATAGCACCCCCATAAAATTATTGAATGCCCGGTTAATTGAATGTCCGGTTAGGTCAACTGCACGCCCTAGACGATTGGTTAAGGTAAGTCGTGATATTTACGTTAATTTTAATGAAATATTACGACTACTTAACCAAATCGTCAAGGTCGGGGCTGCGATAAGGAAAAAATCCATATATAATTATATACTGTATCATATATATAGTTGTACCAAATCTATATATATTATAATAAGAGAGCTGTCCGTCTGTCCGTTTGTCCGTCTGTCCGTCACACTTTCAGAAATTGTGAGAAAAAATTGTGAGAAAAAAATTCAGAAATTGTAAAAAAAATTCAAATTGTATTACGGGCGGCAATGTGAAGCTCAAGATTTTCATGGCTGTGTTCTTTTCTGTAGTTTAGCAATGGGGGAAGGGTGGGGGTGGGGTAATGGGGGATGGGTGGGGTAATGGGGAGGGGTAGGGTAAGGGGGAGGGGGTTAGCCCCCAAGTTGTATGAATGGGGTTGAGGAGGTTTTGGGAGATACCAGATTCAGAAATGTTGACACAATGTGAAGCTCAAAATTTTCACGGCTGGGTTCTTTTTTGTAGTTTAGCCTGTCTAACCGTCAGCGAAGTGACGGGAACTGTACTAGTAATAATAATAATAATAATATACTCTGCTCGTACAATGTTTTTATTATTATATACTAGTACAGTTCCCGCCGCTTCGCTGACGGTTAGACAGGCTAAACTACAAAAAAAGAACCCAGCCGTGAAAATTTTGAGCTTCACATTGTGTCAACATTTCTGAATCTGGTATCTCCCAAAACCTCCTCACCCCCATTCATACAACTTGGGGGCTAACCCCCTCCCCCATTACCCCCACCCCTCCCCATTACCCCACCCATCCCCCATTACCCCCATCCCATTCCCACCCATCCCCCATTACCCCACCATCCCATTACCCCACCCATCCCCCATTACCCCCACCCCCACCCTTCCTCCATTGCTAAACTACAGAAAAGAACAGTCATGAAAATCTTGAACTTCACATTGCCGCCCGTAATACAATAATTCATAGCTTCTAATTATTCCTATCTAATTCCTTCAGAGCGTGACACAATTCTGCAACAAACAGACAGACATATAAACAAACAAACAAAACTTGGCTATTATTATAATGGGGATTATTATTATTATTTTATTATTATTATTATTATTTTTACTGTTATTATTATTATTATCATCATTATTACTGTTATTTTATTTATTTTGATTGGGTTCAGAATCCGAGGTGAGCCTTGAACGGCCAAGCTCTGAAGGGCTACTTTAATTTATAGCCTAAGTTAAGCTAGACTAAACAAACTTACGGACTTGGAGGTCCTATTAGGTCCTACCTCGGGGTTGCTGACTCGATGTGGGCCTACTTTAGGCCGCAGTAGCATAAAATTAAGAAAAACAAAAGGGCACTATTTATGGTCTTCTTTCTAAACCTTGCAACAACGACACAACCTGCACCATTGCATTATGCAACAATCCTTTATTTAAACAACCAAGGATAAAGATTCGGTAGAACACATCCACCCAAACTAGTGACGAAAATAGGTTTTTCTGGTGTATTTCATGCTGTTTCAATTGAATCTGACCTTCATTTTTGGCGTAAATGCACCGTTACGGAGACCCCCCCCCCCCAGGGCTTTGAAGAAGAGGAAAATTGTGAGCTAAAAAGGCCACAATCAATTGAAACAGCATGAAATACATCAGGAAAACCTATTTTCGTCAGTAATATTCACGGCAAATAATGATAATAAAGTTAAGTTCTTGAAGTAAAAATTATTAAACAAAATAATTATTACTAATGTAGCAATCCCGCAAAATAAATAGCATACATAATTACAGTACAAGAACTACAGTTCAACTCCAAAAACAGACTAACCAGCCTAACGAAATATGGTTTAATTGACTAAATAAATATAACACTGATGGCGTTTTAATAGTAAAAAATGCTTTATAGATGACGCTAAAGTAAAAAATTAAAGTATTTACAGACCAAGCTTCAGGCACGCACTAAAGATATGTATGAGTTCATCTCTCTCACAGATAGACAAACACTGCTTGTGCCAGTGAAGTTTGCAAATGTCCCTTTCTCTAAACTGTTGAATGGAGACCCAGTACCTTCTCCACTCCAAAGACATCAACAAACTGACGAGTTTCTTGAAATGGTTCATGTTGCCTTGAAGCTAAGATCTGACATCCTTGCTCAGCCAAAGTACAAAAGATTTGCTGTGAATGAAGAGGAAATGGTTTCATGTGTTCCTGACAACCTCTTCATGTTCCTTCGCTTGATGTTTGGTAAACAGGAATTGTTGGAGGATGACACTGATGAGACCTCAGAGGCTGAGAGGAAGAATGACGCAGAGGGAGCGTAAGTCTCAGAAAAGAAGACTGAGCATTGTACAGGATTTGGTCTATAATTAGGCTGACCATACGTACCGTTTTGAACGGGACAGTACCGTTTTGTATGGGTTTTTGTATGGGTTCTGTCACTGAAGAATAATTGTAAGCTCAAGATGTTTATGTACTTACTTTTTCATGAATACAGAATATTACATAACCCCCGTCCCTTTTTTGCCTTCGCAATGTCCCGTTTTTGTCTCAAGGAAATATGGTCAGCCTATCTATAATGTCAGTGGCGGAACACACTGGACTCTTAAGCATCTGGGTCTTGCTAGTATATTGCATCAAGCAACCCGATCAAAAAATCTGTTCGGTTATTTCACAATGTTGGGCACATACTGAACTATCACAACGTCAAGCAAATTGACACCTCACTGGCAAAAAGCACTCTCGTGGCAATGGATCAAGCAACAGGAGCTGTGATTCCACCAAACTTTGTGCATGGAAGATTTGTACACTTCACTTGTGACAATATCGACATCAATGATTTTCACTTTGATGGAAAGAACACCTTTCACGCCACTCAAGTTGCTGCCTGGCAAAGAGGTTCCAAAGGAGACATGGGAATGAAGACTCTTGAACCTTCAAAGAAAGACACTATCCTGAAAGTGCCTGATGTCATGGAAAAAATCTTCCCTGCACAGATAATTGAAGGACAGTCACAGCCAACGTCTACGTCTGAAATCAAACTGGAATGGTTCAAAACAACATCTGAAAACGAAGCAGCTGTTCAGGCAGTTGCAAAGGACATGTCATTTATCCTCAAGCGCAGCAATGAGAAGGACCAAAGTCAGGAGTGGCTCAATGGAACAGGAAAGAAAGGTGGTGGCATCGTTGGCATCACGAAAACACCATCAGCTTTGAACAGATGGGCCCTCTCCTACAATATGCGGTCCCACATTGCCAGTGAAACGAGAGGAGTGTTTGGCACAAACTCTGACGACGTCATCATTCACAACGAATGCAACAGAAGAAGGCGAAGGCAGGACAAGAAACATGAAGACAATCTGATGACCACTCTGAAGAACTTTAAACTGTTCTCCAGAGATGTGCCCCAGGACCTGCAAAATATTGTAACCAAGGACCTTGCCAGCAGGAACATCGAGGAGGACTTGCTGACAGCACACCAGAAAGGACAAGACCAGCTGGACACATTTGTTGGTCAGAGACTACTTCCTCATGTTGAAAGGAAAGTGAAGTTTCGTGATACTCTGCCAAAGAACAGGCCCTTAACATTTGCTAGTCTGTACGAGGTGAGCCAAAAGGATGTGCACAGTGGAGCACAGAAAACAATCAAGGCAGACAGGAAGATTCTTCAGAGACTAATCACTGCATATGAAGCAAGACGAAAAGTGGACCTTGCCATGATCTTGAAGCATGAACTGATGCTCGTCCCTTCCGCTCTTGCAGAAACAAACGGCAGCCTGCGTTCAGGGTCAAAGGCAGTTTTGCTTCACATCCTTACACATGAATTATCCTGTCCACAGAGCCTTGACGCTACTGATCTTGGCGACAGTGCAACACTTGTTGTCGATGGACAAGCACTTGTTTTTGCCTTTGGGAAACCTCAGCACGCAACAACATTTGGAGATCTGGCCGATGCTCTTATCAAATCTCTCCTGCAAACCGGGCGTGCTTTCAAGCGTATCGACATCCTTTTTTGACAGATATTATGAGACCTCCATCAAGAGTGGAACAAGGAAGAGACGAGGCAAAGGTTCTCAGCCAATCAGAAGAGTGATTGAAAATCGAAACATCCCCTTGCCAGCCAAATGGCAAAACTTCTTGTCTCGTCCTGACAACAAAGCTGATCTTACCAGATTCTTGTCCCAGCAACTCATACTGCAGGCGCTAGTTGACAAAACTATTGTAGCTGCTGGTGGTTTCAGTGATGCCACTCGAGTTGAGTCTTCCAACCCTGATACAGACACAAGTCATTTGGAGGCCTCTCATGAGGAGGCAGATACGAGGACAGTTCTCCACTGTGTGAACAGCGAAGCATGTAGCATTGTTGTTGCTTCACAAGACACGGATGGAGGCTTCAAGACAATGTCTTGGTACCAGTTCTTAAGTCTCTCCCTTCAGTCCCTGATGCGTGTGCTGACCTCATCTTCTGTGGATGCAGCAAGAAATGTACAAGTGTTCGCTGCAAATGCAGAATTGCTCGCCTTCCATGCACAGCAGCATGCAAGTGCCATGACACTGGTGATGTTTGCTACAACGCTTGAAGAATACTGAAACAGCGATCTGCCAACGTCATGGACAGCAAAAACAAAAATATTTTTGTGAAACGGACACTATCTGCTAATTGGTTACTGAAGTCGTCATGTCATGTCTTATGTGAAATAAATTTTGTCAAATAAAATTCAAAGCTCCTCCTCTCTCCCTATTTCTCTCTGGAACTTTTAATTTAGCTCTTAAACAGTAAATTAGGACCGCGTTTAGAGATCATAAAAACCTTTTATTTTCAAACTACGATGCATTATGAGTGTTTCCATGAGTTAGAATGTTTGCGGCGGCCATTTTGAATATTTAATTTTATAGCACGAAATAAGCATTGAAGACTTTGGCAGACACCAAAATTGGAAAGAGCACACTTAAGTCCTTTAGAAAAAGCTTTCTGCCCACTTCTGCCTCAAAATGCCGACCTCTTTTGATTGAAGCCCATATTCTAAAATTTGGCCCAGTATACAAAACAGCTTTACTGCGCATCATTCACAATCCATAGCCATTTAACCTAACATACAAGTACAATCTTACGTATAAACTGAACTTAATACAAAAATAATATAAAAATAAGGCCAACATAGCCACTTAGCCTTTCATACTGGCATACTATTTGATTAATTATCTGACAATTTTATGTATATTATTATTACCTGAGATATCTTATAACACTTATAACACTTATTATAACATAGCCACTTACTATAACACTTATTATAACACAACTTAATATGCATATATAATCTTTGCTACATTACAAAAATAAGGTATTGTAAACCAGCAGTTGTCTGAACAGTTGTATAAATCTCAAGTCAGCTAATTTACATACAACTTTAAGAATATACAGTATTTACCAGGGTTGGGTCAATTAAGTTAATTAACTTAACATTTTTGCCGATTAACTGATTAAGTTAATTAATTTAACTTCAGTTAAATTTTTGAAAAAGTTTAACTTAACTTAATTGAAATATCTCCAAATTAGTTGATTAACTTCAATTAATTTTCAATTAATTTTCTTATAAAAACGCTGTTTTTAATCTTTCTGAGTGAAATGTATTAGGCCAAGAGATGAAAGTTTTGAGAACCTCATCTTCTGTAAAGTTAACAAGCATGTTTAACAAAACAACAAACAAAATATCTTTATTGCGGCTCATTCACAATCCATAGCCACTTAACCTAACATACAAGTACAATTTTACGTATACACTGAACTTAATACAAAAATGAGGCCAACATAGCCACTTAATCTAGCATACTGGCATACTGTTTGATTAATTATCTGACAATTTTATGTATATTTTTATTACATGAGACATCTTATAACACTTATTTAGGACTTGTTCAACCATAGGCGTACGGCAGATAATCTTTTGCGGGGGGGGATACAAATTTGCCCGAATTTTTAAGTTACAACAAAGAATGGCCGAAATTAGTTAATGTAATTAACTGTGTATATATATATATATATATATATATATATAGGAAATTAGAATCATCACAGGCTCAGGCTCCCTCACTCCAACAGGCCATTAGAAGCACTAATATTACCAAAATTAATTGTATGATTTTTCTTTTTTATGCAACTTCCATGATGTATTATAATCCCTACCGGTACTTAGTTAATATCAAATATTTTATTCATGCGTAAGAAAGATAATAAAAACTTGTGAGCCATCATAACTTAAATAAATTTAGTAGCACCTACTGTGCTCACAATGTAAAATGAAAGTTGAAACAACATATCTTTTGAGAAATTAAGGAAAACACATCAGTATAACAATGGAAACATAAAGCCATTTCCTGCATAACGGAAAATTCTCGAAATAAGCACTTTCAATTTGTTGCTATTTACAAACTAAAATTATGAAAACCTAGAAAAAGTATGTCGATGACAACACGTGCGGCCAGTGCCATCTGGTTGGTTGGTATTACTCAGGCGAACTTTACATCATCGAAGCTCCCATCTCACCGACAAGTATTGGCTGTTCTTTTCCATTTCCTCAATCAGCAAAAATTGACTCTTAAAGATAGCGTGTCCAAGACAGCTGATCTCTTCCTTCCAATTTGGATGAAAGCTCGATTTCCTACAAAAGCTGTTAAACATGTCGAAGACATCAAGAAGCTTCATACTGAGTGGCAAGTGCTCAAGAAGAATATCAACCGAAAATCTGCCACGAACCTTGCAAACCAGGCAACATTTCAAGATGGGTTAGACAACCTCTTCGACATCGCCCACCAGGATGCCATGCAGCTGATGAAAATTGAAGAGGACAGACAATTCCTGGAAGCTCAACGGGAGACAGGACAGAGGGGCACGATGGCTGGAGTCGACAGAAAACTCACTCTGCAAGAAGAACGTGTTGCAAGAAGGAGAGCGGAAGCTTCAAAGCGGGCTGGCAAAGCGGCTTCATCAAGTGCTGCTGCAACCGACGTCGCTGTTCTTGAGTTGTCTTCGTCGAGCAACTCGTCAGAAGTGGACGAAGAGCTTGCACCATCAGAAACGCGTGCTCCTAAACGAGCTCGACTTCGTGGAACTGTAAGTGTGGTAACACCTGAAGTGGCAGCTGCACTAGATCGGAGTAATGTGACTGACTGGAAGTCGGAAGTAATTGGGAGTGCCATCGTGGAGACGATAAATGAGTGGGGACTGAGGGAACGAGTGAAGGGGCTCTGCTTTGACACCACCGCGTCCAACACTGGTTCAAAGGGAGGAGTTTTTGTTCGTTTGGGAACTGAGCTTGGGAGGAATTTATTGAACTTGGCGTGTCGACATCACATCTCAGAGATACTCCTAGAGACGGTCTTCAGCCTTCATGATGTCTCCAGCTCCAAATCTCCGAATATTCAGCTCTTCGGTCAGTTCCGGGACTACTGGCCTTACCTCGATAAGACAACATACTCCTCGGCAGTGGAGACCTAATCCCTGTGATAAAGGGATATAAGACTGAGGTCATTGCATTTGCTGTTGACCAGCTGTCCAATTTTTAGCCACGGGATTCCTACCGTGAGCTTGTTGAGCTGACGATTATCTTCCTTGGAGAGGCCCTCCACGCGGGATCCATTTCCGATATCCAGGAGCAATACATCTATGTCAAATACTGGTTTCAGAGTCCGTCTTGTCTTCAGTAGAAGCTCCGAGAAACGATCTGAATCTCCTCCGCGCACTAGCTAACTATGTTTATGGAAAAACTATATGTGCTTACAATATGGTATCGTATGTGGTACCTTTATTTCTTAATTAAATACCAATTATTAATTCATTGAATTAAATATCTACAAAATTGCTTCGGAATTGGCGACATAGCCTATTGGAAATGAAAATAATTGCCATACATAGAACCCAATATGGAGGCATTGGGTCCACATAACAACAAGAAAATTTATTATTTCGTATTCAAAATTTTCCATTGCTGACTCATGAAAATTACTTCGAGAGAAGAGTCAACGAACTTTGAAGAATCAGCGAATTCCTAACGATTTATATTGGCGGCGCTCGGAGCTGCTTATGTTAAGCAATACTTTTAAGCAAGGAAGGTGTACTTAATCTTCCTATAAGTTCTGAGTGAATAACAAGTAATATAAACCTAATAACTCAAAAGGATAGGCCTATTCCTTCAGGTATTTAAGTGTAGTGAATGCCTATATTAATTAAACCAAGTAAACTCGTTGTGTAACTCCATCGTACCGCGGCCCTACATCGAAACAGAAGCGAGACCCAACGAAATAATAAGGTAAGGTAATTGCTTTCTTTATCATTAGGCAGCGCTAAAATACCAAAGGCAAATAAATTTAAATTAACCACTGAAAACAATACATAAAGAGGTCCTTTGAAGACCTACACATACATAACTCTCTAACGAAAAAACGTAGGGTTTTGTCGTTAACTCTCTAATGAAATCGGCTGGAAATTTCGAACGGATGAGAGGTAACAGGCAATCAACCCATAGTCCTATATAGTTTTTTCAAATGGTGGCCCGTCTATGGGGAACTGGCCCCTCTAAATTTACACTAACACAAACTTTACCTTTACACTAACCTTAAACAAAGCCTTGTTCATTTAACAGGCTTAACTCATTTTAGGTTCTATAAGAAATAGGCCAAGTTCAACCTAAGCCTATTTAGTAGGCCCACTGGTAATTATTCGTATTTTGACCCAGTCTTTTTATAATAAGAGCAAACTTTTCTGGTCAATTTTGAGGTGTTCTGCACGAATCTGCCATCCGTTTCGTGTGCAAATGCGTAGTTTTCGAGATATCGTCATCTTGAAAACTATGCATTTGCACAGGAAACGGATGGCAGTTTGGTACAAAACCTCAAAATTAACCAGAAAAGTTTGCACTCGTCATTTTCGTTTAAACTAACGAATTTAAACGAAAATATCATGACAACCTAACCAATCATCAAGGGCGTACAGTTGACCTAAACGATGTCACGTACTGAACTGTCCGCAAAACATTAGGACCGATCAATTTGTGATGCGTGATAAGTCACCAGTTTTTAAATGTTGGTTTACTCATGTTGTTTTGGAGTTTTGCCATGTTTTGTTAACGATTTATGTTTTAAAGTTACTTCTACGTTGGTGAGTTAATTGAAATGTACTGTATTTCCATGTTGTGTTGTTTGGTTAAATGAGTTTGTACTGTATTCAAACCTCCTACCACTTCAGAGTAATCAATACCCGTAGTTTTTGTAGAGTAAATGGTACTCCTCCACAGGTAGATCTGGAGTGCTTGGGGGTTTGAATCCTGTACTATTTTTGTGTTGTTTGGTCCTTGGCCATTGTTGAATAGTTTGAGCTATGGCCAAAGTAGGCCATATGCCCCTTGTTGAATAGTTTGGGATATGGCCAAGGTAGGCCATAAGCCCCTTGTTGAATAGTTTGGGATAGGGCCAAGGTAGGCCATAAGCCCCTTGTTGAATAGTTTGGGATATGGCCAAGATAGGCCATAAGCCCCTTGTTGAATAATTTGGGCTATGGTCAAAGTAGGCCATAAGCCTTTGTTGAATAGTTTAGGCTATGGCCAAGGTAGGCCATAAGTCCCTGTAGAGTAGTTTGGGCTATGGCCAAAGTAGGCCATAAGACAATTTTGGGCTATGGCCAAAGTAGGCCATAAGACCCTTTAGAGTAGTTTAGGCTATGGCCAAAGTAGGCCATAAAACTCTTTAGAGTAGAGTAGTTTGGGATATGGCCAAAGTAGGCCATAAGACCCTTTAAAGTAGAGTAGTTTGGGCTATGGTCACAGTAGGCCATAATACGCTTTAGAATAGAGTAGTTTGGGCTATGACCAAAGTAGGCCATAAGACCATTTAGAGTAGTTTGGGCTATGGCCAAAGTAGGCCATAAGACCCTTTAGAGTAGCTTGGGCTATGGCCAAAGTAGGCCATAAAACTCTTTAGAGTAGAGTAGTTTGGGCTATTGGCAAAGTAGGCCATAAGACCCTTTAGAGTAGAGTAGTTTGGGCTATGGCTAAAGTAGGCCATAAGACCATTTAGAGTAGTTTGGGCTATGGCCAAAGTAGGCCATAAGACCATTTATTTGTTTGTATGTGCCACTGTCTAACCATATAATTTTTGGCACAAAATTATGTGCACAGAACCAGAGCGCAGCAATAAAAGCAAGCCTTTACTCTCCAATCCTTGGTTATGTTCAGACAGGTTGTTGTGTTTGTGGCACATGTAAAGAGTACAGTGTATATATATATATTTTTTTTTTGTATTCCTCTGAATCCAGTTCGTCTTCAAAACTTGGATTCACCACTCCAGTGAAGTCAATATCTGAAGTTATGATTGAGTAAATGTTATGTGACCTACAGGTAGGTCTGGAAGGTTTGGGGTTTTAAAGGAATCCAATCTGTTTGCAAGGAATGCATGTCTTTTGATGAAATCTGTTGAGTGATTCTTCTTTAAAAGAAGAATTGGATGCTTGAAGTTGTATGTATATATTTATATATTGTATGTATATGTGTAAATGTATATTTTGTTGTAGGGTTTTATTTTTCAGTTTTGTGTTAGGTTAACCAATTTGGCTGAGCAAAGATCCTCAAATGTTGCATTTGAGACCCTTATATCAAGCCTTGTCTGTTTTATGCTATATGTGAAATAGGACTTAGAATAGGTTGCGCCTATATGCGAAATAGGAGTTAGAATAGGTTGCGCCTATATGTAAAATAGGACTTGTTATAATGTTTCAGACCAACAAAGACCCTAGGATCCACTCATGGCTGGTCTACCTAACTGTGTTCGTAATTGTGTATTGTGTATGTCTTCCGTGGTGGCGGAGGGGACCTACAATTTTACGTGGGTTCCGAACCACAAGAACATAAGAAATTTATGTAAAAACTGCCTGTACATTGGCAACGACCAATTTTTACAAAACTAAATAATTGTTAATTTAAAACTAATTAATTATCGATTTAAAACTAAAGATAGAATCTCTGGATCTAGAGGATCAAGTCATAATAGACTACTATCCACAAATATGTTACACTCTATATCTACAGTATTTATAACGGACATGGAAATATATCAGATCCAAAGAATCCAGTCAATTTCATTACAGTATCCATCAATACTCGTACCTTGCCAACCAAAAATAAGTCACGGTCCATATCGATTGCGGACCAAGTCAAAATTTACCACCATATACATTACAATATATATACTTAGGAGGAAAAGTGTAGGTGTGGCTGTAAAGACTGTACAGTAATGTAGAAATGTGTGTGCACCCATTTTGGGTCTCCCATTTCAAGGTGTTTGTGGGGCAAGTGAAGATCATGAGTTTTTCAATACCTCACAGTACTATGGGGGGCACCGCTCGGCAGAGGAATCTCTTTAAATGGGGTGTGTAAGGACAGAGAGTATCCCCTAACCCAAGATGCTGCCTCCCTATATCCCACAACACTTGTGTTGAGCTGTGGAATCTATCACCACAAAGCCTTAATTTTACTACCTTAAACTGTACCCAATCTATCAACATATGCGTCTAATCGATTTTTAAATATGTTTATAGACGTGCTACTAATTACTTCTACCGGCAAACTATTCCAGCTATTTACTATTCTATGCGTAAAAAAGTTTTTCGCAACTGCTGTCTCGAACCTTCTACTTGTCAACTTACACCCGTTATTTCTAGTCCTATTATATTGAGATATTTCGAAAAAGCTATCTCTATCTACGTTATCGAACCCATTCATAATTTTGAAAACCTGGATTAGATCACCCCTTAGCCTCCTAGTCTCGAGTGTAGTCAATTTTAACTCCTTAAGCCTATCCTCGTACGACTTTGACCTAAGCAACGGAATCATCTTAGTTGCTCGTCTTTGAACTCTTTCGATTTTGTCTATATCTTTGCGCATATGCAGATTCCAAAATTGGACCGCGTACTCCAAATGGGGTCTAACTAATGATTTATAATGAGGAACTATAATATCGCGCGATTTGTACTCAAAATTTCGAGCTATAAAACCTAACACTTTGTTCGCCTCATTGACCGCTGCTGTACTTTGTTTCGCTACTTTTAAATCACCAGTGACTATAACTCCTAAATCTTTTTCCTGCTCTACGCTTGTTAAATCTTTCCCTGACATACTATACGTAAAATTACCGTTACGCGAACCTATATGCAAAATTTTGCACTTATCAACGTTAAATCTCATTTGCCATGTGACTGACCAATCAACGATTTTATTCAGATCTTCCTGGATTTTACCTCTATCTTCATCATTAATCGCCCTACCACCCAGCTTCGTGTCATCCGCAAACTTTGAAACTGTACTGACTAGGCCGACATCTAAATCGTTAATATATATAAGAAAAAGCAAGGGGCCCAATACAGAACCCTGAGGAACGCCACTCGCTACATTAGCCCAACACGACTCCGCTCCATCAACGACCACCCTGTTTCCTACCTCGCAACCACTCTTCTATCCAATTTATTACTACACCCCTGATTCCGTGAGCCTTAGTTTTTTCAATGAGTCTTTTGTGCGGCACGGTGTCAAACGCTTTTTGAAAATCTAAATACACTACATCAATCGCCCGATGTCTATCGTAAACGTCAACCACGCTTTGGAAAAATTCTAAAAGATTAGTTAAGCAAGATTTGTTTCGCCTAAAACCGTGCTGCGTATTTCTAACTATGTATGCAATTCTAAGTGTTCGACTATACGATCCCTAATTATTGATTCCAGTAGCTTACCTACAACAGACGTTAAACTGATTGGCCTATAATTTCCCGCCGCACCTTTATCGCCTTTCTTAAAGATAGGTGTTACGTTTGCTAACTTGAAATTATCTGGTACGCACCCTCAGAAATAGACGCATTAAAAATCTTTGTTAGCGGCACAACAATGCTATCTTTTAATTCTTTTAGTTGTATGGGATATATGGAATCCGGCCCCGGTGATTTACGCGTTTTCATTTTATCAATATAGCGCATTACCTCCCTACACTAACCACGATATTATCCAAAATATTACCATTATCAAAAGGTATTATGTCTATGACCGTAGGGATATTCGTTACATCTTCTATAGTAAAAACTGACGTAAAAAATTCGTTTAGCAAGGACTTAGAATAGGTTGCGCCTATATGTCAAATAGGACTTAGAATAGGTTGCGCCTATATGTCAAATAGGACTTAGAATAGGTTGCGCCTATATGTCAAATAGGACTTAGAATAGGTTGCGCCTATATGTGGAATAGGACTTAGAATTTTTTACGGCTATATGTGAAATAGGACTTAGAATGTGTTACGCCTATATGTAAAATAGGATTTAGACTAGGTTGCGCCCATATGTCAAATAGGACTTAGAATAGGTTGCGCCTATATGTGGAATAGGACTTAGAATGTGTGTGTTAGGTGGGTGTAGGTTTGAGGTGGTGCAATTGCTTTAGGTCTGTGTGATGTTAAAGTTCTAAGTTTAATTTTGTGATGTTAATGAGTCTTATGAGTAATTTAAATTGCTGAAATAAATTTTATAACCTACACCACAGGTTGAATTGAAAATTTACTATGTGTCTAGTTAGGATAGGCCTTGAGTGTAAAGAGTAGGGCCTACTTTGTGATGTAGGCTTCTTGTATATTTAAATTTCAAATTGTAGTGTTAGAAGTAGGTCTTTAGTGTATGAGTATATTAGGCCTATTAACTAAGGTAAAGTAAAGTGGGCCGGTTATTATTCGTTTTTTGACCCAGTCACATCCAGCTATAACAGCAATATATATTGAATAACCAATCAAAACTGAATAAGAAAATATATATATTATCTTGTGCAAATTTGTATAAAATGTGTTTTTTCATTAAAATATATTTTCTATTTTTGGTGTTTTTTCAATATATATATATATCGACTATTTGGTGAATATTTCTTATTTTTGGTGATTCTGGCTACTTCTGCGTAATTCAATTTGTCCTGTTTTACAAATAAATCATTTTTAGCAATTGTTCGTCTGTTCAGTTCAATTATTTTGTGACTAGAAGTATGACGTGTCAGTTATGCATATTTGATTTTGAAGACGTGATCCGCCATATTGCCCTCGATGAAGACAAGAGTTTAGACCTTTTTTTCAATCAAGGAATAATTAAGACATCCGTGACCTGCCCTAAATGCAATAGTGCTTGTATTTTAAGAAAAGACCAGAATGTCTTTAGGTGCCGTAAAAAAAATCCTAAAAATAAACGTGTGTCGTTTCAGTTTAAGGGCAGGCGAAATTTAGCGGACTACCCATGCAAGGTTGGCACATGTTATTAACTTATTACATTATCATTTGTATAATTTAGGTCTCGTGGGTACGGGGGCTGAGCCCCCGTAAAGATCACGCATCACAAATTGATCGGTCCTAATGTTTTGCGGACAGTTCAGTACGTGACATCGTTTAGGTCAACTGTACGCCCTTGATGATTGGTTAGGTTGTCATGATATTTTCGTTTAAATTCGTTAGTTTAAACGAAAATGACGAGTGCAAACTTTTCTGGTTAATTTTGAGGTTTTGTACCAAACTGCCATCCGTTTCCTGTGCAAATGCATAGTTTTCAAGATGACGATATCTCGAAAACTACGCATTTGCACAGAAACGGATGGCAGATTCGTGCAGAACACCTCAAAATTGACCAGAAAAGTTTGCTCTTATTATAAAAAGAGACTGGGTCAAAATACGAATAATTACCAGTGAGCCTACTAAATAGGCTTGGTTGAACTTGGCCTATTTCTTATAGAACCTAAAATGAGTTAAGCCTGTTAAATGAACAAGGCTTTGTTTAAGGTTAGTGTAAAGGTAAAGTTTGTGTTAGTGTAAATTTAGAGGGCCAGTTCCCCATAGACGGGCCACCATTTGAAAAAACTATATAGGACTATGGGTTGATTGCCTGTTACCTCTCATCCGTTTGAAATTTCCAGCCGATTTCATTAGAGAGTTAACGACAAAACCCTACGTTTTTTCGTTAGAGAGTTATGTATGTGTAGGTCTTCAAAGGACCTCTTTATGTATTGTTTTCAGTGGTTAATTTAAATTTATTTGCCTTTGGTATTTTAGCGCTGCCTAATGATAAAGAAAGCAATTACCTTACCTTATTATTTCGTTGGGTCTCGCTTCTGTTTCGATGTAGGGCCGCGGTACGATGGAGTTACACAACGAGTTTACTTGGTTTAATTAATATAGGCATTCACTACACTTAAATACCTGAAGGAATAGGCCTATCCTTTTGAGTTATTAGGTTTATATTACTTGTTATTCACTCAGAACTTATAGGAAGATTAAGTACACCTTCCTTGCTTAAAAGTATTGCTTAACATAAGCAGCTCCGAGCGCCGCCAATATAAATCGTTAGGAATTCGCTGATTCTTCAAAGTTCGTTGACTCTTCTCTCGAAGTAATTTTCATGAGTCAGCAATGGAAAATTTTGAATACGAAATAATAAATTTTCTTGTTGTTATGTGGACCCAATGCCTCCATATTGGGTTCTATGTATGGCAATTATTTTCATTTCCAATAGGCTATGTCGTCAATTCCGAGGCAATTTTGTAGATATTTAATTCAATGAATTAATAATTGGTATTTAATTAAGAAATAAAGGTACCACATACGATACCATATTGTAAGCACATATAGTTTTTCCATAAACATAGTTAGCTAGTGCGCGGAGGAGATTCAGATCGTTTCTCGGAGCTTCTACTGAAGACAAACGGACTCTGAAACCAGTATTTGACATAGATGGCCGTGACAAAGAGGCTTACTTCCTGGAGGTGGTTCCACACCATATCACTGCACGATGGCCTTCTTGATGATCCCTGTTGCTGATGGAGGGGAAACTCCTTGCGGAAGAGCCACATTTTGATGGCGTAGATAGCTCGAGCCATCCAACGAGCTCGATGTATTGCTCCTGGATATCGGAAATGGATCCCGCGTGGAGAGGCCTCTCCAAGGAAGATAATCGTCAGCTCAACAAGCTCATGGTAGGAATCCCGTGGCTAAAAATTGGACAGCTGGTCAACAGCAAATGCAATGACCTCAGTCTTATATCCCTTTATCACAGGGATTAGGTCTCCACTGCCGAGGAGTATGTTGTCTTATCGAGGTAAGGCCAGTAGTCCGGAACTGACCGAAGAGCTGAATATTCGGAGATTTGGAGCTGGAGACATCATGAAGGCTGAAGACCGTCTCTAGGAGTATCTCTGAGATGTGATGTCGACACGCCAAGTTCAATAAATTCCTCCCAAGCTCAGTTCCCAAACGAACAAAAACTCCTCCCTTTGAACCAGTGTTGGACGCGGTGGTGTCAAAGCAGAGCCCCTTCACTCGTTCCCTCAGTCCCCACTCATTTATCGTCTCCACGATGGCACTCCCAATTACTTCCGACTTCCAGTCAGTCACATTACTCCGATCTAGTGCAGCTGCCACTTCAGGTGTTACCACACTTACAGTTCCACGAAGTCGAGCTCGTTTAGGAGCACGCGTTTCTGATGGTGCAAGCTCTTCGTCCACTTCTGACGAGTTGCTCGACGAAGACAACTCAAGAACAGCGACGTCGGTTGTAGCAGCACTTGATGAAGCCGCTTTGCCAGTCCGCTTTGAAGCTTCCGCTCTCCTTCTTGCAACACGTTCTTCTTGCAGAGTGAGTTTTCTCTCGACTCCAGCCATCGTGCCCCTCTGTCCTGTCTCCCGTTGAGCTTCCAGGAATTGTCTGTCCTCTTCAATTTTCATCAGCTGCATGGCATCCTGGTGGGCGATGTCGAAGAGGTTGTCTAACCCATCTTGAAATGTTGCCTGGTTTGCAAGGTTCGTGGCAGATTTTCGGTTGATATTCTTCTTGAGCACTTGCCACTCAGTATGAAGCTTCTTGATGTCTTCGACATGTTTAACAGCTTTTGTAGGAACTCGAGCTTTCATCCAAATTGGAAGGAAGAGATCAGCTGTCTTGGACACGCTATCTTTAAGAGTCAATTTTTGCTGATTGAGGAAATGGAAAAGAACAGCCAATACTTGTCGGCGAGATGGGAGCTTCGATGATGTAAAGTTCGCCTGAGTAATACCAACCAACCAGATGGCACTGGCCGCACGTGTTGTCATCGACATACTTTTTCTAGGTTTTCATAATTTTAGTTTGTAAATAGCAACAAATTGAAAGTGCTTATTTCGAGAATTTTCCGTTATGCAGGAAATGGCTTTATGTTTCCATTGTTATACTGATGTGTTTTCCTTAATTTCTCAAAAGATATGTTGTTTCAACTTTCATTTTACATTGTGAGCACAGTAGGTGCTACTAAATTTATTTAAGTTGTGATGGCTCACAAGTTTTTATTATCTTTCTTACGCATGAATAAAATATTTGATATTAACTAAGTACCGGTAGGGATTATAATACATCATGGAAGTTGCATAAAAAAGAAAAATCATACAATTAATTTTGGTAATATTGTGCTTCTAATGGCCTGTTGGAGTGAGGGAGCCTGAGCCTGTGATGATTCTAATTTCCTATATATATATATATATATATATATATATATATATATATATATATATATATACACAGTTAATTACATTAACTAATTTCGGCCATTCTTTGTTGTAACTTAAAAATTCGGGCAAATTTGTATCCCCCCCCCCCCCGCAAAAGATTAGGTGCCGTACGCCTATGGTTGAACAAGTCCTAAATAAGTGTTATAAGATGTCTCATGTAATAAAAATATACATAAAATTGTCAGATAATTAATCAAACATTATGCCAGTATGCTAGATTAAGTGGCTATGTTGGCCTCATTTTTGTATTAAGTTCAGTGTATACGTAAAATTGTACTTGTATGTTAGGTTAAGTGGCTATGGATTGTGAATGAGCCGCAATAAAGATATTTTGTTTGTTGTTTTGTTAAACATGCTTGTTAACTTTACAGAAGATGAGGTTCTCAAAACTTTCATCTCTTGGCCTAATACATTTCACTCAGAAAGATTAAAAACAGCGTTTTTATAAGAAAATTAATTGAAAATTAATTGAAGTTAATCAACTAATTTGGAGATATTTCAATTAAGTTAAGTTAAACTTTTTCAAAAATTTAACTGAAGTTAAATTAATTAACTTAATCAGTTAATCGGCAAAAATGTTAAGTTAATTAACTTAATTGACCCAACCCTGGTAAATACTGTATATTCTTAAAGTTGTATGTAAATTAGCTGACTTGCGATTTATACAACTGTTCAGACAACTGCTGGTTTACAATACCTTATTTTTGTAATGTAGCAAAGATTATATATGCATATTAAGTTGTGTTATAATAAGTGTTATAGTAAGTGGCTATGTTATAATAAGTGTTATAAGTGTTATAAGATATCTCAGGTAATAATAATATACATAAAATTGTCAGATAATTAATCAAATAGTATGCCAGTATGCTAGGTTAAGTGGCTATGTTGGCCTTATTTTTTTATTATTTTTGTATTAAGTTCAGTTTATACGTAAGATTGTACTTGTATGTTAGGTTAAATGGCTATGGATTGTGAATGATTCGCAGTAAAGCTGTTTTGTATACAGGGCCAAATTTTAGAATATGGGCTTCAATCAAAAGAGGTCGGCATTTTGAGGCAGAAGTGGGCAGAAAGCTTTTTCTAAAGGACTTAAGTGTGCTCTTTCCAATTTTGGTGTCTGCCAAAGTCTTCAATGCTTATTTCGTGCTATAAAATTAAATATTCAAAATGGCCGCCGCAAACATTCTAACTCATGGAAACACTCATAATGCATCGTAGTTTGAAAATAAAAGGTTTTTATGATCTCTAAACGCGGTCCTAATTTACTGTTTAAGAGCTAAATTAAAAGTTCCAGAGAGAAATAGGGAGAGAGGAGGAGCTTTGAATTTTATTTGACAAAATTTATTTCACATAAGACATGACATGACGACTTCAGTAACCAATTAGCAGATAGTGTCCGTTTCACAAAAATAT
Source organism: Bathynomus jamesi (assembly GCA_023014485.1). NCBI lineage: Eukaryota > Metazoa > Arthropoda > Malacostraca > Isopoda > Cirolanidae > Bathynomus > Bathynomus jamesi. The sequence continues at coordinate 223,755 of JAJOZX010001725.1, read as the reverse complement.
TTTTGTTTTTGCTGTCCATGACGTTGGCAGATCGCTGTTTCAGTATTCTTCAAGCGTTGTAGCAAACATCACCAGTGTCATGGCACTTGCATGCTGCTGTGCATGGAAGGCGAGCAATTCTGCATTTGCAGCGAACACTTGTACATTTCTTGCTGCATCCACAGAAGATGAGGTCAGCACACGCATCAGGGACTGAAGGGAGAGACTTAAGAACTGGTACCAAGACATTGTCTTGAAGCCTCCATCCGTGTCTTGTGAAGCAACAACAATGCTACATGCTTCGCTGTTCACACAGTGGAGAACTGTCCTCGTATCTGCCTCCTCATGAGAGGCCTCCAAATGACTTGTGTCTGTATCAGGGTTGGAAGACTCAACTCGAGTGGCATCACTGAAACCACCAGCAGCTACAATAGTTTTGTCAACTAGCGCCTGCAGTATGAGTTGCTGGGACAAGAATCTGGTAAGATCAGCTTTGTTGTCAGGACGAGACAAGAAGTTTTGCCATTTGGCTGGCAAGGGGATGTTTCGATTTTCAATCACTCTTCTGATTGGCTGAGAACCTTTGCCTCGTCTCTTCCTTGTTCCACTCTTGATGGAGGTCTCATAATATCTGTCAAAAAAGGATGTCGATACGCTTGAAAGCACGCCCGGTTTGCAGGAGAGATTTGATAAGAGCATCGGCCAGATCTCCAAATGTTGTTGCGTGCTGAGGTTTCCCAATGGCAAAAACAAGTGCTTGTCCATCGACAACAAGTGTTGCACTGTCGCCAAGATCAGTAGCGTCAAGGCTCTGTGGACAGGATAATTCATGTGTAAGGATGTGAAGCAAAACTGCCTTTGACCCTGAACGCAGGCTGCCGTTTGTTTCTGCAAGAGCGGAAGGGACGAGCATCAGTTCATGCTTCAAGATCATGGCAAGGTCCACTTTTCGTCTTGCTTCATATGCAGTGATTAGTCTCTGAAGAATCTTCCTGTCTGCCTTGATTGTTTTCTGTGCTCCACTGTGCACATCCTTTTGGCTCACCTCGTACAGACTAGCAAATGTTAAGGGCCTGTTCTTTGGCAGAGTATCACGAAACTTCACTTTCCTTTCAACATGAGGAAGTAGTCTCTGACCAACAAATGTGTCCAGCTGGTCTTGTCCTTTCTGGTGTGCTGTCAGCAAGTCCTCCTCGATGTTCCTGCTGGCAAGGTCCTTGGTTACAATATTTTGCAGGTCCTGGGGCACATCTCTGGAGAACAGTTTAAAGTTCTTCAGAGTGGTCATCAGATTGTCTTCATGTTTCTTGTCCTGCCTTCGCCTTCTTCTGTTGCATTCGTTGTGAATGATGACGTCGTCAGAGTTTGTGCCAAACACTCCTCTCGTTTCACTGGCAATGTGGGACCGCATATTGTAGGAGAGGGCCCATCTGTTCAAAGCTGATGGTGTTTTCGTGATGCCAACGATGCCACCACCTTTCTTTCCTGTTCCATTGAGCCACTCCTGACTTTGGTCCTTCTCATTGCTGCGCTTGAGGATAAATGACATGTCCTTTGCAACTGCCTGAACAGCTGCTTCGTTTTCAGATGTTGTTTTGAACCATTCCAGTTTGATTTCAGACGTAGACGTTGGCTGTGACTGTCCTTCAATTATCTGTGCAGGGAAGATTTTTTCCATGACATCAGGCACTTTCAGGTAGTGTCTTTCTTTGAAGGTTCAAGAGTCTTCATTCCCATGTCTCCTTTGGGACCTCTTTGCCAGGCAGCAACTTGAGTGGCGTGAAAGGTGTTCTTTCCATCAAAGTGAAAATCATTGATGTCGATATTGTCACAAGTGAAGTGTACAAATCTTCCATGCACAAAGTTTGGTGGAATCACAGCTCCTGTTGCTTGATCCATTGCCACGAGAGTGCTTTTTGCCAGTGAGGTGTCAATTTGCTTGACATTGTGATAGTTCAGTATGTGCCCAACATTGTGAAATAACCGAACAGATTTTTTGATCGGGTTGCTTGATGCAATATACTAGCAAGACCCAGATGCTTAAGAGTCCAGTGTGTTCCGCCACTGACATTATAGATAGGCTGACCATATTTCCTTGAGACAAAAACGGGACATTGGGATGGCAAAAAAGGGACGGGGGTTATGTAATATTCTGTATTCATGAAAAAGTAAGTACATAAACATCTTGAGCTTACAATTATTCTTCAGTGACAGAACCCATACAAAAACCCATACAAAACGGTACTGTCCCGTTCAAAACGGTACGTATGGTCAGCCTAATTATAGACCAAATCCTGTACAATGCTCAGTCTTCTTTTCTGAGACTTACGCTCCCTCTGCGTCATTCCTTCAGTTCCTTCAGCCTCTGAGGTCTCATCAGTGTCATCCTCCAACAATTCCTGTTTACCAAACATCAAGCGAAGGAACATGAAGAGGTTGTCAGGAACACATGAAACCATTTCCTCTTCATTCACAGCAAATCTTTTGTACTTTGGCTGAGCAAGGATGTCAGATCTTAGCTTCAAGGCAACATGAACCATTTCAAGAAACTCGTCAGTTTGTTGATGTCTTTGGAGTGGAGAAGGTACTGGGTCTCCATTCAACAGTTTAGAGAAAGGGACATTTGCAAACTTCACTGGCACAAGCAGTGTTTGTCTATCTGTGAGAGAGATGAACTCATACATATCTTCAGTGCGTGCCTGAAGCTTGGTCTGTAAATACTTTAATTTTTTACTTTAGCGTCATCTATAAAGCATTTTTTACTATTAAAACGCCATCAGTGTTATATTTATTTAGTCAATTAAACCATATTTCGTTAGGCTGGTTAGTCTGTTTTTGGAGTTGAACTGTAGTTCTTGTACTGTAATTATGTATGCTATTTATTTTGCGGGATTGCTACATTAGTAATAATTATTTTGTTTAATAATTTTTACTTCAAGAACTTAACTTTATTATCATTATTTGCCGTGAATATTACTGACGAAAATAGGTTTTCCTGATGTATTTCATGCTGTTTCAATTGATTGTGGCCTTTTTAGCTCACAATTTTCCTCTTCTTCAAAGCCCTGGGGGGGGGGGGTCTCCGTAACGGTGCATTTACGCCAAAAATGAAGGTCAGATTCAATTGAAACAGCATGAAATACACCAGAAAAACCTATTTTCGTCACTAGTTTGGGTGGATGTGTTCTACCGAATCTTTATCCTTGGTTGTTTAAATAAAGGATTGTTGCATAATGCAATGGTGCAGGTTGTGTCGTTGTTGCAAGGTTTAGAAAGAAGACCATAAATAGTGCCCTTTTGTTTTTCTTAATTTTATGCTACTGCGGCCTAAAGTAGGCCCACATCGAGTCAGCAACCCCGAGGTAGGACCTAATAGGACCTCCAAGTCCGTAAGTTTGTTTAGTCCAGCTTAACTTAGGCTATAAATGAAAGTAGCCCTTCAGAGCTTGGCCGTTCAAGGCTCACCTGGGATTCTGAACCCAATCAAAATAAATAAAATAACAGTAATAATGATGATAATAATAATAATAACAGTAAAAATAATAATAATAATAATAAAATAATAATAATAATCCCCATTATAATAATAGCCAAGTTTTGTTTGTTTGTTTATATGTCTGTCTGTTTGTTGCAGAATTGTGTCACGCTCTGAAGGAATTAGATAGGAATAATTAGAAGCTATGAATTATTGTATTACGGGCGGCAATGTAAAGTTCAAGATTTTCATGACTGTTCTTTTCTGTAGTTTAGCAATGGGGGAAGGATGGGGGTGGGGGTAATGGGGGATGGGTGGGGTAATGGGGAGGGGTGGGGGTAATGGGGGAGGGGGTTAGCCCCCAAGTTGTATGAATGGGGGTGAGGAGGTTTTGGGAGATACCAGATTCAGAAATGTTGACACAATGTGAAGCTCAAAATTTTCACGGCTGGGTTCTTTTTTTGTAGTTTAGCCTGTCTAACCGTCAGCGAAGCGGCGGGAACTGTACTAGTAATAATAATAATAAAAACATTGTACGAGCAGAGTATATTATTATTATTATTACTAGTACAGTTCCCGTCACTTCGCTGACGGTTAGACAGGCTAAACTACAAAAAAAGAACCCAGCCGTGAAAATTTTGAGCTTCACATTGTGTCAACATTTCTGAATCTGGTATCTCCCAAAACCTCCTCAACCCCATTCATACAACTTGGGGGCTAACCCCCTCCCCCATTACCCCTACCCCTCCCCATTACCCCACCCATCCCCCATTACCCCACCCCCACCCTTCCCCCATTGCTAAACTACAGAAAAGAACACAGCCATGAAAATCTTGAGCTTCACATCGCCGCCCGTAATACAATTTCTGAATTTTTTTTACAATTTCTGAATTTTTTTCTCACAATTTTTTCTCACAATTTCTGAAAGTGTGACGGACAGACGGACAAACGGACAGACGGACAGCTCTCTTATTATAATATATATAGATTTGGTACAACTATATATATGATACAGTATATAATTATATATGGATTTTTTCCTTTATCGCAGCCCCGACCTTGACGATTGGTTAAGTTAAGTCGTAATATTTTCATTAAAATTAACGTAAATATCACGACTTACCTTAACCAATCGTCTAGGGCGTGCAGTTGACCTAACCGGACATTCAATTAACCGGGCATTCAATAATTTTATGGGGGTGCTATAAAGGAAACGATCCACACACATATATATATATATATATATATATATATTATATTATATTATATATATATATATACAGTCAAATCCGGATAAAAAGGTCACTTTGGGACTAAACGTTTCTGACCTTCTTATGCGGCCGACCTGCTTATCCATTTCTTAGTGTTATAGGCAGGATACATATATTATTACCATTCCATTAACGCTTTATACGCTCTATTGTTGTTCTAACTTGTTATAACAGTAAAGAGGTACAGTATATTAAACACTAACTCATTCAATAGTTTTTTTTATTAAAATACAGTCATACGGTACTTTATTTAATTTATTAAAAAACATTAATTGTATATACAACTTTGGATCAATCGGGTTAAAATACGTCATACAGTATTTATTCACGAAAATAATCATTGATGGTAGCTTGTTTTAAATTATTTGCGCACAATTTACTCAGTTCTGTTTGTATAGCGGAAATATGTTTTAAAGTTGAAAGGTTGCCTTGCATATTTCCATATCTATCTAATAAATTCGAAAGAGTCGAAATTTCTTTACGGGAAAGGGGTGTATATGTTTCATTTTCATCATCGTCGCTATCTTGGTCTTCGCTGTCTTCTTTTTGTTTAATTCCTGCAATGATTTCTTCGTCTGTTGCCCCTTCAAAAATGCCTTCATTTTCTGATATTTCTGCCATTCTATCAAAATCTTCTCTTTCAATTCCTTCCGGAAGCTCAATATCTTCAATGGTGTCAATTGCAAGATTTGTATCTTCATCGCTTCTTCGTAAGCCACATCACATAACAGTTCAAAATTGTTTGTTGTTTCACATTTTCCCACGCTAATGCGAGCATGCAAATTGCATCTAAAACTGTTATCTTATTTGTCGCTTTTGCTATCGGAATTGTAATTGTTGTCTCATTTATGTTCTCCATTTGCATTAATAGTTTTTCACACAGCTGTTTCCTGTAGAATCCTTTCAAGTTCTTAATAATTCTTTGATCGAGGGGTTGAATTATAGCTGTCGTATTTGCAGGCAAAAAAATTAGTTGGATTTGTTGTAAACTTTCAATATGGGGATGAGCCGGGCAGTTATACTTGTATTTTTAACCTCATTAAGCGGCTTACCTATCGAAGACGTGACCTTCTTATCAATATATAATTATAATGGCAGACATATAAAAATATTTGGGATTTAGCAAGATGACCTGCTTAAACCATATGACCTGCTAATTAGGTGACCTTTTTAAGTGGAGTCGACTGTATATATATATATATATATATATATATGGGATTGAACTCAGAATGGTTCCCTGAGGTTTTTTCATGATACACACAGACCGTGCATGGAACAAGGAACTCTTCTGGGAAAATTAAATCCACTATAGTCCGAATAAGTAATGGTAAATGCCAAACACTATAGTTTTTTCTTTTTCATGATGTTAGCCCGACGTGGGCAACGGGTCACTCGCAAAGAGGCCCCAAAAATATAGCTTCCCTCACCAGCTATTTTTGGGCCTGGCCTCTTTGCGAGTGACCCGTTGCCCACGTCGGGCTAACATCATGAAAAAGAAAAAAAACTATAGTGTTTGTCTTTTATCATTACTTATTCGGACTATAATAGATTTAATTTTCCCAGAAGAGTTCCTTCATCATATATATATTATATATATATATATATATATATGATACATACAGACAGTGCATGGAACAAGGAACTCTTCTGGGATAATTAAATCCACTATAGTCCGAATAAGTAATGGTAAATGACAAATACCATAGTTTTTCTTTTTCATTTCAGATCCTTGTTCCATGCACTGTCTGTGTGTATCATAAAAAACTCAGGGGACCATTCTGAGTTCATTCCCATATATATATATATATATATAGCTGATTTTATTTTATAAATAAAATGTTATTTATACACTTACACACACACACATATATATATATACTAGTGTACCCGTGCCGTCAAGAATGACGGCAAAATATATATGAACCACGAAAATGGAGACTGCTGCAGAAATAGAAGACGATTGGCAAGAGAACGACAACGTAGGAGAAGAGCAAGCTTATTAAGTCAGGAATGATACCTTGAACACTGTTAGTATAAAAAAGGATAGGATCATTATAAAATATATTTATTATTATTCCCGTCGCTTCGCTGACGGTTAGACAGGCTAAACTACAAAAAAAGAACCCAGCCGTGAAAATTTTGAGCTTCACATTGTGTCAACATTTCTGAATCTGGTATCTCCCAAAACCTCCTCACCATTCATACAACTTGGGGGCTAACCCACTCCCCCATTGCCCCCACCCCTCCCCATTACCACACCCATCCCCCATTACCCCCACCACCACCCTTCCCCCCTGCCTCACCCTTCCGCCCACCCCAACCCTTCCCCCCACCCCCACCCTTCCCCCCACCCCAACCCTTCCCCCCACCCTCACCCTTCCCCCATTGCTAAACTACAGAAAAGAACAGTCATGAAAATCTTGAACTTCACATATCCGCCCGTAATACAATAATTCATAGCTTCTAATTATTCCTATCTAATTCCTTCAGAGCGTGACACAATTCTGCAACAAACAGACAGACATATAAACAAACAAACAAAACTTGGCTATTATTATAATGGGGATAATAATAATAATAATATATATATATATATATATATATATATATATATATATATATATATATATATATATATATATATATATATATATATATACAATATATACATATATATATATATATATATATATATATATATATATATATATATACACACACAGTATATATATATATATATATATATATATATATATATACACACAGTATATATATATATATATATATAATCATGCGGGTTGCTTCTACAGAGCTTCAATTTAATATTTAGGAGAAATCCAATGACAAGGAGAAATGTAAATGCCATGAAAAGTCTTCTTTAATGCGCAACGTTTCGAGCAAATACGCTCATCTTCAGGCTGAAGATGAGCGTATTTGCTCGAAACGTTGCGCATTAAAGAAGACTTTTCATGGCATTTACATTTCTCCTTGTCATTGGATTTCTCCTAAATATTATATATATATATATATATATATATATATATATATATATATATATATATTTCAGCTGCTAAATACCATCCAGCGATTACAAAACCAGCTGACAAATATAAATATAGGAATCGGAGAGCCGGACAGGAGGTACGAACAAAAGCACTTCATGCGTTATCGGGACAACAGGTACCGACAAAGATAAAAAAAGGTAAATTCTCGAAGGACTACAAGGCAACGAAACCGGCACCCCGATTGGAAAACAAATCGGAACCACCTGTATGCGAAAAAGAAAGAGAAAAAATAAAAATAATCCTAGCCAACATACAAGGCCTTAAATCAAACCATTCCACGAACAAAGTTGTATACCTGAAAGGACTCGTGTAAGAAGCCGGAGCAAACTTTGCATGCCTCACGGAAACTCATCTAAAGGACTGCCAGGCGAACTGTGAAAATTGGGAGTCCTGTATTGACAAAAAAGAAATACAAATTGACAATTATAACATCCTCCGAGCCGACAGAACAGTGAGACGTAAAGGAGGATGTGCTATTTACACACGCGAAAGGCACACAGCAGAAATGGCTATAAGTACCTCAAACAACTACGTAGAATGTGTAGCAACAAAAATTGAAAAATTAAATATGGTACTAATTGTAATGTACAGACCCCCAAACACGCCAACCTCAAAATTTTCAGATTCCATTACAGAGGTAAGAAACTTGGTAAAAGATCTACACTCTCCAACCCCAAATATTTTTTCTGTGGTGATTTTAATTTCCCGTTCATGAAATATAAAAGGATAGGAAAAAATATATGTATATACCAGGACAAGGGGGGCACACGAGAAGACCAAGAGCAGGTAAAAATGCTACTAGCTCTAGCTGATGAATTTATGTTAACGCAAGAAATAACAGAAAACACAAGAAAAAAACAACTGCCTAGATTTGGTATTCACAAACAACAGTAATCTAATTGATAATGTAGAAATATCCCCAACTATGATATCGGACCACAACATTATTGAAATAATAACTAATATAAAGGCAACAGGAAAGGAAAGAACACGCACAACAGAAAGAAGCAAATTCGAAATTTTTAATTTTCACTCCAAAGCTATAAACTGGGAAGATGTTACATCCAGCATGGAAGTAATAGATTGGGAAACTATTTTCGAGGCCAAGACAACGGAGGAGATGCTAATGACGTTAGAGGAGAAGACGTTAGAAATTGTGGAAAAACATGTCCCAAAGATACAACAAAGAGGAAAGAGAAGCAGTCTCGAAAGACAAAAGAGGGCATTGTTTCGAAAGAGAAAAAGAGTGTCTGCAAAATTAATTAATTGTAAAGATAACATCAGAAAAATATTAAATGATAAAATGCAAAGTATCGATGTCGTCATACTGGAACTAATCGAGAAGCATACAGAAAAAGAAGAAGATGACGCTATAGAAGCGATAAAGGCTAACTCAAAGTACTTCTATAATTTCGCAAAAAGAAAGTCGAAAAACCATGCGACTATCGGACCTTTAAAAAATGAGAACAGTGATTTATCTGATGATCTAACAGAAGTATCTGAAATATTAAGAGCTCAGTACGAATCATCTTTCAGTATCCCAAAAAGTGACAAATTGATATGCGATAGAAACGCGTTCTTTGAAGAAGAACCACAAGGGGAAAGTATAACGGATTTCGACTTTACGACGGATGATATTACACAAGCCAGAGGGAAACTAAAAACACACTCAGCGGCAGGACCGGATAAATGGAATGCCACACTGATCAAAAACTGCAAGAATGCAATCGCTGAACCCCTATACTGGATATGGAGACGATCACTAGACACGGGAGAAATACCGGGCATCCTGAAGAGCGCGAACATAGTCCCAATATATAAAGGAGATCGATCTGAGGCCAAAAACTATAGGCCAGTATCGCTTACATCCCATCTCACTAAAATATTTGAAAGAATAGTTAGACAGAAAATCTGACTTTTTGGAAACTCAGAAAAAATTCAATGATAACCAACACGGGTTTCGATCAGGCAGATCATGCCTATCACAACTAATGGAACACTACAACAACATTTTTGATTCACTTGAAAGTAATGAAAACTATAATGTACTATACACAGACTTTGCTAAAGCGTTCGACAAGTGTGACCACGGAATCATAATACATAAACTGAAATATATGGGAATAAAAGGAAAAGTAGGGACATGGATATATAATTTCCTTAGTGAGCGGCGGCAAGTCGTTACAGTACAAGGAGTATCTTCATCAGAATCAGAGGTCCTCAGCTCAGGAACACAAGGAACAGTATTAGCTCCACTACTCTTCATAATCATGCTAACTGACATAGATGAGGACGTTACTAGAGACAGCACGGTAACATCCTTTGCGGATGACACAAAGATCAGTAGAAAAATAAAAAACCCAGAAGACATAGGATCTCTACAAACAGAATCTACAAGTGGACGGAAGACAGCAATATGAAGTTTAACACTGAGAAATTTCAGCTATTACAGTACGGAAAAAGAGAAGACCTAAAATCCATGGAATATTATACCCCAAATGGACAGGAAATTCAGAGAAATTCCAGAGCAAAAGATTTAAGGGTTGTAATGACAGATGATGCTAAATTTGAAACACAAAATAAGATAGCAGTAAACAGAGCAAAGAGAATAACGGGTCAGATATTGAGAATCTTTAAACGAAGGGATAGGAATGTAATGATTTCTTTACTGAAAACCCTGATAATACCCAAATTGGAATACTGCTGGGTCCTAACATCCCCATATAAAAAAGAAGGCAGACAGCTGGAAGGGATCCAGAGAAGCTTCACAGCCAAGATCAATGGGTGCAAAGAACTAAATTACTGGGAAAGGTTACGCTAACTAGACTTATATTCACTGGAAAGGAGAAGAGAGAGATACACACCATTATTTACACTTGGAAAATAATGGAGAAACTAGTCCCTAATCTTACTCTGAACCCTATAACTCCCCAAACAACGGTGGAAAGTAGAAACGGTAGACTGTGTCGTATTCCCAAATTGAAGGCGAGACAGGGAACATCCTTAACCCTGAAAGAAAATAGTTTTGTAGTGAGAGGACTAAAACTGTTTAATCAGTTGCCCAAAGACCTAAGAAACACGAAGGGAGTTGCAGTGGAAATCTTCAAAAGAAGACTAGACGTCTGGCTCAGAACAATCCCCGATGAGCCGTGCGTACCTGGCTATGCGAGCAGGCCCGTAGCCAAGGGGGGTCCAGGGGGTTCAAAGCCCCGACTGGAAAATAATATGCCCCCCTGGGAAAACCAACCGCAACGGCGTTCCATGCTACAAAAACGCCAAAGCCAACTTGTTTTACTTGCCTTTGAAAATAAGAGAACGAAGCAAATAGACATGTTTGAATTCCTAAAGAATTTCGCTAAAAAAACTCGCCGCATACAGTTATTCTAAAATTAAAAAAACTTACAAAGACTTTTATTTACACTAAATTTAGACTAAATATTGTATTCTATAACCCAATATGCCTATCTATATGTATCGGTTTGATCATTTTTTTATTTAGCCTACGGTGTTTAACTTGTTATAGTTTTGAATGTAATTTTCGGCAGTATATTTCGATATTCACGAAAAATGACATTAAATTTTTTCATTGTCCCCCCTGTCAATTTCTCCGCCCCTCCTACTGATTTGGTCTGGCTACGGGCCTGTATGTGAGGTGGAGAGCGCAAGAATCCAACTCACTACTTCACCAGGCCAACTCGAGAGAAGGGGCGACAAGCTTGACCTTCGCGGAATGAAAAATCATCGCGCGAAACCTTTGTAAGGTTGTAAGGTAAGGTAAGGTATACACACACGTGTATATAAGTTATAGTAATTCTTAATTACCTTCCAGTGAACGGTTTGCCCACACGAAATATGCGCCATTTGAAGAAATTTGTTTTTGAGAATAACTGGAATAACTGTTTGAGGTGTTTAATTTTAATTTGGTGAGAAAAAAATCGTTTATGTAAAGAAAACGGAACGGGACGGGTTACTATTTCTTATTAATTACATTACATTACATTCGGAAAATATGAAGCCACTCGGGTCTATCGAGGTTATCCAAGTCATGAGCTATACTTTATAACAACAAAATCTTGCGAAACATCAATTAGACTGCGCCAAATTTCAGAAAATCAAACACACCCAGGCATTTTGCGGTAGAAACTGTCAGAGAACGTTTTCTCGCGGATTTGGATTTGCTAAATCCATTTCTGTTGTCTGCCAAAGTCAAAAGTGTCTACTTTGAATGGTATAGTGCGATATTCAATATGACTGACAATATACCGGAAAAACACTATCAGAGGTGCAAAGACACATACAGTCTTAGTAATCAAAGTGTGTAGAATTTTTTTGCATAACTTTGTAAAACTTTTTCGTATAAACCTAGGACTAGATAACGTCCCACTCCATCTCGCTGTATAAATATCAATATAGAGTTCGGTGGATGTGTTTTACCGAATCTTAACCCAACCAAGCTGAATTGCATATAAGACTACGCTCTATAAGACCACGCCCTATCAGTGTCTTATTCAACAAACGAGTAGAAAGGACGCTGCCAGTGCCCAAATAATGATGCCATAAGAGCCCAAAAATGCTAGCTCTAAATTAAGGGAATTTTTCACTAACCTTATAATTATGAGATGGATATGTATATACACCTTAACTTAATATATACAAGCAATGCTGCATTAACAAGCTTAGTCATCATATCGTAGAATATCGTAGAAATGATTCTAGAAGAGGCTTCTCAGCCTGTAGATCTAGCTCTGAATATTTGTCGTCAGTGGCGGACTGGCTCATAAAATTTTGTCTGCCAAAGGGGTCAGGGGGCCCATAACCCCATTACATAATTCAATTCCAGTCCTATCCTAATAGGCCTATTTATGAGTTAAGTTTGTTTAAATAAAAAAAAGTTCATATTTTTTTATAAATTTATTTTACCAATAAGTACAAATATTTTACAAGTACTGCCTGCATATACATACATACTGTACATACATGCTATACTAAGAGTAGTTTTTTGAGTTCATTACTCGAGTTTGCAAATCGGTCTATTATAGTTTCCATGTCTAACTCATCCAACATGACCTTTTCTATAAACGTCAACATGTATGCTTCCAGATTCTCCTCCGACAAATAATTTCGTAATCTTGTTTTTATTATTTTAAGCTTAGAAAATGCCCGTTCACACTGAACTTGAGTCACAGACAGTGTACAGATAGCTTTGTAGGGGACGGTGGGGTAAGACGGACCCATGGGGTGAGATGGAACCCCCCCCCCCACTCTAAACCCAAGCAGAAAGGGCGAGGTTCAGATATTGGTTGCTAGATGTCCTTCACGTCAACAAACAAAAGCATGACACAAAAGAAAAAAGCAAAGCAAGCGAAAGCTGGGCCATCCTGGGCTCATGACAGTGACAGTGAGGATGGAGATTCAACCAAGTGCTTGTATTGCAATGACACGTTTGGTATTTCTGTGCGATGGGAAGGGTGGGTTTGTTGCGCCATTTGCGAGAGATGGGCACATGAGGAATGTGCAGGGGTAGAGGATGATGAGGAAGAGGTTTTTGTGTGTGAGTTCTGTCAGTAAGGATGGACCCCTGGGGTCCATCTTACCCCGTGATTCGTTTTTGGTACAATAAAAATATTGATTTGGTAAAATCTCGTGTTTCAGTCTTTTCCTCTAAAAACCGTGACCAGGGGTGTGGACTTTAAATATAACACCCCAAAGCACCACCACAACCCCTAAAAAACCCCAAAATTATATAAATGTGGTTTCTAGACTCATTTTTGTGTTAAGTAGTCCGTCTTACCCCACCTTCCCCTACATTTGGTAAAGATTATCATATGCCTTGTCATTAAGTCTGTTTGATGCAAGAATATACAGAACACATGATGGACAATTGCCACAATATTTAGAGCATGAATTCATTTTACTGCTGCTCTCTGCATTATCATCATTCAGCAAAAGCTTAAATATTTCAAAGTTCGATGCAAAAGACTGCAATTCTAATTTTACTTCACTTCTATTTATCCCTGGAGCAAGCTCAAGAATACCTTCCAATGCTGCTTCTTCAAGACCATTTTTAGTAATATATTCATAATTTGATGGATCGAGGCATGACATATCCTTATATAGTTGTCTATGGTCAATGAAACGGGATTCCAGTGATTGTACAACACGATCCATTATCAAGTTGAACACATGTACACGATAGTCTGACAAAGAATCAGATGTGTTTGTTTCATCAGCAGCTAGTTCATCTGCCATTCTCTTTGTTTTATGTTTCCTCTTGATTGGTAACTCAGTTTTTACAAAATCAATTTTCACTGTTTGATTTTCATCATTATTGAATTGTGCAATGTGCTCACTGGATTTGTTGGCAAATTTCAAAGCCTGACTATATACTTCATCAAATTCTCTTGATCTTTTCTTCAAATCTGTAATGGATTTTTCTATCATATTCCATGCAGTAAGCATATTTAAGCCACTTGTCTGTAGATAGCTTGACAAAGGGGCTGTAATTTGAAAGATATATAAGTATGTGAATGCTGTCAATATTGTTTGAAATTCTAAAAGGCTAGACAGTAAAACATTTGCCTCCTGTTTGGTTTTTGCATCAAAATTGTTAGAGCTTTGAATAATGGATAAACATGTCAGAAGATCCACAAAATTACTGATACATATCTCGTCAAAATTTCCAAATATAGTAGTTGCTGCATTGGACTTCCCTGACCACCTGGTTTCACCAATTAGCTTTAATCGTTTCATCTTTTCTTTCCCCAGATGATGTCCAACAACCTCAATCCAGATGGCAATTCGCTTACATGATACCTTCACAAATTTTGCTAAATTCTGGAGTAAAGTGAAGAAGGAAACTGCTGGTACACAACACTTCGTGGTTTCAGTAACTACTAAATTGAGTACATGGGCATAGCACCATACATGAACATGCTGATCAGCTACATCAGCAATTTTACTCTGTAAGCCATTATATTGTCCATGGTAGCTTGCAGCGCCATCTGTGCTATCTGATAAGCAGTTTTTCGGATCTATTTCAAGACGTTGTGATGTTTCATTTAATAGGTCAAAAAGTCCCTGCCCTGTACCATCATTGCTTGGAACAATTGCAAGTAGTCGTTCATGGATAGTACCATTTAGTAGTCTACATATCGAATAACAATACTAAATTGATCAATTGATGAAATATCACAGGTTGAATCTACTTGTATGGAATAATACTTGGCCTCAGCAACTTCTTGAGTAATTTTTTCCTGTATCATATTCTTCATAATCTGGGTCAAAGAAGAGATGGTTGTTTTACTCAAGAATGTGACAAGACTACCACGACCTTTACTTTGTGCCTTTCTTTGTTTTTCCAATCTTTCACATCGTTGTTCAGACTTTCCTTCACCATGGAAACATGAGAAGCCATAATAGGATCATATTTTGCCATCAACTGCACAGTAGCCAAGAAATTTCCATGATTTTCTGTTTCATCAAGAAGAGAATATGCTGACTCATTTCTGTGTCCACGAAAAGGAAGAGCTTGTTTACCTAACATCTTTATTATATCTACAACTCTGGCAACAATATTTCTCTGCTTTAGTACTTCATCTTTTCGCTTCTGCAATGATGCAGCGAAAACACGAGCTAAACCACCATCATTTACTACACTGATATATTCCTGAGCATGATTGCTATGTATACCAGTTGATTCATGCTCTGATAAGCATTGGCTAATGCGTCTGTAATCATTAAATCCTCGCACAAAAGCAGATGGGTTAGAAGAGGTTGGTGACTCAAATGCCAAGCAAAATGAACAATATAGTGATCTATTCTTCTTATTATATGTTAACCAGTGTCGTGAGACAGTGTCACCCATAATTTTTCGCTTATACTGTATAACTTTACATTAAATGGCAGATCATGATCATGTGGCTGAATTGGATGCTCTTTGAAAAAAGATTTCAAATCTGTTCGTGCAGGATATTGAAAGAGCTTATCCTGTCTAAATGTTGGTTGATTCTCATCATTATTTAAATCAACTACTAGATCTTTTTGATCATGTACAGGCCCAGGTTCAGTTACTGATATTCCACCAGCTAATTCAGAATCATAAAAATCAGCATCTGTACAGTCTCAAAAACGTTGGGCATACCTTCATCTTTATGTCCTAGATCTACAGTATCAGCATGAACAGTTGTAGTTGAATTTCTCTGTAAGTCGCTTTCCTCTTTCTGACATGTAGATATAGGTGTTGATATCATAAATGCTGTTATAGGCCTGCACTTTTTTGATGAATCATTTCTTTCTGCTTCTCGTTTATCTTTCTGTTTCTGTGCTCCAGATTTCCGTTTCATGTGTTCCATTTCCTTACCTGAAATATAAAAAATAAATAAATAAAATTAATAAAGTAATCTGATTTACTAATTGCATTTAATATAATCAAGATCAACAAATTTCAAAACAAATAACAATGCTTGAATTATACTATAATGAATGAATATATGTATTCTGTAACTGTATTGTAATGTAATTGTAATGTAATGTACTGTATTGTAATCTTTTCTCAATACTATTACATGTATTTTCCTATTTATTTTTATATCTATCTTTATATATAGCAGCTTTATATAAAATATATACATAACTCTATATATCTTTTATATATGGACATAGAAATGGGTAAAATATAATTATACATATATAACAGCAATAACAATAATAAGAGACTTACTATGATAAATTGGAATTGATTTTAATGAAGCATGTAGGCAACTATTAAATAAACTAATGAAGTTAAAAATGTCGCAGTGACAGGCAGGTTGGCAAAACTGTATTTTAGGCACGTAAATTTATTAATTTTTGCTACTTTCTAAAAGTTTAAAACCTGCAATAATTTTAACAAATTAAAGAAGTTATTAATACATTTGCCTTTTTATATACTATTAATAAATACAAAATAAAAAAAATAAAAAATTACAATATTAATAAATACAAAATAAAAAAAAATAATAATAATTACAAAAATCTAAATAAATTATATCTATTTCATATAATAGAAATACTGTCAACACCCTCAATTAAGATTCTAGGATATATCTCATCAGGCCCAACTGACTTATGTTTATTTAAACTTTATTTACGAGTATAATAGATTGGCTGCCAATTTTTTTACCTCAGGTCTAAGGGGCCAACTTCCCTTTTTTCTAGGGGGACCCATCTGCCACATGGCAGACTGACAGCCTAGCCAGTCCGCCACTGTTTGTCGTGTGGTAGTATAATAGGTCCTGTGCACTCCAGTGTGTATCCAAAAGTTTCTCGAACGCTATTATCTCTGGTGCATTGACGATATGCTCTGGTATACTGTTCCAAATGTCAACAACTCTCTGCATGAACGAATTTTTTCTGATATTAACTTAATATTTACAAGCAATGCCATACCCGTAGCCACGTTGAGGCAGACGAGGCGGCCGCCTCGTCTGGCTTAACGGACATTTTGGATCAATCAAGAAATTGAATTTCAAAGGAAATCTGAGGAAATTGACAGAAATAGGATTTTACCTGTCTCGTACAAATTATATTATTAATTATTATTAATTTAATAATAAATAATTATAATTATAATTAATAAAATTATAAATAAAATAATTAATAATTTATTATTATTATTAATTATTAAGTACAAAAATTCGATTTTACCTAGAGTCGTACAAAGCCAGCGCTCTTTACCATACGCTCAAAGTGCATGATTCTGTGCTAGGATTAAAAAAAATTTCTGAAGGAGCATGGCCCCGAACCCCCTAGTAGGGCTATTTTCACCTCGTCTGTTTTTAAGCTCTGGCTACGGCCTTGAATGCTGCATCAACAAGCTTAGTCATCATATCGTAGAATATCGTAGAAATGATTCTAGAAGAGGCTTCTCAGCCTGTAGATCTAGCTCTGGATATTTGTCGTGTGGTCGTATAATAGGTCCTGTGCACTCCAGTGTGTATCCAAAAGTTTCTCGAACGCTATTATATCTGGTGCATTGACGATATGCTCTGGTATACTGTTCCAAATGTCAATAACTCTCTGCATGAACGAATTTTTTCTGATATTTCGTGAGGCTCTTTCCTTGTGTATCTTAAACTGATGTCCTCGAGTTCTCGAGTAGTTTCTTATCTGGAACAAGTCATTCGTCACCTCCTCATCAGATTTACCAGTTAATATCTTGTAGCATTCGATCATGTCTCCCCGTACACGTCTGTATGCTAGTGTTGATAATTCTAGCTTCCTTAATCTCTCCCCATATGACAGGTGACTCAACCCCGGAACCAACTTAGAGGCTCTCCGTTGCACATTTTCAATGGACTCTATATGTTTCTTGAGATATGGACACCAAACCTGATTCGTGTATTCCAAGTGAGGTCTAACCAGTGAAACAGCGTCTTAAACATATCTTTATCCAGGTATTCGAATGTCCTCCTTATGAGTCCAGCTATCCTGTTTGCTTTGTTGATCTTTCCCGCCATGTGTTTTTCAAAACTCAAATTACTGTCTATGATCACTCCTATGTCCTTTTCGCTATCACCTTTGTCCATATAGTCCTTTTTGAGAAACATTTTATACCTCCTTTCTCCGAAGTCCATCCTATCTTTTCCTATTTGCATATGCTTACACTTGTCCGGGTGAAACTTGAGTAACCATTTATCGGACCACCTTCTCATTTCATATATATTCCCCTGTAATTTATCTGCATCCTCTTTACATGTAATCCTCCTAAATATTTTAGTGTCATTTGCACACAGATAAATGTCACTATCATTCTTTATCACATCAGTAAATCATTTATATATAACACAAAGAGCACAAAGAGCACTGGGCCCATGACGCTTCCTTGAGGTATGCCCGAGAGAACATCCCGCCAGCCAGATGCCTTTCCTTCCACTATCACACGCTGCTTCCTATTCTTCAAGAACGCCTAGAGCGATTTAATAAGTAATTCCCCCGTGCCATACATCTTTAACTTATGTAACAATCTATTGTGAGAGACCTTGTCGAAGGCCTTCATAAAGTCACAATATGCCACATCAATGCTGTATCCTTTATCTATAGATTCAGTCGAATATCGACTCTGAACTTGGAGCAGCATATCCACCGGTCGGTGTTTGTCAATCGTGCTGATAGGACGTGCTAGTGATTTTGTTAATTTCTAAGCCGGGCTTTTCTTCCGGTTTGTGTTTGTGTTGATTTACTTAATCGTCTTAGTTCGATTGTGTGCTGAATTAGCTGGAGCTCTATTAGGCTTTTTTTTTCGCTTCTTGGCCTTGGCCAAGGACGACAGACTTAGCCTTCGATTAGGCCTTTTGGGTTAGTTTGGATAGCATACCATCTTTCATCGGCTCTTACATATGTTTTCACAGGCCGTAAAAAGGGCTAGGTCAGGGGTGGGCAACCTTTTTAAGTGAGCGTGCCAAAATCGTCAAATCTTTGATGCAAAATTTTCTCACGTGACAACCGAAATTTTGGGGAACATATTATTATTTGGTGCCTTTTAAGTATTGGGAGAACCTTTTCAAATAATCAAAAATACACTGGAGTGGTAAAATCAAAGAATATTGTAAGAGTGATTATTGTAAGTCATGTAAGATTGAATAAATGTAAAATTTAGTGACGGAATTTTTACTTGAAGGTCGTTCTACCCTGTTGATAGCGTGGATATTTTTTATTAGCCTTTAAGTGTAATTATAGCTGCCATATACAGCCACACAATTTAAAAACGCAATTTTTAACATCAGCAAAAGAGTAAACAATAATTCTGATTTTTTTTTGTTTTTTATATATCAGATCAATCAGCCATAAGTTTTTTCAAGTTTTCCCAATACATTACAGTGCCCAATCTCATAATCGTTTTACTTGACTAAAGCACAATGAAAGAAAATAAAATTAAAGATATTCTTTTATTGATTCTTAATCCCTTATGAATAATACATAAAAATTACAGAGAAAATAAAATGTTATTTTACCTACATAATATATTAAACAGAAGTTAATCTTTACCATTTTTTAGCAGAAAACATTAAGTTAAAATATAAAACTCAGCGAAGAATTTGGATATTTATTTATCTAAATTTTTTTAAGGTGAGCCCGGGGAATCGCGTGCCGGAAAAAAGTCGTTGGCGTGCCACGTTTGGCACGCGTGCCAAGGGTTCCCCGCTCCTGGGCTAGGTCCTCAGACTGCCTTAAGTGCCTTAAGGATGTTTCCACTTCTAAGCGCTCACAGAAATCTCAGAGTCGCACACCAGTTCCTTTTACAACTGTGCCTGTTTCAAACTCATTTTCAGTGCTAGCTTCCCTGCCTTCTAGTACTACCTCTGTTGCCCATAGCACCTGGCCCCCCCCTTGGGTGAGCTTGCTGATTGGCGTCCAGTTTCCAGTGGATGTGAGGTTCTTGGTTCTAAGTCCGGTTCTGCAATAAAAGTTGCCCCTACACTTCCTCTCAAAACTAAGCCCCTCCTGCGTCGTGACCAACATCATGAAATTCCTTCTTACGTTTCATATGCATATATGACTGCTGTCTCTGATAATGATCGGCTCACTAAGCTCAGTCCCTTTGCCCTTAAGCGGGGTATTGATGCCCTTTGTGGGGAGGTTAGGTCTGTCAAATATCGTAGGAGTGGCAGTTTGTTACTGCAGGGTGCTTCTCCTTCTCAGTTACGGACTCTTCTTAATGCTACCTCCTTCTTGAACAACCAGTACAATATTAAAGTAGAATTGGCATCTAAGTTTGATACGATACAATGCATTATTCGTGCACCAGAACTGCTAGTTGATTCAGTTGAGGATATTTTGGAGGAACTAAAACCTTGCGGTGTTTTAGATGTGAGACGACTTACACGTGGTAAGGACAGGATTCCTACGAGAGCCTTGGTACTTACTTTTGGTGCAAGGTTCTCTGTAATAAGATCTATTGTGACTACCTCAGTTATACTGTTGAGCATTTCTTTTCGAGACCTCTGCGTTGCTTTAAGTGTCAACGATTTGGTCATGGCCGAGATGTCTGTCAGAATGAGCCCCGCTGTGGGAGGTGTGTGGGGGGTCTCACTCCTCTCCAGATTGTGAAAGTCCGGATGGTTGTGCAAACTGTCATGTTCCCCATCCCGCCTTCTCCTCCACTTGCCCAGTTTACCTGAAGGAACAGGTTATAGTGCGATATAAATGTATGAATAATGTCTTTCTCAGAGACGAGATTGTTCAGTCTTGGGTAGATCATTTTCCCAGGTAGCCAGGACAGACCCACCCACCTCTCCCTTCAGCTCAGTCTTTTCCCCCAACTCCACCTGTCCAGCCTAGACCCAAGCTTTTGCCTTCTCCGGCATGTCCTCCTATTTCTTCTGCACTTCCTACAATTTCATCTCCCCATCCATTTACTGTTAGAGACACCTCTCCACTTCCATACGGTCATTTGTTCTCCCTGCCCGCTCCTGGCCCGTCTCCCTTTTCACAGCCTGCTTCTCAGCCTCCTCATTCTAAGAACCTTCGGGCTGTTAGTGGTCTCACCAGCTCCCAGTGTTGGCAGCTGGTGAAGGATGTTCTTGACTTTATGTCCATGAATAAATCTCCTCAACAAATTGTTAACAGACTTGCCTCTTATGCTAATACAGATAATCTTGTTCCGAACAAAATACTTACTTCCGCCGAGGGGATGCGTCTCCTCTTTTCACCTCTTAATTTTCACGTTTATACAGTGGAATGTCAAGAGCCTTTGTGCACGACTACCCCAGTTGCAAAACTTAATTAGCGCCTATTCTCTTGCCTTAATTGCCTCACAGGAAACTCGCCTATCCCAACCATTCTCCCCTTATTTCAAACACTACACATTCTTAGAAAAGATAGGAATACATATGGAGGTGGTGTTGCTTTACTGCTTCATGCCCTTCTTCCTGGCACTCGCCTCCCATTACCTTGCAGTTGCTTAATGATCTTGTACAGCAACTGCCAACTCCTTTCATTTTATTAGGGGACTGGAATGCCGATCACTCTTGTTGGGGCTCCACCTTTTGCGACGAGAGAGGGGTCCTCCTTGCTGACTTCCTTTTGGACAATTCCTTATGTTTGTTTAATTTGCTCATTCCCACTTTCCTCTCTGATGCGACAGAGACTTTCTCCTCCATTAATCTGTCCATCTGTAGTCAGGAACTGGCCCACCAGTTCCAGTGGTCCGTATCCTCTGACCTTTGTGATAATGACCATTTTCCTATCTTTCTGCAGTCTACATCCTCCCTTCCTCCCATTCAACGACGTTTCCGTTTCAATCTGAAAAAAGCTGACTGGAGTGCTTATGTCCGTTTAGCCAACTTGCCTCCTCCCTCTCATGATGCCGATCTGGATTGTACACCCATTTCTACCTCCATACTCACAGCCGCCTTTGCCTCTGTTCCATTGAAGCCAACTATCGCTAATCCTAAGTACAAACTGTACAATGCAGCATGGTGGACTGCTGAATGTGAAGCTGCCGTTTTGTCACGTAAGAGGGCCCTCAGTTGCTTTCGAAAGAACCCAATTCCGTGTCTATTTATCAACTACAAACATGCTCGAGCACTTGCTCGGCGCACTGTAAAATTAGCAAAGAGAACCTCTTGGAGGAACTATGTTAACAACATCTCCTTTGGTGCACCCTCATCTGCAGTTTGGAGAAAGATCCGGGCCTTTCAAGGTTCCTCCTCTATGCTGCCACGTAAGGTCTTGTTAAAGATGGCATTCCATACTCTGATCCGGCAGTGGTCTGCAACATGCTTATCTTGCACTTTGCTACTGTCAACAGCATTCGAAACTACACTGAATCCTTTGTTTATAAAATGGCCGAAGCTGAGCTTTCACATATATCTTTTCACTCTGACATTGGGGAAGTTTATAACTCTTTTCACTCTGCCTGAATTATCAGACACACTACATCGTTCTGGATCCTCCTCCCCTGGACAGGATGGTATCCATTATTCTTTTTTGCGACACCTAAGTCCTTCTGATAAGCTTCAGCTTTTGCGCTTCTATAACTCACTTTGGCTTACTGACTCCTTCCTTGCACAGTGGACGTCAGCTCTGATTCTCCCCTTTCTCAAGCCTGGAAAGCTTCTAACTGATGTTCAGTCATACCGCCCTATTGCTCTCACCAGCTGCCTGTGTAAAGTCTTTGAGAGGATGGTTAACATGAGGCTTCTTCTTTACCTGGAGGGTAGCTCTCTTTTAGATCTCTATCAGAGTTGTTTCCGCAGGGGCTTTTCCTCCTATGATGCACTTACCCGTCTGGAATGTTGTGCTTCTTGATATCTCCAAGGCATGTAACTCAATCTGGCATCATCATCTTCTGCTTAAATTACACAATCTGGGACTGCGTGGCCATTTAGCTAACTTTATTGCCAACTTCTTGCTGCACAGACGTATATCAGTATACTCTGATAACCATTTGTCAGAGACTTTTGAAACTGAGACAGGGGTCCCTCAAGGCAGTGTACTTAGTCCCACACTCTTTCTGATTATAATCAACGACATCTCTGCTGCACCTCCTTCTGTCTCATACTCCATGTATGCTGGTGATTGTGCCTTTTGGGTACCTTCAAGTGATCTCCATGAGACCTTAAAATATGATCAGGACATGCTACACACTTTAATTGACTGGTCTCATGACTAGAGATTGAACTTCTCTGTTGCAAAAACGAAGTATATGGTCTTCGCCAAACGTCCCATTCCTGACCATCCTCCACTACGCTTAGACTTCTTTTCCATTGCTCGAGTAACTGAATACTTGTATAGATTTTTAGCGATGGTCTTTGATCAAAGTCTGACCTGGAAGTTCCACATTGACTTCATCAAAAATCGGTGTACCAAGCCTCTTTTTATCCCGGGATATCTCTCCAACTCGACATGGGGATCCTGCAAGGATACCCTACTCCGGCTGTACAAAGTTCTGGTTCGCCCCAGAATTGACTATGGAAGTTTCTTATATTCTCTTGCTGCTTCTTGGCATCGCCTTAAAGTAGATAGATCCCAGAATTGAGGCATTCGACTTGCTGTGGGCGCACTGCGGCGCACTCGGATCAGCGCCGGCTCTTCCATTACGCAGATCACGCAGTATGCGTGGGGCCCCGCGAGGCGGGAGAGTCCTCAGCGAGCGGTATAAAAAAATTAATTAATGAATGATTGACAGAAA
Source organism: Bathynomus jamesi (assembly GCA_023014485.1). NCBI lineage: Eukaryota > Metazoa > Arthropoda > Malacostraca > Isopoda > Cirolanidae > Bathynomus > Bathynomus jamesi. The sequence goes on along the minus strand of JAJOZX010001725.1, from coordinate 199,794 downwards.
TAAAAAAAGTGGGCCAAATTTTAATTTTTTTAAACGTTTCCAGCGCCATTCATTTTATTTCCATATAAAATCTAGCAATTTTTTGTTGTTGTTAAAATCAAAAATTAAAATGTAAACAAACGCCTAATGTGTGCCATCAGATCTGCCATCTCAGAAGATGAGTGCACTGGAATTGCTGACTTACATACACGAGAAGCAGCTGATAGAGTTATATCCAAACCTATGGATTGCTCTCAGAATTGCAGTCACCCTTCCAGTGACCGTAGCCACAGCTGAAAGGAGCTTCTCAAAGTTGAAGCTAATTAAAACGTACCTCAGGTCAACAATGGCACAAGAACGTCTGAGTGGGCTTGCCATCATGAGCATCAATCAGGAAGTAGGCCGGAAGCTGTCCTATGATGATATTATTAATGAATTTGCAATAAAAAAAGCCAGGAGAGAAAGGTTTTGAATGTATGTGATATATATTAGCGTGTAGCGTCATGAGCGATCTGGAGGCACATTTCAGGTTTTGTACAATCAACCTTGCTGATTTCAGAAAAGAAATCAAAAATTTTCTGCAACAAGCAGAACACCTCCTTTTTCGCATGTAAAAAATACAAAATTATTGTTAATTACAGTTGGCAACACTGACTGACATGGTACTTCTGGCAGCTTTCTAATTATTCTCAGTGAGTCATCCCCTGGAATTTCTTAGTTCTACGCTAGCTCGCTTGAGAGAAACAAGTGTTTTTTCTGTGGATGGGGTGTTCAAAAACCCCAAGGTACTAACGAAAGGTGCGTTTTGTGATATATACATTATACACATTTCTTTGTTTTGTTGTGTTTTACAGTGTTTATAAGTTTGTTATATGTCTTATGGTGTGTATATATATACCTATGGATATTTATATACCTAATACATATGTGTGTGTGCAGTATATTTTATATATATATTGGTAAACTTATTGTTTACCAATAAACCAAGCCTTATATATATATATATATATATATATATATATATATATATATATATATATATACTCATAATCATATATATTTTTTATTTATACGTTTGTGTTTTTGTTTCAGTGTTCCTGTGTGATACTTGTTGAGTTTTGCTGGTACAATGAGCACGCAAAGAACACGGGGATCTGCCAGCCACATTGTCTTTGGTTCTCCACTATCAGAGCTTCCTCTGTCTGAACTTTCAACCCGTATACAAGTTGCAAGGCATTTCCTCTTCTTGAAGGAGAACAAGTACACCAACAACAGGGAGATTCTTTCGGAGGTATGCCAAACACTCATTGACCTTTGGAATCGTGCTAACATTCCATCACAGCCAATCAAGAATGTGAAGACCAAGCTGCTCCGATTGATGGAAAAAGGCTCACAAGCATCGAAGCAAGGCAAGCAGGCCACAAAAACCAAGAAGTTCGAGGAAAGCCTGAATCAATTGTTTGACATAGCTGTCTGCCAGTGCGATGATCTGTCTGCATGCCACTGTGAAAAAGAAATGAAAGTTCCACGACGAGAGCATGCCTTTCTGATCGACCAGAGAACCACGCGGATCATGCAGATCAGTCGGGTGGATACGAATGTGACTCAGATGATGGAGAGAAGGAAGTCAAGAGAGGATCGGATGCAAGAAAGACAAGAAGAGAATAGAAGAAAAACGGAACGGCAAGAGGTAGCATCCTCTGCAGATGTGGTCGAATCAGCTCAAGCAGAAGCAGACTCCAGTGGTGAAAGTGTTGGTGATGAGTGGATGGGTGATAGTTCCCAGGAGGACAGGAACATCACACCGATTCCCACTGTTGCTTTGGAAGCTGACCGGTATGGTGTATCGAACAGGGCTGCTGCAGCTATCAGCACTACAACATTGGTTGACTATGGCATCATTAGTTCTGATGATCAGATAAACGTAATTGACCACCACAAAGTATGGAGAGCACGGCAGAAGGTACGGAGGGATCTGAAGGAAGCAGTAACTTACCACGATGTGGAAGTCACTGCTTTATTTTTTGATGGGCGGAAAGACATGACACTTGTCAAAGAGAAAAAGGGGAACAAATGGTACAGCACAAAGAAAGTTGAGGACCACTATGTGCTGGTCGGAGAGCCTGGAACCTTCTATCTAAGCCATCTGACACTGGAACGAGGAACTGGCACTGTCATTGTGGATGGACTTCAAAATGCGATTGAATAAATGGGTATTGCAGGCAAGATAATTGCAGTGGGAGCCGACAGCACAGCCACAAACACAGGGCACAGAAGTGGAGCAATACACCTGCTAGAGTGCCGCCTGGGTCGCCCTTTGCACTGGTTCATCTGTAGTCTGCATTTAAATGAACTCCCACCGCGTCTCTTGTGCAAGGAACTCATCGGCCCAACTGAATCTACAATTCAATGGAAAAGACCAATTAGCAAAGCTTTGGCCACATATGAAAGTTTGCCACTTTCCTCTAGAGGAATTCAATGTATTGCTGATGGCCACACTCCCGGATGTTGACCTTACTGAATTGAGTCGTGACCAAGCCTACCTCTACAGAATGATGAAAGCGATAAGGACTGGTGTCATTAATGAAGATCTACGAAAGAAGCCTGGACCAATCTCCCATGCAAGATGGGTTACAACTGCCAGCAGAATTTGTCGGCTATATGTAGCGATGGCGCAGCCAAGTAATGAACTGTATTCACTCACACAGTTTGTCGTGTGCCACTATGGACCCATGTGGTTTAGCATCAAGTGCCATCCAAGGTGCACAGATAGCCCAAAACATTTCCTGGAGCAAATCAAGCTGCTACGATTACTGCCACCAGCTAGCAAGACTGTCACATGGCCTGTGATCCAAAGAAATGCATATTGGGCTCACCCTGAAAATGTTCTACTGGCAATGCTTGCAGATGCAGATCAAGCAAACCGGAAATTGGCCATCGATGTAATCAAGACCATTCGACGAGCTCCCAAACCTGCTTAACAGCAAGTCAGAGAATTTCGGCCACCAAAGATCAAACAAAGTGCTCAGAATTTGAAAGATTTACTTCCACCAGTGGAGGAGTGCACAGTGGAACCACCACTCACGAAGCAGTTCTCTGTCGAACAACTCGATAAGATCACTGAAGAGCCCCGTGTTGTCCGGATACCATGTCACTTCCAAGGTGTAGAACGCTGTGTTAGGATGGTAACTGAAGTGTCTGGGGCAGTGTATGGAAAGAATTCAAGAGATGGTTACATTAGAGCAGTACTTAAATCCCGTGACTTTATGCCGTCATTCAAAACTAAACAAGATTTTAATGTATCATTTACTAAATAAAACTATCTAGTCTATCTACCTACCTACCTACAGTGTATATGTTTATTCCAAAAATAAATTTTTCTATTTTTCCTGAAAAGCAGTACATTGTAAGGGGTCAAATGATAGCTCAAACCCTAGGAAAGCAAGTGTTCAAAAGTTATGGGTAACTAGCAGTTTTCACGATTTTCACATGCGAAAAAGGTGTTGCACTTGTTACAAAAAAATTTTGTTTTCATTTTTGAATTTAGGGAGGTCAATTGTACAAAACCTGAAATGTGCCTCTTGATCCGTTACACTTTGCCCAATGACGCTACACGCTACTATATATCTATCTAAATAAACTTAATAAATATATATAATATATATATAATATAATATATATATATATATATATATATATATATATATATATATATATATATAATATATATAGAATATATATATATATATATAGTTATATATATATATAATATATATATATATATATATATATATATATATTATATATATATTATTATATAGATATATATATATATCTATATATATATATATAATATATATATATATATATAGAATATATATATATATATATATATAATATATATATAGAATATTATATATATATATATATATATATATATATAATATATATATATATATATATAGATATATATATATATTATATATATATATATATATATAATATATATATATATATATAGATATATATTATAATTATAATTATATATATATATATATATAATATATATATATATATATCAGGTGGGAAAAAAAAAAGGGAGACCTCGAACTTTGGCTGTAAAATCCAAAGTTATGGTCAGATTTCAAATTTTTTCACATACAACTAAGTAAATTTCCTATACGGTGAGCGGATTTCAAAGAAAACTAATGAAAATTACGGACCTCCTGGAGGCAGAGGCTGTTATCATGCTTTTACAATTTCGCCGTCTATTGTTGGATCTTTGTTATTTTCTCCGCACTTTCAGCATAGCTCACTACCCTGTCCACCGGTTCCACTTTTATCTGCAACGCCCCATCTTTTGCCCTTCATTGCTGCTGCTCAAAGGATTTTCTCTGCTTTTAACATTTCTGCTCATGACCTGCACTCCAGCGGGCTGTCCCCCCTTTATTTAATATCTCCATTTCCTTTCAATTATGACCTTCTTCAGTATTCAAAGTCTCAGGTAGCCTCTGTTGTTATACAAAGTAATTTCTTTGCTCTCATAGAATCCTTACCAGCCTCCCAATTCATCTACATAGATGGCTTTAAATTTCTGGATGGACAAACAGCATCTCCATTTGTCACTAACACTGTCACCACATCATGGCAGCTGCCCTCTACCTGTGGCATTTTTACGGCAAAACTTTATACCATTTTTCAAGCAGTTCAGTACATTTCTCAGAACATGCTGCATCATCACAACTTTATCATCTGCTCTGATTCCCTCTCCGCTTTGCAAGCCCTGGAAAGAAACTCTTCCCCACATTTACTCAGCCACCAAATTTTACAGTTGCGACATTTGCTCCACAACCCTATCTCCATAATCTTCCTCTGGATACCGAGTCATGTGGGTATCCCAGGAAATGAGGCTGCTGATGTTGCAGCCAGGAATGCAACAATCTTTGGATTTCGGGTACGGCTCAAACTATCTTCTCAAGAGGCGCAGTCCCTCCTCCAGCCTTATGTCCAGAGTTGGTGGCAGGAGGTTTGGAATTCACTTCCTTCCCCTTATCCTACAGCAGCCCCTTCAATTCCTCTCCACTGGCCATCACATAATTTATCCCGGCGAGAACAGGTGATCCTAACAGGCTCCGCTTTGGTACTTGTCGCCTTACGCACCAGCACTTCTTCACCAATAGTCGTCCTACTTTTAGTCACCTTTGTCATGCCTCACTTACTCTCTCCCAGTCTCCCATGTACCCCTTGACTGTCCGGCATATAATGCTGCCCGTTTGCGTCTTCGGACTGTGTGCCGAGATCTCACTCTACCCTTTCAACTAAGTTCCATTCTCAGCCCACACTTTCCTCTTCATCCTGTATTCAGCTTTTTGACGGAGTCTCAATTGTATGCATTCATTTAAATTTTTTTATTTTCTCTCACTTTCCCTGTATATGTAGCTAGAGGCCCTCTTTTCAAGCGCCACAGATCGGCCTGTGGCTGAAGAGGTGATGGGTCTCTTACTTTCCTGTCCTTTTTTTCCTTTCGGTTCTTGCTCCTTTTCCCATTTATTGTGTCCTGAACACTTGTGATTAACCCTTAACATCGCAGCACTCACTGTCTCCGTTCAGGTGTTAATAACCCATTGGGTTGCTGCACCATTAAACTCAATCAATCAATAGTCATCATATCGCCTTGGGACAACAATGGCTCTTCCTCATCTAGATTTTCTAACAACTATCATTACTGTATGATAGGAAAAAGTACCCCATTTTTTATTAATAAAGCTTCAATTTCAATTATGATATTTATTTATTTATTTATTTATACACATTACACGTACAGCTGCGCTCATTATTCTTGAAACACTCTTGAGAAAGATAGCGACACCTGGCATATATTTGTTGTGTTTACTACAAACGGTTGAAACATTTTATGAGTGAATGTTTAGTGAGTGAGCGCTGAATGGTTGGTTGACTCATTGCCAAATGTCTTTAGAACATAATTATTTCCATTCATCATTCTGGTTTACATATTACTAAGGAAACATAAATAAATAATTCAATATAAATTCAAAAAGGGGATATATATTAACAAGGGGGATGGATGTCAATAAAGTGAATAAAAAATGATCTTGTAAAAACTAAAAACAAAAACCTTCGAACGTGATAACAGTGTTCATGGTATTGGCAAGCCTGTCATCCTGAACGAACAGAGCCGTTGGTAGGCATTGTTGCGTCCTGAGCAAATTCTAAATTGATTCATTTATTTATTTATTTATATTTAATATTGAACACATATATAGATATTTTGTGTTATAACAAAGACAGAGCAAAAACCTGATATATATAATATATATATATACACACACACACACACACACACACACACACACATATATATATATATGGTTCCATGTAAATTCCACCCAGTAAATTCTACCCCCGAAAAATCCACCCAGCAAATTCCACCCATAGTAAATTCCACCCATGGTAAATTCCACACATGGTAAATTCCATCAAAAAATTTAACGGAATAGATAAACTTAGTTGTACAAAAGTACAATAAATGGATCACCTGAAGATCCGTCACCCCAGCCTTTTTTAGTTAGCTTTACAAGGTTAACTAACAAAAATATCACGACCTAACCTAATTAATCATTAGGTCAACTGTATGCCCTTGATGATTGGTTAGTTTAGGTTGTGATATTTTCATTAGTTAGCCTTATAAAGCTGAACTAGCCTCTTCAGTCTTTCATTTATGACATTAACTAGCCTCTTCAGTCTTTCATTTATGACATTATAGGCTTTTCTTTTGTGACTTTGGTCCCCTCGTCGAATGTGTGCAAGTTTTGTTTGTGTGAGGGCTTCTTCTTTTCCTAATGCTTTGCATAGCTCCCACAAATTTGGGTGCATGCTTGTCACAGATGATCGTAAACCGCTGTGGAAACCTTCTACCTTCTACATTAAATGCGCAAGAAAATAGTTTATATTTTTCAAACCATATTTTATAACATATATTTTACCAGTTTTTTTATTTTGCATAAACTTTTTAATAAACTTTAATAAACTGTAAACTTTTTTGGATCAAATGTAGAATTCGGACCCCAGCCTTCTTTAGTTAGCTTTATAAGGCTAACTAACGAAAATATCACAACCTAACCTAACCAATCGTTAGGTTAACTGTACGCCCTTGACGATTGGTTAGGTTAGGTCATGATATTTTCGTTAGTTAGCCTTATAAAGCTAACTAAAGAAGGCTGGGGTCCGAATTCTACATTTGATCCACTTTTTTGATAACCCTTTGCGTGGAATTTACCATGGGTGGAATTTAGGATCAAGTAAAGATAAGCACCCCCAGCCTTCTTTAATTAGCCTTATAAGGCTAACTAACGAAAATATCACGACCTAACCTAACCAATCGTCAAGGGCGTACAGTTGACTTAACGATTGGTTAGGTTAGGTCGTGATATTTTCGTTAGTTAGTCTTATAAGGCTAATTAAAGAAGGCTGGGGGTGCTTATCTTTACTTGATCCGGAATTTACTATGAGTGGAATTTACTGGGTGGATTTTTCGGGGGTGGAATTTACTGGGTGGAATTTACGTACAACGATATATATATATATATATATATATATATGGGAATGAACTCAGAATGGTTCCCTGAGTTTTTTATGATACATACAGACAGTGCATGGAACAAGGAACTCTTCTGGGATAATTAAATCCACTATAGTCCGAATAAGTAATGGTAAATGACAAATACCATAGTTTTTCTTTTTCATGATGGTAGCCCGACGTGGGCAACGGGTCACTCGCAAAGAAGTCCCATAAATATAGCTTCCCTCACCAGCTATCTGCAAAGCAGACAGGATCCAGCTTTGGGACATGGATCTAGGGTTTAAAGAAGCCTAGCCCTGCTACATTTAGAACCTCAATATAAGCAAAAGACTCGCTGCCTTCACGTCAGATTGAATACATCAAAGAAAAAGGGGTAACTATTATATTTTTAGCCAAAAACCAAAACTTAAACCTCAACTGGCAGAATTGAGCGTCCACTTTTCAAGGCACATAACATGTACTATAGTGGATTTAATTATCCCAGAAGAGTTCCTTGTTCCATGCACTGTCTGTGTGTATCATAAAAAACTCAGGGAACCATTCTAAGTTCATTCCCATCTTGAAACGGACATGTTATGTGCCTTGAAAAGTGGACGCTCAATTCTGCCAGTTGAGGTTTAAGTTTTGGTTTTTGGCTAAAAATATAATAGTTACCCCTTTTTCTTTGATGTATTCAATCTGACGTGAAGGCAGCGAGTCTTTTGCTTATATTGAGGTTCTAAATGTAGCAGGGCTAGGCTGCTTTAAACCCTAGATCCATGTCCCAAAGCTGGATCCTGTCTGCTTTGCAGATAGCTGGTGAGGGAAGCTATATTTATGGGACCTCTTTGCGAGTGACCCGTTGCCCACGTCGGGCTACCATCATGAAAAAGAAAAACTATGGTATTTGTCATTTACCATTACTTATTCGGACTATAGTGGATTTAATTATTCCAGAAGAGTTCCTTGTTCCATGCACTGTCTGCATATTAAATTTTAATAAAATATTTTTCAAAGGCCAGGAAAATGCTCTGAAATCTTAAATGAAAGACCATGCAAATAAATAAGGGATCACTTTAACATATTGTTTCCCAGGAACCTCTCTTTAACATATTGCTTCCCAGTGTATATCACTTTAGTCCAGGCAATCTAGAGCAAAAATAGCTTCAACCTGGGCAAAATTGCTTCAGAAGCTTTCTAAACTGTTTCCAGCTCAGGAACCATTGCAGAATAACATATCCAAAATCCGACAAAATTGGACCCCGGGAACACCCCTAAAAATGAAATTCAAAATGGCGGACTGGCAGTTTCCTACGAAATACAATAAATTTTAATTTCGCTTTGTAGAGAGAGTTATGACGTTTTGATCAGTAAAATGTTTTAAAACACATTTTCGTTTCTAAATTAACCTATATGACACTAAAAATTGTATTAGGCGGCTAGTATTAAACTATGACGTCACGTAATGTAAATGAAATATACTGTATGGAGTGTATGTGAGAATGGACATTGCTACATCTTTATAAACTTATATTATATACAACTCTTTAATTCCTACTACCCACTATCAAATCTGCGTATTTGTGCTTGTCATTTTCTTTAAAACTGTTATTATGTACTCCTTTTAAATACTGCAACACAGTTTATTAATTTGTGTTTTCTGTTTCAGACTGACTCGGTGTACGGCTGACTCGGTGTGCGTCCGCCTTCAAGAATGCAGACCCCTGAAGAATTGTGCGTGATTTGTAAGGAGAAATTGGACAGCGGACAGGAAGTGGTTCACATCTCGCAAAAAGGAGCAGATGGTATAAATGCATCCAGCCGCAGCCGTGGAAGCGATGTTGTTGCAACAGCTGGAATAAGTGTTCACGTTGTATGTAGGAAAAGGTTTACGGATAAAAAGACCATTGAAATAAAGAAGCGACAGACCGCAGCCGAGGCAATACCAAAGAAAAGTGCTCGTTTTCATGAATACGCATTTTCCAGTGCTACTCACTGTTTGTTTTGTGATACCTTTGTGGACTTTTTTTCCAAACACAAACCAAAATCAGAGCATGTCAAAATAAGAACTACAGAGTTCTCCGAAACCATAAAAAGGTGCTGTGAAAGCCGCTGCGATGAATGGTCGTTTAATGTAAAAGGCCGTCTGGAGTATTATCTTCGTGATCTTCCTGCTGCAGATTGTGTCTACCATCACACCTGCAGCGTAAATTTTCGAAGTGGAAAACCATTCCTCGCGCATACTCCTCCAACGATCATGATTCGAAGAAAGGGAGACCAACTAATGAAGAGCAACACCAAGCATTCCTTCAGACCTGTGCTTACCTGGAAGAGAATGATGATGAACAACTGTTGATTGGAGACCTAATTTCCAAAATGGAGGAATATCTTCAAGGAAGTCAGAGCTCTGTCTACGAACGCAGGCACATGAAGAGAAAGCTTTTAGAACGTTACGGAGACAAGATCATAATATCAGGTGAAAGTGGGAAGGCAGATGTAGTAACACTACGAGAGACAGCTAATGAAATTCTTATAGATTATCACAAAAAGTCGAAAGAATGTGATATAGATATAGAGCTACAGAAGATTTACCTAGTAGAAGCTGCTGCAAAAATAATCAGAAGTGATATCAAGTCTGTCGACTCGCCTAGAAAAGATGTGTATCCATCTCCAAATGACATCACTGCAGAAAGTGCTCTTGATTACATTCCCAACAGTCTGAAATTGCTATTATCAAAAGCATTTGCGGGACAGGATGCTTCAAGAAAAATAGGTGCAATTGGGCAGAGCATTATGCAAGCAACCCGTCCTAGAGGATTACTATGTCCACTACAGATCGGTTTGTCGGTTCAGCTACACCACAACTTTAGGTCAAGGTACCTTATTGACGTTCTCTATCAGCTGGGTTACTGTTCGTCGTATGCAGAAGTAACAAGATTCGAAAGAAACGCGGCGCTGGCAAGTGGGTCTGGCTCTTTTACTGTTGATGAAAACACTGCAGTCCTTCTAGCAGCAGATAACGTCGATCATGATGTCTGCACTTTGGATGGGAAGAATACCTTTCATGGAATGGGTATGATTGCCGCAATAACTCCGAAGATCAAGATCCACCCTTCTATTCACAGGCGTAATGTTGGTGACAATGACATTAAGAAGATTGCAACCGTTGACATTAGGGAATATAGACACGCGAGAAGCATGTTGAGGGACATCTCATTCCGCGAACTTCCAGTACCCACTGCCACCATAAGTCGACTTAGTCTTCTCTGGCAGATATCTTCAGCAGAAAGATCAGGTCCAAGTTGGTCCGGAACAATGCAGGCAATTCACGGTGGATCAAGTGTCTCACATCCAGGTGTGGCGTCGATCACGTTCCTTCCCATCATAGATATGTCGCCAACTGACATGACCTGCATATTTTCGACATTACTATATTTGAGCAAGATAGCACGCGATCAAAAAGTCCCATGCATTATTACCTTTGATCAGCCTTTGTTCTGGAAAGCTTCCCAAATCATCAATGAACAGAGAGACCTGCAGGACATTGTTTTAATGCTGGGATCATTTCACACTCTGATGAATCTTTTGGGAGCAGTCGGTACTCTTATGAATGGTTCAGAATTGTCTGAAGTACTTCAAGAAATATACGGACCAAATGCCGTGCAACACGTGATGTCTGGAAAAGCTGTTTCAAGAGCGATACGTGGTCATATGATAGTAGATGCAGCTCTTAGTACCTTACTAGTCGCAGACGTTTTCCCTCGTAATGAAGATGGAACTCCTCATGACCTCCATAAGGAAGCTTGTGACCTGCTCGACGATGTTATGACCGCCAAACAATCAGTTGAGGATGTGGAATCTTCGAATGCATTGTCTCAGATTACTACCACTTTGGATGCGAAGAAAACTGACCTACAATCTACTTCGCAAACAAGTCAACTCTGGTTGGAATATCAGCGAATGATCAACATTGCACGTTCCTTGATAACAGCAGACAGAACCGGCTCGTGGGATTTGCACTTGCAAGCTATGCTGGAGACCATCCCCATAATTGCAGCAGCCGGACATCACAATTACCTGAAATCGATATACCTGTACCTGCAGAAAATGTTAAGTTTGCCTTCTGAAAATCCAGCCGTTAACAAAATGTTCCAGGAAGGTAAGTTTGTGGTAAGAAGAAGCGACAGATTATGGGCCGGACTCGGCACAGACCTGGTGATAGAACAAGTACTAATGCGTTCCCTGAAAAGCAGAGGCGGACTGACACGCGGAAGTGGATTTACAGACATCCAAAGGACAACGTGGCTCTTTTCTATGCCTCTGTGTTCCACTTATAACTTAGCAATGCAGGAATACACCAGAGTTTTGTTGGAAAGTAGTGAACAGCACAAGGAAATGAGGGGAAGTAGACAAATCAGGGACAGTAATGACATGAAGAAAGTACTTGAACGTCTGGAATCCTTATCCCCATTCCATTCTACCTCGGGTCTCTGCAACATTGTAACAGGGCTAATTGCTGATCCTGGAGTTAACGTTCATCAATTGCATTCAATCGGTACGAACATTGTCGTAAAAATGATTGGGAAACAAGCCTTTACATATTCTGCCAAAAGATCTGACAAAGTGAAAACACTAGGATCTGCTTCTGCCGTTGTGATCACTGATGCTTCAGATATAGAAGTAGATCCTGCACTACTGTTTCAGAGAATGATGACTGTTGCCACTGGCGGAGACATGAATCTTGAAGATGTCATGTGTTACGAACTGTGTGCATATCCTCCTGCATTGTTCGAATCACGAAGTATCTTGAGGAAACCCGATAAGTCTCAGCTAGCTCATGCAATAATCAAATACACTGACACTTTACGCATAGAAGTTCAAGAAATTCAGTGCACAGACCAGTACGTATTGGATGGTGGATCTCTACTACATCGTGTTTCCTGGCGTCAAGATGAAACATATGACAGCATCGCCAACTCATATGCCGATTTCACTCTGAAAACATATGGAAAAGCAATCATTGTTTTTGATGGCTACAGCAGCTCTCCTACGATCAAGGACATGACCCACAGAAGACGCAGCACCAAGACAAGCAGAAATGTGAATCTCAGTCCAAGCATGAAGTTTGTTGGCCAGAAGGAACACTTCTTGGCTAATGAAAACAACAAGCAAACATTTATTTCCCTCGTAGGTGAGATGTTGAAGAAGCACGGGTGTACTGTTCACAACGCAGATGGGGATGCTGATGTGGACATCGTTCGTGCAGCAGTTTCCTCATCAGAAAATGCAACTACAACAGTAATAGGGGAAGACACCGACTTGCTGATTCTCCTTCTGTACCATGCCAAGGACAGTGGTTTCAAGTTGTACTATCGCAGCGATATAAGACGGGGACCATCTCCTAATCCTGTGTATGATATTCTCAGCATTCAATCATTGTTAGGCAATGACATCTGCAAGTATCTCCTGTTTGTGCATGCTTTCACGGGCTGTGATAGCACATCCAGAATTTTTTCGATCGGTAAAGCCAAAGCATTCGACACACTGATGAAGGTGGCTGAACTCCGTTCAGTTGCAAATACATTCTGTTCTGATTGTTGCCAACACTCTGACATTGAAGCCGCTGGAAGAAAGGCAATGCTTCTGTTGTATGGCTGCAAAACACTTGAATCCACTAACGCACTACGTCATCGAATGTTAGTTGAAAAGGTAGCTACAGCTAAATCTTTTGTTACACCCGAACGTTTGCCACCTACCGATGCGTCCACAAAGTACCACAGCTTTCGCACATACTTTCAAATACTAATCTGGAAGTCTACAGAAGAGAAGATCGATGCAGAACAGTGGGGTTGGTATGTAAAGAATAATTCCTACTACCCTACAGCCTGCGACAAGCCACCAGCTCCAAATTATCTACTCAACATGATCCGCTGCTCCTGCAAGACGAAATGTGCTACTTCAAGATGTGGATGCAAGCGTAATGGAATGCCCTGTTCAGCCGCTTGTGGCGAGTGCCAAATCAGTGGTTGCGATAACAACCCAAGTACCGGTAATCTATCCGATGATAGTGATGAAGAGGATTAATTTCTGTATGTTTGTGACCAGGTATCACTTCTTCTGTAATGAACATAACTTGAAACTGGGAAAAAAATAATTGTTGTATTATTGATTATAAAAATCTGTAAAAAGCTATATAACATTATATTTGCGTAATAACTGGTTGTGTTGTATATTGTTGAATTATTTAAAACATTACAACTGAAAGAAAAAGCATCAAATGTATCTCTATAAATAAAAGCGTAAATTATATATATTTTTTTTTTCGTAGGAAACATCCAGTCCGCCATTTTGAATTTCATTTTTGGGGGTGTTCCCGGGGTCCAATTTTGTCGGATTTTGGATATGTTATTCGGCAATGGTTCCTGAGCTGGAAACAGTTTAGAAAGCTTCTGAAGCAATTTTGCCCAGGTCTAACTACAAATTGCCTGGACTACTTTAACATATTGCTTCCCAGTGTTAATCATTTTAACATATTGCTTCCCAATATTTAGGATAAGGAGTACGATAAAAAATGTTCGCTTTAATAAATTAAAGGCATAAAAATTAAATCATAACATGTTAAAATATTATATTGCTTCCCAGTGTTAGGTCAACTGTATGCTCTTGACAATTGGTTAGGTTAAGTTGTGATATTTTCGTTAAAACACGAAAATATCACAACTTAACCTAACCACTTGTCAAGGACATACAGTTAACCTAACCAGGCATTCAATCAACCTAACCGGGCATTATATCCCATAGACTGAATTGTTTGTTTTATTTGTCCTTTAAATTTTTTGTTTTAATGTAATTGAATTTGTGGATCACTTTAACATATTGCTTCCCAGTGTTAATCACTTTAACATTGCTTCCCAGTGTTAATCACTTTGACATATTGCTTCCCAGGAGGGATCACTTTAACATATTGCTTCCCGAATGCTTTGGGAAGCAATATGTTAAAGTGATCCACTTTTACTATTAGCTTAATACATAAATGTGAAAGTTAAGAATTTTAATTACTGATAAAAGTTGCTGTGACGTTGGCTAAGGCCAACATGGAAAACTTGCACAGCCGCGTCAGAGTCACCATAGGCTAAGATTTCGGAGCTAAACGATGGCGGAAGGATCTTCAGATGGGCCAAGTGTTGTTATGATTATGAACAACATTTTGTGTTTCATTAATGTGAAGATTGACTTATTACCCACTGACACAATAATCACATCATGTGAAAAACATTATAGTGGTGAAGAGATAGAGACTGCTAAAGCAAAATTATTTACATTATACCCAACCAATGGGAACTCTGACAAGAGGCTTAGCCATCGCAAAGGTGAAAAGAAAATATGTGCTCAGCCATGAGGACATTGTTAAAAAGATTTTAGAAATAAAGGCTACTAACGATAGGCCCATATTTGCAAGTGAGAACCTGGACCAGCCACCCATACGTTTCGAATCTATTGATGTGACTGTACTCTTAAGTAAAATAGAATCACTTCAGAATGAGGTGTAACTACTGAAAGGTGGCCTGCATACCGAGCATGGCCAAAACAGAGAACTAAAAGATATATATAGCAGCATAACATCGGAACACAGAAAACTGACCTCTAGGATCTCAGACTTGGAGGCTGAGATGAGCAACAGGCAAACAGCCCACCCAGACAGGGATACCGCCATCACCACGGCAGAGCATACTGATCCTCAGGATAGGAGGCCTGCCGCTCCTATTCTCACACCATCTTCTCTCACAGCTCAGCAGAGCTGTATATCCAGAGAGAGAAAAGGGTAAGGCACTTTACTCTCAAGTTCTGAAAGAAAAGTCCAATGACATAAAAGCTTGTATGAACACGTATCTACCCTGTTCTGCATAGTCTGACATATGATGAATCTCCTACATAAACTAAAAACAAATTAACTACAACAGGCAATGCTACTGAGACTATTAGTAATGTGGCTATGCCTCAATGGACTATTCAAACCTGCTCGGCAGCTAGTCACCCTGGTGAGCAGAATGTAGGGCATGGGTGGACAACAGTTGGTAAAAGGGGTTTGCGTCAGAAAAAGAAACAGGACTCTGCGAACCCCCCTTCATCCACAAAAAAACCACGGCTAAGGCTAGCAACAAACACAGCAATTAAAGCAGTGAAAATATCTCGGCAGGCCCATGTATTTGCCTCCCGTTTCCCACCTGACCTATTTGCTTCAGAACTAGAAGAATACCTGCGTGAAATGACAAAAATTAGGACTACCTACTCCAAATTAACCAGTAAACGACGAGATACCTACAGCTCTTTCTATATTAAGGCAGAATGCGAGGACCCCTCTGTATTTATGGGGGCCAGAAGTCTGGCTTGAAAGAATCTACTATAGTTGGTATAATATGAACTTCAGGAAAAACTCAGTCCACAAAAATACAGGTAAGCAGAAGACTCTACCATGCAATCCCAGGGAGAGACCCAGTGAGAACAGTGATAGTGTGTATAAAAATAATGGCCCAGCTTCACAGACTCAGTGTTAGTAGCTATAACTGTAGAGGCCTCAAAGTCAATGCTGACAGTGAGATCAATAAACTTTTATCTGCACGTGACATTTCTTGCTTTCAGGAAACTTGGCTCTCTAAACAAGAGTGCAAAGATTTAAACAATATTAAGCCTAACTACAGGGGAATAGCTGACTCACCCAATGATGATAGTGAAGTTATCACTGTGGGCAGACAGAATAAGAAGGAAGGTGTAGCTATAATGTGGTACTCACAGCTGGGTAGGCTTATAGAGCCCATTAGTTATGACTTATGAATATGAGTGGGTTGTAGCCATAAAACTAATTATTGATAACAAAATACTGTATTTATTCAATGTTTATACGCCTTATGAGTGTGCTGAAAATGACGAGGTATTTTTAGATAGACTCTGTAAACTAAATATACTGCTAGAGGAGCTGGACTCTTCATATATTTTAGTGGTTGGTGATTTTAACAGCAATATCAATAAACCAGTTTCGGATTTTGCTAAGCTTCTTATCAATTACTGTGAGGCATGCGACTACAAACTTGCCAGTAAATTGCTACACCCTAATGGCTCATTTACATATGTTAGTGTCTTAGTGATACCTTGGGGGACTCACTCGTGGCTAGATCACTGTATAGCCTCCCACGATGGTTATAATATAATCAATAGCATGTCCATACTTTATGATATATTTGAATCTGATCATATTCCATTTGTACTAGGGCTTGATTGTATGATAGCACCTGACTTACGTAATGACTGTGATAATGCTGTTTACTATAAGGTTAATTGGTCAAAACTTAGCCACTCTGAGGTAGATTACTATACAATGCAGACTGATGCACTGCTAAGGCTTGTGAGGATTTCTGCAGAAGCTTTGGCTTGTAGGAATTCCTCTTCTGATGATGTAAAACATATAGATCTCTGTAAGTGAGCTTGTACATGCCATTAAGGCTGCGAGTGGAAGTAGCTTTAAGAATAAAAAATGGGGAAAAGTAAATATCAATCCAGGGTGGTCAGAATACTCTGCTCATTTGTATGATGTAGTAAAAAATGTATTCGTGGAATGGGTTGCTATGGGGAAACCTAGGCAGGGGGAACTCTTCCAACTGAAAAATAGAACTCGTGCTAGATTCAAGGGTGCTCTTAGATTTATAAGGAAAAATGAAGAGAATCTTCGAAGAGAATCTCAAGCCAGAAAATTCGGCAATAGCAATACATCCAGTAGGGAATTCTGGAAGAAGGTTAATAAAATTAACAGTAGTAATCTTACCTTACCAAATGTAATAGAGGGTGTACATGGTGCAAAAAACATTGCAGAACTGTGGAAAAATCATTATGAAACCCTATTTAATTGTCTCTGGGGGTATAGACTACATATATGCCTAAATGTAGAATGCTCTAAGGAGCTACTAATTAATGACTCAGAAATCTAGCAGGCCATTCACAAATTAGGTGATAACAAAAGTTGTGGCCTAGATGACATACAAGCAAAACATTTAAAATGTTGTAGCCCTCGTATAATACCTATGCTTGCAATGTGTTTCACAAGCTATATGATACATGGATACTTGCCACAGTCCATTTTGTCAGTTGTATTGTTGCCAGTATACTTTCTAAGGTGTTAGAATATTCCATTTATAATAGATAAGTACTTACTTGCAGACTTATGACAATCAGTTTGGCTTTAGAGTGAAACATGGTACGGACGTATGTATTTATATGCTAAAGGAAGCCGTCCTAAAATACAAGATGTCAAGTAGCAATGTATATTCCTGTTTTTTAGATGCATCAAAAGCATCTGATAGCGTTAACAATCACAAATTTTACAAGAAACTCTTGTGTCGAGGGGTATCTAAATATATACTTAGGATACTTGCATTCTGGTACACAGAGCAGACCATATTTGTAAGATGGAAAAGCGCTGTATCACCAGGTTTTAAGGTAACTAATGGTGTTAAGCAAAGGGGTATATTAATTATTTATCACCCTATCTTTTCTGTATATACATGAATGACCTTACCAATGAACTAAAAACTGCACGTACTGGCTGTGTCATTGGAAAGGAAACAATTAATCATTTAATGTATGCTGATGACCTTGTTATTCTGTCACCCTCTCTCCATGGGCTGAGAGCAGGGGCGTACACAGCATTTCTTAAAGGGGCGGGCACCACACACACACACATATATATATATATATATATATATTATATATATATATATATATATATATGGTGTGTGTGTGTGTGTGTGTGAGCAAAAAATTGATGATGATTGATTTGGAGTCAAAATTAGTTGCATCTTGGAAGGCTTCAGTTATATTTTATTTCCAATTTATGGGCAAAGAATTAAATTTGCACAAATTAATCGTCTGTATAAAGACATATAAACGTTCCTAAGCCAGCCAAAATTGCTTTTGAGTTTTGAATTAATAACGTGTCCTGCTAACCATGAAATGACTGAAATTCCAATTTCCATACGACTTCAAGATTTTTTTGTGGTGAATGTTGCAAAGTTATCGAATTTTAAAATTTCTTTTTCAAATATCTTTAATGAGAGTAGTAATAATTTTTACAATGGGGGGGCCTATGCCCCTATTTCCTCCCCTTATGTACGCCACTGGCTGAGATATGTGAACGACATGGTATAGAAAATGACCACCTATAATGGGGCAAGGGGTTGTATTTTGATTTTTGGTGTAATCTACTGAAACATGTATCATGTAGGTCTTTTGAAATGAATGGTCAGACAATATCTGTCAAAGACACATGTAAATACTTAGGTCATGTAATTACTCACGAGCTGCGAGATGAACTTCATACTGAGAGGCAACGCAAAAAGCTGCATATACAGGGTAACATGCCAGTAAGGAAATTTTGTATGTGTTCAGAACCAGGTAAAACTTATCTTTTTAGAACTTACTGTACTACATTGTATACATCCAAGTAAAGAAGGTAAATATATTTTGTTTCTTTCTGTTATTTTTTTATTCTTTCATAAACAAGCAATATGCTTGTTCAAGAGCTAGGAGCTATTTAATTCTGCTTTAATTAGGTTTTACTCTATCACCTAAAGATTTCGTGCTACAAGGGGTGTTGTAATACCTCATCTGTCCCCAAATGTTAACCACCCATTGATGGGAGGGGAGAGAGTATTTTGCTAGGAACGGGACTGGTTGTTATATATATTTACCCTACATTATTATGTAAGCGTTACTGTAGTCTATAACAACAAAATTTATGGTTTAGCATGTGCAATCCAATGTTGGTCTCGATAAGATGGTTCACATTTGGGGATAGATGGGGGATTTAGGACACACCCTGTAGTAAGAAAACCATACGTTATAGGGAAAAACTAACTATATTTTTGAGATCAGCGCACTCAAATTATATAGAATCACCAACTAGTTTGTAAAAATCGATCGACAAGTTTTCAAATGTGTACTGGTGTAATTATTTAGTTTTGCAAAAATTGGTCGGTGCCAATGTACAGGCAGTTGTTATATAAATTTCTTATGTTCTTGTGGTTCGAAACCCACGTAAAATTGTAGGTCCCCTCCGCCACCACGGAGGACATACACAATTACGAACACAGTTAGGTAGACCAGCCATGAGTGGATCCTAGGGTCTTTGTTGGTCTGAAACATTATAACATTATAACATTATAACATCCCATCTGTGGTGGAACTATACAAACAAACAAACAAACACTTTATTTCAGACTCAACAGGTACAAACATTATACAAGAGGTCCATAGAAGATTAAGGGATAGTTGTCTGGAACACTGACTAAGTAGGCTAGTGAATCACTGTGCATAATGAACATATAATTGCCTACGCCAATGGTTCCAGATTTGAGATTTATAAAATATATCGGAGACCAGTCCACTAACCATGGCTTCTGTTATCTTAATGACTTACTCACCAAGCCTAATGATAAATCTAAATACAAAATTGCGAATGACACTGGCACAGTTAGGACCTTATTGACTACAAACAGCATATTGACACTAGAAGGAGCACCATTTATAAATCTTGAAGTTCTTAATAAACTCCTAAAAATATTATTATATGCAACATATAATTTTCTCGAATTATACATCCTGTAGTTCCACCACTGAGCTGTATACATTGGAGTACAAAAAGTTTTGAACAAGATCAACTTAACATCTAATGTACACAGTTAGTATGTGATGTGACCAAGATACCTAGTCTGGGTTACTTCTGACAGCACCATACCATTCAAGTGAAAGGCCTTGGTCCTCATAATCATAACATGACTTTTAGTAAGATTATACGAGGGTAATTCAATAAGTATCCGCACTTTTTATTTTCACAATTTTATTTTCACATCTGATAGATTATAAACACATCACTTCTCAACATATCATAGTCTCCCTGTTTCTCAATACACTTAGTCCAGCGATCTACAAGCTTCCTAATGCCATCACAAAAGAATGTTTTTGGCTGTGTGCGTAGCCAGCCATGCACCGCCTCCTTCAGGTCATCATCGCCTTGGAATCGCTGATCTCTCAAAGCGTCTTTTAGTGGTCCAAACAGGTAAAAATCCGAAGGTGCCAGGTCTGGACTGTAGGCTGGATGGTCGAGAACTTTAAATTTAAGTTCTTAAAGGCATTTTCTAGTCTGTGCAGCGGTATGAGGGCGCGCATTGTCGTGTAACAGAATAACACCTTCCGACAATCTCCCGTTGAAAGGAAGTTCAAAGCGCAGCCGTCAGCAGGTAAAGTTATGCTAACACTGTTTGGGATACACGAGGCCCTATCCTTGAACATTATCTAGAGCGTGGAACTACGGTAACAAGTGCATCGTATTCTGACATGCTTCGGAATGAGTTAAAACAAGCAATTCGCACAAAAAGGAGAGGGAGATTGTCGGAAGGTGTTATTCTGTTACACGACAATGAGCGCCCTCATACCGTTGCACAGACTCGAAAATGCCTTCAAGAACTTAAATTTGAAGTTCTCGACCATCCAGCCTACAGTCCAGACCTGGCATCTTCGGATTTTAAGTGTTTGGACCACTAAAAGACGCTTTGAGAGGTCAGCGATTCCAAGGCGATTATGACCTGAAGGAGGTGGTGCATGACTGGCTACGCACACAGCCAAAAACATTCTTTTGTGATGGCATTAGGAAGCTTGTAGATCGCTGGACTAAGTGTATTGAGAAACAGGGAGACTATGTTGAGAAGTGATGTGTTTATAAACTATCAGATGTGAAAATAAAATTGTGAAAATAAAAAGTGCGGATACTTATTGAATTATCCTCGTATTTTATGTCGTTATCCTTCCTATACCTTTCACACACCTTCAAAAGTGTGCGGAGCCCTTTTACAGATGGAGAAATAAGAATTAGATCATCTGCATACCTCAGATGATTACAAAAACTGCTATGAATAAACTCTTTGTTGCTTATAATTAGGGATGCAACGGGTAGCGCTTTTACCGGGTAATCGGGTTCAGGTACCCGAAGTGTAATATCCGATCAATTTGTTGGTTTAGTACGGCGACTTATTAACTGTGTGCAGTTGAAGCACTTGACTTTACTATTATCTAATTTATCAATGACACAATAGTCCTAAACCATACTACGATTTGCCATTTTGAATGTTTTGTTAAAAAATATTATACAAAAAATATATCAAGAAAACCTGCAAAACAATAAAATTAAAATTAAATTAGAATTTGGTTTTTACTACCCGTACCCGACTTTTTAGCAATTACCCGATCGGGTTGGGTATCATCGAGCAGTACATTACCCGATCGGGTCGGGTATCATCGAGCAGTACATTACCCGATCGGGTCGGGTACCGGTGACATCCCTACTTATAATAATATTTTCCGTATGCAATGTAGGAAACCAAAATGGTGCAGTGCCAGTTTTATGTTTACTACGCGTAACCTACCTACCAACCAACCAAATGTTAATCCGGAAGAATATATATAATTTCATTACTAGGGTCCAAAACAGCTCTGTGTTATTGTGCACTAGTGCACTGCCCTGTCTTAGATACTGTGTACCTCTTACCTATATGGCAGTCTTGGTTCAGACAACTGCTGGTTTACAATACCTTATTTTCGTAATGTAGCCAGGGCCGCCGAGAGGGCGGGGAAGCCGGGTTAAATCCCCTGGGCCCGGACCTCTAGGGGGCCCGGAAAGAGGGGGGATAAAATCTAAAAATATTAATAAAGCAATTGCCAATTGATTAAATAACAGAGAGGAAATATAATTAATGAACATACATTTTATTGAGATTATCATACTGTATGTTTTGAATAGTGACTTGGACATATAATCAGTTTGCTTGTATGCACACAAAAAACATTCATAATAAAATAATGAGTAAACAGGGGGGCCCATATACCAAACCTTCCTCAGGGCATGTGGCAGCTCTCGCCGGCCCTGAATGTAGCAAAGATTATATATGCATATTAAGTTAAGTGTTACAATAAAATTGTATTTGTATGTTGGGTTAAATGGCTATGCTGGCCTTATTTTTATACTTGTATGTTAGGTTAAGTGGCTATGTTGGCCTTATTTTTGTGTTAAGTTCAGTGGATAATACGTAAGATTGTTCTTGTATGTCAGGTTAAGTGGCTATGGATTGTGAATGATCAGGAATAAAGATGGTTTGTTTTTTGTTTGTTTTGTATTATAACATTACCAGATTGATGGGTATCTGTAGGTTTCATACGTCTCTGCTTAGAATATCGTCCAATTGGCAAATGGACGACAGTTGAATGGATACTACTGGTATGGCATCGTTATATCCCGAGCAAATGCTATTTCTAATCAGCAACACTGATATAGTAATAAAGAGTCAGTGAGAGAAATATTATTTAGAAACGAAGAATGTTTTGTATTAGGCAGCATCATAAATGCATATAATTGTTTTGTATTAATAAGTTCCATGTTACAACGTAAGTGTTGAACCACTGCATCTGTGACTCTTGGCAGTCTCTCACCTTATTTATGATGCTGCCTCAATACAAAACATTCTTCGTTTCTAAATAATATTTCTCTCACTGACTCTTTATTACTATATTAGTGTTGCTGATTTAGAAATAACATTTGCTCGGGATATGACAACGTCATACCAGTAGTACTCATTCAGCTGTCGTCTATTTGCCAATTGGAAGATATTCTAAGCAGTGACGTATGAAACCTACAGATACCCATCAATCTGGTAATGTTATAAGTTATTAAAATTTAATATGCATCGAAACATTGTCTTTTCATTCATAAACCGCCTATATATGTATTTACATATATCAGGTTTTGGATCACGTGAAGATCAGGGCCTCCAGCCTTCGTTAGTTAGCCTTATGAGGATAACTAACGAAAATATCACGACTTAACCTAACCCATCGTCAAGGGCGTGCAGTTGACCTAACGATTGGTTAGATTAGGTCGTGATATTTTCGTTAGTTAGCCTTATAACGAAGGCTTTGGGGCCCTGATCTTCAGGTGACCCCAGGTTTTTGCTCTGTTTGTTTTTGTTATAACACAAAATAATATCTAAATCTACGTTCAATATTAAACGTAAATAAATAAATAAATCAATAAATAAATACAGGGGAGATGCGTGGTGCAAGTTGTGGAATTTGCTCAGGGCGCAATAATGCCTACCAACGTCTCTGTTTTTATACACTGAAACGCCAGTTCGTTCAGGTTTGCCAATACCATTTTTTTTTTTTACAAGACCATTTTTTATTCACTTCATTGGCATTCCCCTTGTTAATATATATCCCTTGAATTTATATTTAATTATTCATTTATGTTTTCTTAGTAATATGTTGACCAGAGTGATGAATGGAAATGATTATGTTCGAAAGACATTTGGCAATGAATCAACCAGCCAATCAGCGCTCACTCACAAAACATTCATTCATAAAATGTTACAACCGTTTGTAGTGCTCACAACAAATATATGCCAGGTGTTGCTGCCTGTTCTCAAGAGTGTCCTATGAATAATGAACGCAACTGTACATATATTCATGGGCGTCGATTGCGGGGAGGACACAGGGGACATGTCCCCCCCCCCCACTTTTTACAAAGGGGGAGACAACTTACCAGTTGTCCCCCCACTTTCGTGGATGAATTGCTATAATTGCTAACTATTAATGGCACCTAATAAGACGTTATATGTCGTATTATATGCATATGCAAATGTATGATAATAGCAATATTATAAATTATTGTCATCAACACCAGTGTATATTTATCATGGAATTGAGCAGTCAATTTGCATTTTAATAATTGCACGTAGCATTTGTGTGTTCTTGGTCATTAATTACGTGAAATGGAAATATGTTAAATAAACGGTTTTGTTACATATCATTTTCAATATCAAAGTGTGATCAAAGTGCAGTTCATTTGTTTTATATTTCGCGAACATATTTTGTTATCAGTTTATGTACATTGACTTCTGTTGTCTACAGGTAATAAAAGATTTATTTCGGTTAAACATACAGTATGTGTGATATTATGTTATGTAGTAATGTCTAATTAAGAATTAAATGTTTGTTTATAAGAATTTAATAATGTTCAATTAAGTTTTGTTAAATAAGAAATTAATAGTGGTTTGTGAAATTAAAAATATAAAATGCTAGGTGGCAACACTAAGAATCTGCCCAAGCGGAGGTTGGGCAGAAATGTCCTTCAGTCATTGGACGGCTGTTGGCCTAATAAGGTGTTTTTTTGTATTACGATGTTTTTGTAAATTTATAATATTTTTTTCTCTCTCTCTCCGGCTAAAATGTTAACGCTAATTTCCCCCCTCGCATTTCCCCGTTTGTCTAAAGTGTTTCGGTATAAATAAAATGTCAGTAAAGTGTTAATTAAGTGTATAATTATCCCGGTCTCTTTGCGTGGTTCGAATTACAATGACGCCTCGTCTCGGTCACGTGCTACCCGTTTTTATACAGGGTGTCCCAAAAGTCCCTATCTATTTTGTTGAAATAGGCTGAATTTCAAATGAATGTTTTAATGACATGATTGCATGCACCTTTCTAGACAAATACATACATTAGATTTCTATTTTAATTATTTTTAAATTTTTAATTAATTTTTTCAGATCCATATCATTGGTGATGGATGTGCATGAACGCGTTATGATAGTAACATGTCGCATCAGAGGAATGAAATGTGAAATTAGAGACCGATTCTCAAGAAGGTTTCATAAGCCTGGACCGACAGATAAATCAATTCGTGAATTGGTGAACAAATTCAAAAGGACTAGATCTGTGCATGATGAAGGAAGAAGTGGACGCCCAAGAACAGTACAACAAAACATTGAATATGTTCGCATAATGTTCAAAGACGATCAAAGAATGTTAGTTCGCCAAGCATCCCACAGATTGACCATACCCAAAACAACTGTTCACAGAATGTTGCGTTCGACGCTGAAGAAGAAGTGTTATCACATTCAGCTGTTACACAGCTTACACGAGGAAGATTTTCCAAAAAGAGCAGCAATGTGTGCGGAACTGGTTGAACAAATCCAAAATAACAATTTAATGGACCACATTTTGTCTAGTGATGAGGCGACTTTTCACACCTGTGGTAAAATCAATCGACATAATTGTCGCATCTAGGCTAATGAAAAACCAACTGAGTTCACTGAATGGGAAAGAAACTCACCTAAAGTCAACGTGTGGCTTGGAATCACGAAGTCTAAGATTTACGGGCCCTTTTTCTTTGCAGAGGCTACAGTGACAGGGCCTGTTTACTTTGATATGCTTCAAAATTTTCTAGAACCTCAACTTCTTGAAGATGGCATTCTCGACAATGTAGTCTTTCAGCAGGATGGGGCACCATGTCATTATGCCAGAATTGTTCAGACATACCTAAACGAGGGTTTTCCAAATCGTTGGATTGGACGTGGGGGAAATAGGCCCTGAGCAGCGCGATCTCCGGATTTGACCCCATTGGATTTCTTTGCTTGGGGTTTCATTAAATCAGAGGTCTATCGCAGAAATATTCGAGATTTACCAGATCTGCGAGATCGCATTAGGCAAGCAGTTGAGTAAATAACCCCTGAAATGCTCGGAAATGTGTTCCGCAATGCAGCTGACCGCTTTGAGATTTGCAGAGATACAGATGGGGCACATGTGGAAACAACTAATTAAAGATTTTAATGGTGTAATACTTGTAATTTGTATAGAAATACATCTGTATTCAGGTCAGTGTGACATTTATTTGAAATTCAGCCTATTTCAACAAAATAGATAGGGACTTTTGGGACACCCTGTACAGTACAACGAAGCGAGTGTAAAAAGAGAAATAGAAACGATAAAAAGAAATTGAATGAGGTAACGTAACTAATAAAAACTGTAAAAGAGGTTTCGTAAAATGGGGTTCACTACATATTTTGGTGGCAAGCGGTGGCGCTATTACATTCAAATACGGACATTCCCACGTCTTCTGTACGCGCCTTATGTTTCGGCTATATTACATTGCTAACCGTTTTATAGTATTTATAAAATTGGTAGATATTCTATTTCGATTATTTAAATAGTAAAATGCATTGTGTACCCCATTTGCAAGCAAATTTCGATTCCCATTCCTTAACAATTCATTGTAACTGTATTTCAAGATGGCGCCTCACTTTCGAAATCCTCCGCGTCCCTTCCGAAATTTCGCAGTCAAAATTTTCAGTCGTTTTTTTTTCTCTTCTCGTTGGAGTGTAGACTGTTTCAAACCGATTCGACTCAAATTTTTATTTTTATTGAGTCGGACTCTGTCGTGACTCAGTTTAAGTCGGAAATTTAATTTCGAGAGTCGTTTGTTTTCTTTTTCTTCACGTTGATCCCTTCCTCAGTTCATTTTCTTTAGATTTCGTTTCATTTAGTCGGAGAGAGAGAGAGAGAGAGAGAGAGTTCAAATTGGTATTTGCTGTCCGATGACTAATTTCTTTTTTTCCTTTCCTCTTCAATTTTTATTGCTCTTTATTCAGCCTGCCTATTTTTTGTTTAAAAATTGTTTTGTGTTTATGTTTTTGGCATTGGAAATGATTGTGATAATAATAATAATACAATAATAAGTAAATAAAATTCACACTTATATGACAGTAAATTATTTTAGTTGTCAAAATTGTTACATGCAATTTAATACGGTCGATTTCAAAGGTTGGTGCGTATAACGCATTTCTAGGTAATAAGTATATATATATATATATATATATATATATATATATATATATATATATATATATATATATATATATAGTAGAGCATTGTAAGAGATTAAATAAGTAACAAAACTTTCCAGTATCTAGTAGGCAGTTTTTGAGATTGTTCTTCGGCAGATAATGGAGTTTAAGGTTTGTAATTGACACATGACCATCATTTGTATATAATTTTAAGATTCATTTTTCATTTTAAGATTCGCTTTTCATTTTAAGATTCGCTTATACGTTTAAGTTCGCTTTATAATTCTAAGTTACTTTTAAGTTTGAAGTCGAAAAATAATCGTTAAAGACACTAATTTATACTGGGTCAAATTCGTACTGCTTGAGTTTATTTGCTTGCCGTATATATATTGTGTGAGACCTCAAAAGAAGCTAACTTTGTTATAAAAAGATAAAAATTTGTTTAATTGAAATACAGGAATTGTTTTCGTAAATTCTTTTGATAAATTAATTTTTGTTTGTTTTACTTTTTTATATATTCATTAATTTTTATATTTTTATAGGTGGGCTGATTGTTGTTGTCTATTTTTCTTTGTCATTTTAACGACAATACCAAGTGATATTTGCTGTTTATTTTTTTTTTAATTCTGAATTTAGATTTTATTGTGATGAGTGTTTTTTGACATTTTAATTTGGATAAAAATAATGATTTTTTTTTCTCGTTCGCACGTTTGCATAGAAAATGTTACAAAAATTGTTTCACGATGTACTGCAGTTCAATTCGGTTAGGAGCATTTTTATAGAGGTTCGCTTACAGCACTCTCATTATGCAATGATTTGTTTTAATTTTTGTTTACGTAGTAGTAGGTTCTGCTGTAGTTTTGGATTCATATCTGTTCTTATTTAGAATAAAGATGTAAATTTGTATTTAGTTTCACTTGAAAACGATAAATTACTGGAATTCTTGTGATTTACAAACCATACTGGGTTTTGTGTTGAAGGAGAGAGTTGTCTCTCAGATGTAATTTGTGAAGTACAGTTTTCTTCCTATGAAATTTAGCGTTGCAAGTTGGAATTAATGTATTAAAGTACTTTTCTGTGTTAATATTTAAAAAAAATTTATTTAATGATTCTCTTTGGAAAATTCTGTTATTTTTTAAACTTAATTTGGGTTTACTCATGCAATTGAAACTTTAGCTTGAGTGTTGACCGGAAATGGAGCCTTTTAGATTACCAGTAACGCTTTTGTGGTAATCTGTGTGCTTCCCACAAAGTGTAAGATGGTTCATCGATTGTCGAGATTTGATGACATGAAGTTTCTGGGTTTCATTTTTGTCTTTTGTATTTAAATGTATCGATGTGATTTCTGAAGGTAGTTTGGATAATAATATTTTTTAAATTATAATAACGGTTACTATGTAGGGGCGCTTTTATATTTCTACTGTGCAGTATTGTTTTGTTGCGTTTCATGATTTTTTTATTATCTTCTTCGATGTAACTGCAATAAGTAATCTTATTGGTAGCTAGGTGTGATTAAATTTTTGCGAAATTCTGTGAAATTTGCCATATTTTTCCGTAAATTTGGCTAGAGCAAATTATAGTTATTATTTCGAAGTGAAGTGTCGAGAAAATTCGGTAAATTAAATATGAAAATGTGATAATCAGTAGCAGTACAAACTTTGATATTGTTTTGTCAAAATTTCGAGAGGATCGATTTGGAAGCAACTAAGTTGGATCCGAATTCCATCCATTGAGTTTAGTTGACCCGATTTAGGTGATTGATCACCGATGTGAGAGAGAGAAGAGAAGAGACGAGAAGAGAGAAGAGTGAGGGAAACGAAACCGAATGCGCAGCGACTTAGTGTAGGACAGTTTCAGTCCCAGATGGTCTACTGTTATTTTTCGGACAGTTCCTGGTCCCGCTGCTCGATGCTTCGCTAAGTATATGTTTTAGCACTCGGTAGGCAAACCACGAGTTTGAACGAGTGTCTAATGCTTTACTGTCTATACAGACATACAGTAGGTTCGTTGTGAAACCGCCTACGGCGAAGTGATCGTTTGATTATTGCCAGTAAGAGAGTCCCTCAACTGGATGTAGGAAGAGCAGCGTTCACCGACAAAAGTCGAGATGAGAGAGGCGAGTTTCTTCGTCGACTTCTAGAATTGAAAATTCCGTCCAATTCCGGTGCGTGGTTCCACTTTCAGTATATCTCCACCCCTTGATCCTCTCAGAATTGAACGTCTCTTTTTTTTTCCTCCAATTTGGAGAGGGAGCGAAACCTCAAGCGTGCTGACCTGTTGCATGGTGATGCAACCCCTTGCATTTTAGCGAAGTGAGCAGGAGAGCTGCGATTAAAAATTGAAGAAGTCCGTTGTCAGCTTGCGGATTGTGATCTAAACAACGTCCAGAAATTAATGTACTGATTATTATGTAATGAAATTATAAGTGAAAGGGTGCGATTATTGCCCATATTTGTTTTGTTTCGCGAAATAGTATGTGCGCTCTGGTCAGTATTTTATATAAACGCTTTCTTGTTCTTTCGTTGCCCTGATAGTAACTGTATAACTATATAAATAATTGTTTCGAATGTAAAGCAATCTTGATGAGAAATCGCTGGAGTAATTGTAAACTTGAAATGTGTTGTAACCAGTGTTCAGAAAATTATCCGTTATTTTTCACGTAACAGATTCGTTACAAGTTGTAAATTGATTATTAGTGTGAAATGTTATTTTATGCAAATGTAAAAAATTATAAAGGGTTTTTTTTCGATTTTAATAAAATGATACAAAATATCTAATGTGTGGAATTTGTCATTGAGATGATTTCTTGCCTACTCTAACTTTGAATTTGTTAAAGAAAAAAAAAAGGGAAAAAACTGCAAAATAAATAAATTTGTTGAATAAATAAATAAATTTGTTAAAATATATTAATAAGTTTTCCTCGTGTAAAACTTATTTTCAGGGGGGTGATGCGAGTGTAGTAATGTCTAATTAAGAATTAAATGTTTGTTTATAAGAATTTAATAATGTTCAATTAAGTTTTGTTAAATAAGAAATTAATAGTGGTTTGTGAAATTAAAAATATAAAATGCCAGTTGGCAACACTAAGAATCTGCCCAAGCGGAGGCTGGGCAGAAATGCCCTTCAGTCATTGGACGGCTGTTGGCCTAATAAGGTGTTTTTTTGTATTACGATGTTTTTGTAAATTTAGAATATTCTTTTGTGTCTCTCTCCGGCTAAAATGTTAACGTTAATTCCCCCCCCCCTCGCATTTCCCCGTTTGTCTGAAGTGTTTTAGTATAAATAAAAAGTCAGTAAAGTGTTAATTAAGTGTATAATTATCCCGGTCTCTTTGCGTGGTTCGAATTACAATGACGTCTCGTCTCGGTCACGTGCTACCCGTTTTTATATAGTACAGCGAAGCGAGTGTAAAAAGAGAAATAGAAACGATAAAAAGAAATTGAATGAAGTAACGTAACTAATAAAAACTGTAAAAGAGGTTTCGTAAAATGGGGTTCACTACAGTTACATGAAAGGTTAAATATTATAAATAGTTTGTATTGCGTTTCTTATTTCTGCAAAAAAAAAATTTAAATAAAGAAAGACAAAACAATTAAATTACAATTGAGATTTTTTCAACATGCTGAGAAAAATACAAAAAACGGGTAAATGGTAAATTACGACATTGATATATTACACGCAACAGCTACTCAGAGTATTGTTTGATTCGCTGTTTGAAGGTGAAGTGTTCCCCCCGCCACTATTTTAGAGCAATCGACGCCCCTGCAAGCATATCTATTTCTATATCTTCTTAATACTTTTGTTTTTTCTGCATTTTCCAAATTTTCGAAATGGTCTGTTTTCTTAACTAATATCTCTTTATTTATATCTCCTTTTTGTATGTACATAAAACAATTTGCGTTAACTTGCTTTTATATGTGAAGACACAACTTGCGAAGCAGAAAGTTGGAAATTAGAAGACTTTGTACCCTAATTTCGAGCTTATGTGAAGAATAAAAGTCTTTGGTTATACTTCCTCTGTTCTGAGGAAGTTCACAAACCTTGATAAGTTTTACTAAATTCATTTATCCTGCGGTGAAGAAGGCAATGGGCAACCACTTCACTAATATGCCCTTGTTAAACTCATGAAAATGTCCACAGAGCGAAATAGGAATAAAGCGTAAACGGAGTTGCCAGTCAAAGGATAGGCAATGTCGCGCTCGGCAGGGAAAGCAGCATGGCTTCCCAAGTCGTCATCAGGCGAATTCCCAACAAAAGAGTAAAGATTGGGACGTGGAATGTAAGAACAATAAACAGACCAGAAAAATTAGAGAACATCAAACAAGAGATGAATAGGCTGAGCATAGATGTCATGGAGTTGTCGGAAGTCAGATGGCGAGAAGAAAGAGATTTTATTAGTGGAGACGTGAGAGTGATTTATTCTGGTGGCGACAGGGCTGAGAGAGAAATTGCTACTTTACCTAGAGGAAGGATAAGAAACACCGTAGAGGAGTTAGGCTGTGTGTCAGATAGAATCATGTGGATAAAAATGAAAAGCGAAAAAGTAGATACATTTGTCATGCAAGTGTATAAAACTGTATATGCCAACAAGCGCCTATCCGGAAGAAGAGGTAGAAGAAATGTATGATAGAATAGAGGAAATAATTGAAGCCCATGGAAGAAATGCTAACGTAATAATCATGGGGGACTGGAATAGAGTGATTGGAGAGGGGAAAGACGGAAAGGAGGTTGGACTATTCGGATTAGGTAGAAGAAATGAAAGAGGAGAAAAGCTAGTAGAATTTTTCAGAAGGCAAGAACTCATGGTGACTAATATTTAGTTCCAAAATCACAAAAGAAGGAGATACACATGGAAAAAAACCAGGAGACACTGAAAGATTCCAAATTGAAGAACTCGAAAGCTTATTCTGGAGCAGATGCTGACTCCGATCATAACTTCGTAGTAATGGAAATGGTGAGGTTGAAGACTGTGAAAAAGAATAAAGTAGGGAAGAAATGGGATACTGAAAAACTGAAGAGAGAACAAAGGATAGTTTTTACTAAAAAGGTGAATGAAGAGATAAGGAGGCAAAGCAATGACGGCCACATTCATATGACAAGTGAAGAAAGATGATGTAGACTGAGAGATACAATAAAGGAGAGTGCACAGGAAAATATCGGTTATGTGAAAAGAGAAGCAAGGAAACCCTGGGTCACTACAGAAATGCTTGACAAAATGGAAGGAAGAAGGAAATGGAAGAGTATAAATACAGAAGAAGTGAGACAACGATACAGACAGTTGAATAACGAACTGAGAAGAGAAACTGATAAAGCAAAACATGTAGCTTGAAGAGTAGTGCAGGGAAATGGAGGAATTAGAAAGGAAAGGAAGAACTGATTTAATGTACCAAAAAGTTAGGGACATAAATAGATGGAAAAGAAGTAGCTTGGGAGTGCGAGAAATAGAGGGGAGAAATGGAGAAAAACTGAAAAGACCAGAAGATATAAGGAAGAGATGGATTGAGTACAATGAAGAACTGTATGATAAAGAGAATAAAACTAATAACATCGAAATGGAGGAAGCAGATGAGGTGGAAGTAGATTGCATGGGACCGGACATATTGGAAAGAGAAGTAGAGATGGCTGTAAAAGACCTAAGAAATGGCAAGGCCCCAGGACCAGATGATGTACCAGCAGAACTTCTGAAAAGCCTTAAAGGTGATACTAGAGAGGAGGTGAACGTATTGTGTAGAAACATGTATGAAAGTGGAGACTGGCCTGCTGACTTCATGAGAGTCTCTATGATTACTATCCCCAAGAAACCGAGAGCCAGCAAGTGTTCAGAATTTCGAACCATAAGCTTGGTCAGCCATGCATCAAAAATAATGCTAAGGATACTAACCAGAAGACTAACGAACAGAGCTGAGCAGTACATTGGAGAGGATCAGTTTGGATTTAGGTCAAAATGTGGAACAAGAGACGCTATTGGTATTATGAGAATGATGGGAGAGAGGGAGAGTGCTGGAGCATGATCAGGAAATGTTTGTTTCTTTTATTGACTCTAAAAAAGCTTTTGACATAGTCAAATGAAGGAAACTAATGGAAATATTGAAGAATATTAATGTTGACTGGAGAGACCGTAGGCTGATAAAAAATCTATAGCTAGGCCAAACTGTGAATGTTAGAGTTGCAGGAGGAGAATCGGAGCCTGGATTGGTTGGAAGAGGGGTCAGGCAAAGATGCTTCCTGTCCCCCGTGTTATTAAACATTTATGCGGAAGCAATGATAATAGAAGCACTCTCAGATCTGGAAGAGGGAATCAGAGTGGGAGGTAAATTGGTCAAATCTGTAAGGTTTGCAGATGACAATGCATTTGTTTGTAGTGCTGAGGAAGGACTGCAAAGAATGGTCAATAGCTTGACAATACAACGGCGGAAGAATTCGGAATGAGAATTAATGAGACCAAGAAAAAGGTAATGAAAATTGCAAGAAGAAAAGGAGCACAAATGAACCTAACGATAGGAAATCGGACCTTAGAAGAAGCTGAATAGTTTAAATATCTGGGAAGTTTATTAACCAACAATAAGGAAGTAAGATCTAGAATTGGTATGGGTAAGGTAGCTTTTGAGAGACAGAGAAGACTACTTACAGGCAAACTCAACTTGAAGCTGAAAAAAGGTTGTAAAAAGCTTGATATGAAGTGTGGTACTGTATGGAGCAGAAACATGGACATTGAAAACAACTGAAAAGAAACTCCTGGAAAGTTTTGAAATGTGGATTTGGAGAAGAATGCTAAAGATAAGCTGGAGAGAGCACCAAAGTAATGAGGAAGGACTGCAACAGGTGGGGGAGAAAAGAAGACTCATTAATTAAGGTGATAAGGATAAGCGAAAGACAGAAGAACTGGATCGGGCATGCGTCCCGCTTTATATTCAAAATGTCCCGCAAATTTTTTTTTTTTTAAGCAAATTTTTTCGGAATGAAGTGATTTAGAATTTTCTAGAATTATGTAAGATCCTGTAGAATTCTGTAGAGTAATGTTGAATGTTCTAGAACATCCTAGAAATTACATAACGTTTATAAAATGTTGTGTTTGGCAACGAGTTGGTAGTTTTTCGGCTGCAGTTATATTGTAAGCTTTGAATTAGTGTGAATCCTGCGATTGCTTGACCATATAACTTGAGATTGTGTAATTCAAATAAAATCTGTAAGTATGTCTACTTTTTATAAGAAATCGTTCAGGTGTAAATTGCTGCATTTGCGTGAAAATTTTTGCGCGAAAGAGGAACACACACACGCACACACTTGATTTTATTTATAAGATTTAGAATATTTTTTAAATTAATTATTCACAATCATGTGTTTCACTTATAATAATAATAATAATAATAATAATAATAATAATATTATTATTATTATTATTATTATTATTATTATTATTTACATTTTTTCCTCCAGCAAAATAGCTAGTTCAGAGACTCCTAAAAAACAAAAACGCCTTAAAAAAAATTCAGAAAAAAATTTGTCCCGCATGGGCATTTGAAAAATCTGGCAACCCTAGTTGAGAGGAGAAGGATTGTTGAAGGAGGTAATAGAAGGTAGTTATGAAGGTAGAAGGCCGAGGGGAAGGAAAAGGAAAGCAATGCTGGATGATTTGAAGGCAGGCAGGAGCTACCATGAGATGAAAAGGATAGCTCAGGATAGAACACTTTGGCGGGGCACATGAGTTGGACCTGCCTGATAGGCAGAACACGATGGATAGATGGATGGATGGATGGATCGCCAGTCCTCGCCCATTCATTAATATATATCATATTGACATGTGATTGGGTTAATATTCGATTTTACTCCCAGTCACAAGCAGTTGAACAAGTGCTATATATTGAATTGCCATTAAAAACTGACTAAAAAATATATACCGTATATCTTATCTTGTGCAAATTTGTTCAAATGTACTTTTTTTAATAAAATATATTTCCTGTTTTGCCTATAATGTACTTTTTTCATAAAATATTTTTCTTGATTGAGCTATTTTTTCGCTACTCTACGACTCACCTGTAGAGAATATTCATTATTATTGATTGATGTCTTCATGTTGATGCCTTTATTTTTCATGTGTGTGTTTATGTTTTGTTTGTATGTTTCAGAGTTCCATCATTGTTTAGCGTTATGGATATTGGTCAATAAACGTAATAACAAAAAGTGGAATCTCTTATTTATGATGGAACTTTATACAAAACAATAGTGAATCTCAACATGTCAACATGCCCGTGGTGAAATGTTCAATTGAGGGGTGCGCATATGAGACCCCGCACACAGCGACGCCATTGTAGCAGCACTCCTCACAGCCCACTGCACTGTCCATTCCTTGTCCGCTGCCGGCCCCACGGCCCAAGTAGAGAAGGTGAAGAGACCAACAATATCTTCAGCCGGTACGAGCGAGGAATGGTTATACTTCACATCTCGATGGATGGACTATGTGGATGCCACCAAAATCACGGGTCGTGACAAAGTGGTGCAGCTACTGGAGTGCTGCGATGAACCCCTTCGCAAAGACCTCACACGATCAGCTGGTGGTAGTCTGACGGGGAAAAGTGAAAGTGAGGTGCTCCAGCCATAAAGAAACTCGCAGTCAGAGAAGAGAGGACCATGGTTGCTAGAGTGGCGCTGCACAACATGCGCCAAGACCGTGACGAAACCGTGCGTTCATTCGGCGCCCGACTCCGTGGCCAGGCAGGGGTATGCAAGTACATCACCAAATGCTTGAGCTGCGATGCGGATGTGAACTACACGGAGGCCATCTTGCGCGACGTCCTGACCCGCGGCATTGAGGACACCGAGATTCAACTGGACCTACTCGGCAACACGAACCAGAACATGACATTAGAGCAGGTCTTCCAGTTCGTCGACGCCAAAGAATCCGGCAAGCGCTCAGCATCACGTCTCCTCGACTCTCAGGGCGCCGAGGCTGCTAACAGCGCCTACAGACGGAACAAGAAGGATGCTCTGAAGGAGATGACAGTCGGCAATCATGAGGTGTGCTCATATTGCGGCAGGAAAGGACACGGCAAAAGTGCCCCAGGCAGGGTCCGAAAGAAAGATTGCCCAGCTTATGGCCCCACATGCAGCCACTGCAGTCGTGAGAATCACTTTGAAGCAGTGTGTAGGAGCAAGCACAAACCATCAAGAGTCGAGATAGTAGCGAATTCACATGCAATATGCGAAGAAGGTGCTGTATTCGAGGCCCTCTGCTCGATTGCCACAACTGGCCGACGCCGCATCAGGAGAGTCATCGCCCTTGACCATCATCTTTATCATCGCCTTTCCGACACATGGATTAAGCAAGCCTCCAAACCTCAGCCATTCATAAACCTCACAGTGACAGACGTCGATGAAGATTACGCTGCATTCGGATTCGAGCTAAAGGCCGCGCCCAAGATTGCTACACTCGGTGCGATGGCTGACACCGGCTGCCAGAGCTGTCTGGCAGGCATCAAATCATCCACCGCATAGACCTCAAACAAGCCGACCTTATCCCCGTCACGATGAGAATGCACGCCGTCATCCTGTGACTCTCTGGAAAGGACAAAACCGGCAAAGTGGTAACAACTCGTCAACTCACCTATGTCACGGACAACTCCGACAAGCTGTTCTTCAGCAAGGAGGCATGCATCGCGCTCGGCATGATCACCGACAACTTCCCGATGATCGGTGAGACGTCTTCGCATCGACTCGAGGCAACCTCGGCAGCCGTCACCGCGAGCGACGAGGTGCCGGCGAGAGATAGTGCTATCAGCAGCGAGAGCGGTCAGACCAGCACATGCGACTGCCCGATACGTCAAACACCGCTCCGGCCGCCATCACAACTACCGTTCCTGGCGATTGAGAAGAACCGCGACAGACTGCGGCAGTACTTGGTCGAATACTACAAGTCAAGCACATTTAACACGTGTGCGCATCAGCCGTCGCCAATGATGGAGGGCCCTCCATCGAAACTTATGGTGGACCCTCTAGCTGACCCAGTGGCATATCACACCCTGGTACCCGTCCCTCTTCACTGGCAAGATAACGTCAAGCATGGACTCGACCAAGACGTGAAAATGGGCGTAATTGAGCCAGTGCCGGTCGGCGAACCGGTGACATGGTGTCACCGGATGGTGGTGCGCGCCAAGAAGAACGGGAAGCCACGCCGCACGGTCGACTTCCAGCCCCTGAACATACATGCCACCCGCGAGACACACCATACTCAGTCACCGTTCCACCAGGCACGGTCGGTGCCCCATGGCAAGAAGAAGACCGTGTTCGATGCCTGGAATGGATACCACAGCGTACCCCTCCGCAAGGAAGACCGTCACCTGACTACCTTCATCACTCCGTGGGGCAGGTACCGGTACCGCACGGCACCCCAGGGCTATATCGCCTCTGGTGATGGCTATTCGAGACGTTACGACGAAATAGTATCCGACGTTCCAAGCAAAACCAAGTGTATCGACGATACGCTGCTCTGGTCGGACGACCTGAGACAAAGTTTTTTCCAAGCAGTCACTGGCTTGACATCTGCGGCAGACACGGCATCACGCTGAACCCTGAGAAGTTTGTATTTGGACAAGACACTGTGGAGTTTGCCTGCTTCGAAATCACACTCGACAGAGTACG
This sequence comes from Bathynomus jamesi, assembly GCA_023014485.1. Taxonomy (NCBI): domain Eukaryota; kingdom Metazoa; phylum Arthropoda; class Malacostraca; order Isopoda; family Cirolanidae; genus Bathynomus; species Bathynomus jamesi. The sequence continues at coordinate 161,886 of JAJOZX010001725.1, read as the reverse complement.
ACCCTGCGAGAAGTATCTATAGGCCATCCGTGACTTTCCTACACCAAAGAACATAACCGACATTCGCTCATGGTTTGGGCTAATTAACCAGGTGGCGTATGCTTTCGCTATGGCAAAGAGAATGATACCTTTTCGCCAACTCTTGAAGCCCAGCACGCCCTTCCGATGGGATGATCAACTCAACAATCTGTTTGAAGAGTCGAAGGTGGTGATCATCAGTAAGATCGAGGAGGGTGTAAGTATATTTGACAAAACAAAGCCGACCTGTCTCACGACCGATTGGCCAAAGTCAGGGATCGAATTCTGGCTATCCCAGAAGCACTGTGAATGTCCTGGTGCTGAACCCTCTTGCTGCCGCACTGGTTGGATGGTCACCCTCGTTGGCAGTCGCTTCACCCACCCCGCCGAGTCACGCTACGCGCCGATCGAGGGGGGGGCTCTGGCAGTCGCTGATGCACTGGACAAGGCCAGGTACTTCGTCCTCGGCTGCGATGACCTCATCATCGCTGTTGACCACAAACTGCTGCTGAAGGTGTTTGGCGCAGGTCGCTGGAAGACTTACCGAATGCTCGACTGAGAAATCTGAAGGAGAAGACTCTCCGCTACAGATTTCGCATGATCCATGTACCTGGTGCGAGGCATCGCGCTGCTGACGCTACGTCCCGTCACCCCACCGGCGACCACCAACCTGAGAAGATGCTCCTGGCAGACGACATCTCCGTTAGTAGCCAAGACGCTGTTGCTGATGATGACCTACCGTCGGCATCTGCTCTGCGCCACTCATTCTTAGCTGGCATATGCACAGAGGGAACGGCTGCGTACAACGACGAAGCCCTCGACGACGAGGTTATGGCCTCCGCGATCTCAGCTCTGAACACGCTGCAGTCCGTTACCTGGGACCGGGTAAGATTGGTGACGAGCAGCGACCAACACATGACAGAGCTCGTTTCGATAATCGAGTCAGGCATGCCTGACTTCCGTCACGATCTCCCACCCCCACTCAGGGAATATTACCAATTCCGAGAGGACCTGTACACGGTGGACGCCGTCGTCGTATTCAAAAACCGTGTTGTGATCCCTCCCTCTCACCGGCAGGATGTACTGAACGCACTCCACGCAGCCCACCAGGGCGTATCGTCGATGGTCGCGAGGGTTGAGGTGTCCGTGTTCTGGCCCGGCATCACCCCTGCTATCACTACCCTCAGGAACAGTTGCAACCGTATGACACCTTCGCAGCCCAGTGCTCCTCCAATTCCTCCGATATCCCCCGTCTACCCTTTCCAGTGCATCTGTGCCGATTATTTCCACTATGAAGGTACCAACTACCTGGTGATCGTCGACAGGTACTCAAACTGGCCGATTGTGGAGAGGACCACGGATGGCGCCAGAGACCTCATCAACAGCCTGCGCAGGGTGTTCGTGACTTATGGCATCTGCGACGAACTGTCATCTGACGGCGGCCCTGCGTTCACATCCACGGCTACTCGTCACTTTCTGGAGAACTGGGGTGTACACCACCGTCTGGCTTCGGTAGCTTTTCCACATTCAAACTGCAGAGCCGAAGTTGGCGTGAAAACAGCGAAACGACTGATCACAGACAACACAGGACCGAACGGTGACAGGCACGTGCACAGGGGGGGGGGGGGCTTGGGGTGCTTGAACCCCTGCCGTTTTTCTTCTTCATATCAAAAGTGCCCTTTTAGTCAAAATTCATAAATATATTGATTCGACATAAATTTGAATTAATTAGTTATATTTTTATTTAGTTACTGCTACTTCAACAGATTTTCAAAACTGGAATTACTTTGATCTATGATTTTTTTATTAGAATAATAAACTTAACATACCGTTACTATTATTTTGTCAATCAGGGAGGGCGTCCCTAGTGGTAACACTGACTGCAGCTGTTCACTGTTGATTGCGTCTCTCGGGTATGTGGGTGTATTGTTTACTGTTTGTTTATTTTACGTTAACCTAAGCTAACTAGTGATTTCTCACTGATAATTATGGTAAGTTGGAATCCAAAGCAGTGTGACATTACTCCAAAAATATTGTATGACATTACTCGTAAAGTTGGTAAAAACGTCCACATCCCCTACTAGGCTAGGCCCATCAGTACACCAGTGTGTCAAACGATGGATTTTGCGTTTTAGTACTGGCATGAATTTCATTAAATTAATAAATGATTTATTAAACAACATATAACCTTTTCATTTTTAATATGAAATTGATTTTTAAAAACAATACAATTTTCATTAAAAGTGAATAAAAATACCTAGATTATTTATTATAAAACGATGCAATTTTTCCGCAAGGACGACAATTACGGTAGATCCTTCTGCCCTTTATCCTGCTGATTGATACTTATAAAAGTTATAAGTAAAGTAACTATTTAGAAATTGCATGCTATTAAATATTGTGAATTTGGTTAACAAAAGCTTAATTAGGTCTACTGCCTAGATTAGATTAGATTAGGCCTAAGATAATAAAAGTGAAGGGAAATATATTTTGAAGCAATTGAATAATAATTGAATAATAATTGTAAATACACTCCAATATTTCAATATCTTCATATCTTTTGAAAATCTTGCAATAAAAACATGCCTTTTTACAACAAATTTTCATTTATTTTCTTTAATCAGCTTTATATACAAAAATAATGCATTGAATTTAATGGAATTTAAGAATATTTACCACATACAATTTTAAAATTTTTCTTTGTGTGTGTATACATATATATAGCCTATATGGCATTGCGGATTTCATTTTTAAAAATGTTAGGGGAGTGCCCTTTTTTCAACTGAGCCCCTGCCCTTCTGAAAGTCTGTGCACGTCACTGAACGGTGAGCTCGATACAGACGCTTTTCAGCGAGCCATGCTACAATACCGCAACACGTCTGACAAAGATACCAAGCTGTCTCCCGCTATGTGTGTGTTCGGCCGTCCGATCAAAGATTTCATCCCGATCGTGCCCGGCAGGTACAAGCCACACGATACCTGGCTCGGGACGTTGGCGGCGAGGGAGGATGCCTTGCGGAACAGGCACATGAGAGCCACTGAACACTGGTCCGAGTACACCAGACGGTTACCCCCACTCGTGGTCGGAGACAGGGTCAGAATCCAGAACCAGATCGGCCCCAACCCCAGGAAATGGGACAAGACTGGCCTGGTAATAGAAGTGCGACAGTTCAATCAATACGTGGTGAAGGTTGACGGTTCAGGCAGAGTAACTCTGCGAAACAGAAAATTTGTGAGAAATACGTGCCCGTCCAACCGCACAGACGCCGCCACACCATCGGGAACGACTCCCACCTTCACCTCTCCAGCCCTGTGTCCGGATCGGGGCAGTGCGCGACCTCACCCCCAAAACCACGCTCCCCGTCCGCAGTCGAGCGAGCATCCCCTACCGCCCACCGACCGGCTGGCAACGTAACCTCACCGACCAGCCCCACATCACTTCCACTGCACACCCCACCACGAGGCCTGCCCTCCAGACCAGCTGCGCACCCTCAGCAGTGCCCGCCAACACCGTCCCTGGCACCCATTGAGCACTTCCAGCAACGAGATTCCTCGCAACCTACTGCTCCAGGTACTGCGTCCAGGTGTCCCGCTTCTCCAACCAATGCCACTGCCGTCAGACGCTCCGGACGCGATAGGAAGACACCTTCATGGCAGAGCGATTACGATATGATGACCACGCTACATACTACATGAACAACCCCCTCTCGCCATCGACACCCATACCCTGTACCACACTACTACATATATAACAGTCTTTGTTCCCCTTTTTTTCACTATACTATATCAAAGACTCGGGGGGAGATAGAGAATATTCATTATTATTGATTGATGTCTTCATGTTGATGCCTTTATTTTTCATGTAAGTGTTTATGTTTTGTTTGTATGTTTCAGAGTTCCATCATTGTTTAGCGTTATGGATATTGGTCAATAAACGCAATAACAAAAAGTGGAATCTTATTTAACCTGGTTAACTCACCTGGTTGGCTCCTCTGACACAGGTAGGTACTACCAGAGTGAACACTCAACGGAGGAACAGAGCGAGCCCACATCTGCAGGTACGTCAGTCAACAATATTAGACAAATTGAGGGAATAAAAAGTATAGGGAAGACTGGAAAGTGTACCCTAAGCAGAATTTGGAAAAGCTGCAGTGACAGGATCACGAGCACCGGCACTCATACAAATTCAAAAAGATTGGAGCCAAGAGCCCTCTGGAGTCCCCTTTTAAACTCACTTAAGGTAGGTGACATCACCACACTCTCAGGCAAAGAATTCCACAGCTCCACACACCTAATACCAAAGAAACGGCTCCTGCACTCAATGGAAGAAAATCTGTGCGCGAGAGTTTTAAACCATGGCCCCGAGTGCCCACTTGCGGAGCAAGAACAGAGAGGGCATCCAAAAGAATCTGATTGTTGGCATGAAAAAGCTTCCAACACTTAAATGTCTGCTCTCGACAGTCTCCCCCTTACTGAGAATACATCCAGTCTACTAAGCCGAGTGGCATAGTCAAGGTCTTCCATACCATCTATGCACTTGGTCCACCTACGCTGTACTGCTTCGAGAATTTGCAAGTCACCAGTATATCCTGTGAACCACACACAAGATGAGAACTCCAAAAGAGGCCTCACATGAGTCATATATAGGGTTTTCATGAACTCAGGAGACCTACATACAGTCGATCTCAACAGATTAGAGGCAAGCCCGTCTGCCTTGTTCACTATGCCTCGCACATGATGGTGAAAGCGCAAGGTGGTATCCACCATGACACCCAAATCAGCATGTGAGTCAGCAAATCGGATCGGGGTATCACCAAGGTAATACCGAGAATAGGGACCCAACTCGCTCCAATCAAATCCTCCCCGCTGGAATCGAAGAACCACATATTTACTTGAGTTCATAGACAGTCCCCAGGATTGAGCAGTCTGAGACAGGGTATTAATGTCCCTTTGACAAGTCGATACATCCCTCAGCATCCCTGCTAGAGTAAAATGATTGATCTTGAGATATATCTTCAGATCGTCCGCAAAAATCTTAAATTGAGAGGATATATTAGAAGGTATACAATTTACATAAATAAGAAAAAGTATAGGACCCAGAACGGATCCCTGCGGGACTCCACTCAAGACATCTCTGAAGCGACCTCTGACTCTAGAAACAGACACACACATTGATCTGTGAATCAAGAAGTTGTGAATCCACTCCAGCAACACCCCTAATCCCCAACTGTCTGAGCTTATCCATTAGTACAGAATGACAGATAACATCAAATGCCTTAGAAAAGTCAAACAATATAAGATCCACCACATACTGAGACTCCAACCATGCAGTTACATCGTTATAAGTCAACAAGAGCTGGTCCTCCACTGACCTTCCAGAACGGAATCCATACTGGTGTTCTGAAAGTAAATTGTTAATTTCGAGGTAAGCATATAGGTGATTCACTATAATACGCTCCAGAGACTTGCAACAAACCGGTGTCAGGATGATGGGACGGTAGTTCAGTGGATTATATCTTGAGCCCTTCTTGAATATTGGAACCACCGCTGCCTCAGTCCAGAGGTCCGGCAAGGTCGAGGTATCTAGGCTCTTCCTAAAAATTTGGTACAAAGGGTAAGAGAGAGTTTGAGCACAAGACTTCAACAGTTGAGGATGAAGGCCATCTAGCCCCATGCTTGAACTTCCATCCAGATTAGTCAAAACAGAGTGCACAGTCCCGACTGAAAACTCAACATTGACCAGATTACCATTGAAAGTTTGATGAGGGGCCGGATTTGGAGGATCGTTATTATTATAAACACCAATGAAGGCTTCAGCAAAAGACTCCGCCATAGCCAAGGGGTCACCTGTAATTACACCAGAACCCAATCTCAAAGGACCAACACCTGGTTGTCCAACTTTTTTACTCCTAATATATGAGTGTAACAGTTTAGGGTCTGTTTTAGATCTAGCTAACAAAGCACCCTCGAGTTCCTGCTGAGCTGTCAAAAAGAAATTCCTGTAAGCAAAGTTTATATTGTTAAAGTCCGCCAGAGCTGACACTGCTTCAAGGGACCGTCTACCATATAGGACACGAAGTTCCTTGTAGTTTTGCCAGGCCCTACTTCTCCTGCGCACCAGCGCCAGTGGTGGTCTACTCAGTCTGGCATGGGATAGTTTTTTCTGAAATATGGGGATAAATTGGTCAGTTAATGGATTCAGAATATCAAGAAATCTGGAGAACATCCCCTACACGCCAAGGTATCAAAATTCGTAATCCCAATCAATTACTGAAAGATGTTGCGAAATTCTAAGGTACGTGTAGTTTCCCCAGTGCCAAGCATATTTGCAGGGTTGAGAAGTGCCATCTTGGGTTGTAAACTGAAATATATATTCAAACATTACAAGTGAATGGCCACAATGGGGAAATGGGGGAAGTACAGAAACTGAACCTACACGGACATCTTCCGTGGTCAGAACAAGATCTAAGGTGTTCCCAGACACAGTGAATGTTGGATCAACAACTCACTGTGTCAACCCCAATACATCAAAACAATCAATAAAAGGCATATCATTTGCAGTGCTGTGGCCTCTATCAAGAGAAGACCAGTTTACGCAGTGGCAGTCCTGGGCATAGGCGATGTAGGCTGCCGCCTAGGGCGCCAATACTTTTTTGTTTTTTTTCAAACAGGCTTCCAGTCCAGGGCTCGAGAAATTTACCAACTCACGGTCTCACCAACCCCGGTTGGAGATAGATATTTATCCTTGGTGATAGGTATCGATTTTGCTTGTAAAAATCAATTTATAAAACTAAATTAAAAGTTAATTCATTAAAATAAACAAGCAATGAAATAGGTATAAGTTAAAACTGTTTATAATTATTAAAATCAAGCAGAGTAAATTAGAGTGTAGCTAGCGACGGATTTTTCTCCACTCCACAATTTCGTATGTGTTCTAGTTTGCAGTAAGTCATATCTGGCCGAGCATCATGTTGAAGAGGACAAAGCCGTCAGGTGCACAGGGAAGAAACAGAAGAAAAGAGGAAGAGGAGATGTGATCGAAAAGTAGAGGTACTTCATGAACATTTTATTTAAGTTTCATTTTTATATCTAACGTTACTTTTTTTAAATTGTAACATCCATCAAGATAAGTTTGCTACTTTAATTGGTCAATCCGCTATTTTAGGTAAAAATCATAATTTTTTTTTTTTTTTTGCTGAAATGACTTCTAAAATTTGTTTGCTTCATGTTTATGTTTTCAGATTTTGGGTTTTTAGTTTAAAACCCTCACCCTCACTATAACTTACCCTTTATGGCTAGGTGTAAAATTTATAGGCGTTTAGTTTTAGTATTGGGCCTAACTAGATTTCTGCTGTTATTAACATGTACTTATCAGTGTGACCACTCTACATTTTTAATTATCCCAAGAACACCCAACAAAATTTCCCCAGAATTCCCAAGGTTATATAAATATTCGAATGATTTAATTTTTCATTGAATTATACTTTCCTTCAACAAAAATGTGACAATAATCTGGAAAATGCACAATAAACAAATATAAACCCCAAATAAAATAAATGGCATGTGGCAGTAATAAGTTATTTACAATGACAGAAGCAATTGTGTTTACTTCAGTAAACTGTCATGTTTACTTCATTTATTTATATTGTTTCAGATACACTTCTAAAATATCTTGGAGACTCTCATCTGCTAAAATTGGGATTTAGAATTTGGAGGTGACCTTTTTCAATGTGGTGGTGGATGCTGCTATCTCATCACTTCAGGAAAGATTGCAGACCTTGGGAGAAGTGAGTGACAAGTTTGGAGTGCTCTCAAACTTCCAAAACTTGTCAAATGAGGAGATGACAGAGCAATCAGAAACCCTCAGCAACACTTTAAGCTGTCGAGGACATTCTGATCTAGATGGTAGGGAGTTGGCACAGGAATTAAAGAATTTGTCTAAACTGCCATCTACGAGCATGACAGCACTTCAGCTGCTGACGTTTATCCATGAAAAGCAGCTCACAAAGATCTATTCCAACCTCTGGGTCGCCCTCAGGGTTGCTGTCACCCTTCCAATGACAGTGGCTGGAGCGGAGAGGAGCTTTTCCAAGCTCAAGCTCATCAAGACTTACCTGAGATCCACCATGATGCAAGACCGCCTCAGTGGTCTTGCTGTCATCAGCATTAACCATGCGGTTTCTGAGCAGATTTCCTATGATGACATCATTGATGAATTTGTATCAAGGAAGACCAGAAGGATCAGGTTTTAATAGGAAAACAACTAGACCTAAAACTTCCAAACCAAATTTAAAATTCAGTTATTTGCTAGCTGGCAATCTTATTCCTTTATTAAGCTACACTTTGTGATTTATTAGTGTTGTTCATTTATCTATTTTGTGTGCAACATACATTGGAATATTTATTTTGTTTGCAATATATTTAGGAATCTTTATTGAGTGTTCAATTAATTATTATTCATACAAGATTTCTTTGTAGTTTTTGTTTCAAGACAACATGTTCTTACTTGAAGCTAAGAACAATAAATGAAGGAGGTGCTTTGTGTTTTAAAGACAATGTGTTCAGTGTGTTTTATTGCGGCAGAGGTTATGCACTTGGGTGGGGGGGGTGCTGTTGACAGAGGAAGGGCACCTTTGCATGATCTCGCCTAGGGCACCAAAAATGCCAGGACCGCCACTGAGTTTACAGAAGGCAAGTTGGTCACTCAGAATTATGACTTCCTTGCCAATACAAAAACCCTGCAAGAAATTTACCAGTAATAAATTATCCTCTGGAAGGTTAGAAGGTGGGCGATAAACAATGATTACATAGAGTTGAAAATCAATCAAATAGATCACATGAACATTTTTGCATGCAGTTACAATGGAAATAAACTTAATACTATTTTTAACATAAAAACAAACACCATGTTTTGGCAATCCGCTACCAGTATCAGTCCTGACAATCTTGTAACCAAAAACAGACACAAAAACGTCTGGAACAGAAGGCAAAAGCTAAGTCTCATTTATAGCTAGTATATGCAACATGTTTGAAAAAATAAAGTTATTAATCACATTTATTTTGTTGACCACACTATTGACATTAACTTGGGCCATTCTAAGGTGGGTAAAATCATATGAGGAGCAAGGCCCAGGATAAGGGCCTACAACTAGTTTAAAGGGCCATTAGAACCGGTGCCAGTACCGGTGCCGGGAACGCCCTGGGAAGTAGGCTTGCCAACTTTCTGAAATACAATTCCGGGAGATGATATATATACAGACCAAAAAGGGAGTGGGGGCGAGCCGATCCAGCTGGCGGGTTCGGGGGGCGCTGTAAGCCCCTGAGAAATTTTTTAAATATGCCAATTTGAAGGGCATTTTGAGGCCATATGCAGGGAGTATAAAGACATTCTAAGTCTAAGGTCAATTAAGTCAATCGACGCCCCTGTGTGTATATATATATATATTATATATATATATATATATACAAACTCAGAATGGTCCCCTGAGAAACTTATATGTTAAACACAGACCGTGCATGGAACAAGGAACTCTTCTGTCCCAAAGATCCTGTCCCAAAGCTGGATCCTATCTGCTTTGCAGATAGCTGGTGAGGGAAGCTATATTTTGGGCCTCTTTGCGAGTAACCCGGTGCCCACGTTGGGCTTTCCATTATGAAAAAGAAAAAACTACAGTATTTGTCATTTATCATTACTTATTTGAACTATAGTGTCTGTAATTGGCAAGCCTACTGGGAAGTAGTATTTCGCCTGCTAGTATTATCTCGCCGAGTCCTAAGGTCCTGTCTCTGTTTATAAGTTAGATCCCTATGCAAATAGATGGACCTCAGGTCAGATTGGTTTTTTCAGATCCTTGGCACATCCCAACAACTCCCTCCTATCAACTTCACTCAGAATTTTACATCGATAGGTACATACTGTTTTGACCTATGGGCTTAATTTCATCAAAAATAACATCACGCTTGAGCAGTCTGAGTGAGACCTGTTGGAGCTTATCTTTGATTTCATCCACTGCACCAGCCCTAACTACAACAGAATCTCTCCTCTTTCTCTGCTCTTCCATTTCACGCACTTCCTCCCTGATCATAACTCTCACCACCTCATCTCGCTCTCGAGGAAGGCCCGAGAAACCAGCGGGCCCACCTCTGGAGGCCAAAACCTCCACTTGCGTTGACAAAGTCTTAACAGCATTGCACAAGGTCTTAACCGTTTGGAATAATTGATTGAACGCAGTTGAGCTCACACCACCTCCATCAGGACCAGCCGATCTACATTCAGTACATACAAAGGCTATCCCCTCACCTCCAAACTCAACAATATTGGAACAATCCGATCAGGCAGACCCAGACACATCGAACCCGCATGGAACCAGGCACCACACCGATCACAGCCAATTGCATCATTTCCAACTGCAATATTACAGGTACTACAGATGGAATCAGACAGAGAAAAGGCAGGAATTTGAGAGGCAGGAGCCTGAGATAACTGGCGCCCCCCCAGCACCAGACCCCCTCCGAGAGCCCCCAGAAGAGGAACCCCTAGGCATGACTCACCAATTACTAGAAGCACCAACCGGTTCGCAGGTCTCTCCTCTCCAACACTCAGCAGACTCTCGCCAAAGTGGTCAGATCAAGTTCGTGATCAGTGTCTTCTGAATACGTCCTTCGCAAGTCTGGCAATCAATCCAAAGGCCAAACTTGTGCCTATGATGCAAGTCGCTTTGGCCAAACCTTCCACAAGGCCTTGCCTAATTTATGGGCTTTATTTCACTTTGTTTCACTTTTGGAAACCATTGGTCTGGATAGTAAAGTTTTGCCAGTTTGGGCTATTAGGGCCTATTTTCGCACTTCGCGTTCACACTTTTCACACTTATCACTTTTCACGGTACCCTATGGTACCCACTTTTCAGTCACTAACCCTTAATTGGCTGGGTTAAGCAAGTCGCATGATGGAAGAATTTGTTAAAATATTTTAATTAGTGTCACAACCATGCGATTTACCATTTCTATGGCTGAACAGTATCCATGTTTGTGCCATTGGAAGTTCGCTGTAAAAAAACGAATGTCCCTTAACTGCGCCTCTCTAATTCGTCTCCTTTGATTTCTCCCAAATAATGACTTATATTGTACGTACAGAGTAAATCACTCTGACGTCATAAAGTAACTTAATTTCCTTCCATACCTTGAATACTGAATCACGTGTTTAGTATGTGGATATCTTTCGTATTCAATGTATGGTAAATTCTTTAATAATAATAAAAACTTCACTCTCTATAAGTCATTATTTATATGTTGTGTCCTGTCTGGTGTTATGCAATATAAATGTTATTCAATCATACTCATTCATACATCTATGTTCTTTCTTGACCGCTATCCTGTATTAATTTTTTCACCTATTACCTATTGTCTACTTATGCCCTATCAATCTATCAGTCTATGTTTACTCGTGTCTATATTACGCACACAACGTATTGTGTGACAACCGGTATGTGTACACTACTTTGTGCAGTCGTACATGTCCCTTGACGACCATGATTACGTACATGTAAACACGTCCACATGTATTCTTTATACTTTTTCTTTTAATTATTTCACCTCTCGCGAGATACTCGTTAATGCTGACTGAGTGTTCGAATTCTGATGTTGTCGCCAAAAGCAAGCGTCTGAATTCGAAAATCTCCTCTCTTGCTTCTGCTACAAATTTATCACATTAAGATGTTAGGTTATATTATTGTAATATACTGTATTGTTTCCATACCGATCACTGGTTCGTTATCTGCTTACCTCACATAGTCATCCACGTTCTTATTACTTGTACTTACTATTTTTACCTAATTGCCATTCAAATTCTATATTACGTCTGTAATTACGTTATCATAAATGTCCGTGTACTTCCAATGGAAAGTACACTATATTTTCCTCCGTTTTCATCATCGCTGGCTTTTAGGTTTTCAAATCATGATAACCAACCATTCTTCTAATAATATTTGACATAATTTGACGTAATTATTGTTAACTATAAATATATAACATTGTTGTTAATCCCCTTTAAATTATAGAACAACGGAGAATTCTCCTTCATTATATAAACTGTATTACCTATTCAGATTACTTCAGTATTAGATATGTCAATTAACAAATTGCTAAAATTGTAATTAATGGTAATTAATGTACTTAATATGATGTAATTTTTGTACTTAATGTACTCGGTACATGTCGGCCCCCGACATTATGTCGCCATCCAAAAGTGTATACCTTACAAAAATTAGTATTTTTTTTTGTTAACTTTTGGCTTAAATTATGCTCTACGTCAGAATTCTTCAACTCTCCAGCTAAAGTGGGAGCTTAACCTTCAACTGCATTCCCCCAAAATTGAGGCTTATTTATTTCTTGTATTGTAAATTGAATAATTCCTGCCGTAGCCTTTACCCAAGGAGGCTGAGCCCCTCCTCACTTTAAATTCCTGCCTGGCCCATTGTTACAAGAGGTTGCACCTCGCACCCCTTTAAATTCCTGCCTGAGGCTTAGACTAAGGAGGCCAAGCCTCCTCATTTAAAATTCCTGCCTGAGCCATTGATACCGGAGGTTGCACCTCTCCCCCTTTAAATTCCTGCCGGGGCCGTTGTTACCAGAGGTGGCTCCTCTCTCACTTTAAATTCCTGCCTTAGACTTTACCCGAGGAGGCCGAGGCCCCCCCTCGCCTTGAATTCCTGCCGTAACTCTTACTCGAGGAGGACAAGCCTCCTCGCTTTCAATTCCTGCCTTTGTTACAAGGAGTTGCACCCATCTCATTTTTAATTCCTGTTTGAGCTGTTATCGTAAGAGGCTGTAAATTCATTTCCCTCCTTCAGTGACTCGTTTTGTATATACTTTGTGAAATAAAAACTACATGAGTGAACGAAAACTCCAATTTAGAAGTGAAGTGTTTCCATTCATCTCTTCGGGAAAAAAACAAACTTGGTAGAAATTGTTTGTTGATACTCGGATGCTCCTGGCTAAGGCCGAGCTTACCCAACGTGGACCACCTTCGTTGGATTGTCGAAAGTGCATTCACCTTAAAAAGTCGCCAGCGGGCAGTGGCTCGCGAAAGCGCGTGACACTGGAGGTCCCGCCGAGATCGCTTTAGTTTCCCAACACCGAGACTGTTTCAGTCCCCCACCGAAAAAAACCGTCGTCCATCAATAGATGTCCCTACTTTGAACAATTTTTGAAACACTTCATGGATTCACTCGTTCGACGTCGACTGCAACCTCTTCAACTTGGACTCCAACCCCACCATCTGCAACCTCAATTTGATTCAACTCATCGTTGACCTTCAATCAACTTTCGTTTACTTGGAAATTTCTTCCTTGAAATTCTCTGTCCAATCAACCCCAAATATTGACTACAAAAATTTCCCTTGAAGAACTTCTCGTTGATTTGTAATCTTCAATCACCTTTTGAATCATTGTACATATTTTTCTCCACTCAACCGTTCGACCGTGTTCCGTCGAAGATTTTCAACGTTGTTTTTCATCTCCCTCTTAGATGACGTCACCCCTCTTTCTCGTCTGCTTGGAGGTGACCTTCAAAGTTTCGTGGAGGCACCAGCGGGCTGAACCCCTCACTCTCCTTTTGTGATGACTGATGAGTTTTGTTTTAATCGTTTTAGTTAAAAAATTACTACGTTTAAATCATTTTCTTAATTACCATTTTCTTTAATTTTAGTCATTTTAATTCATTTTTGTCCCTTTTTAGTGTGAAACAGTGAAGTGGCTTTAACACTTAATCAATCTTCTTTAATTAATTGATTTTAATTAACTGTTCGATAGTAATACGAAATACAGTACTAATCAGACGTTCAGTCATTAATTCAGTATTCACGTATCTGTTTTTCCCAACAAATTATAAATCTGAATTTTTAAATTTTTTTTATAAAATTAGCTGCTTTTTTTTTTGTTTTAGGAAATTAAATAATATCATTTTAGATTTTGTTGTGGGGAATCGATGCGATCAGTCATATTGCTGATGTATATACCCATAACTCACATTTTTATTTAGTTGAACCCGGTTAGGTTTCTTTTTTTTTATTGTTTTCAATTTAAACCTTTTTCATTCGTTTTAGTGGAAAAAAAATTATGTTATTGTTGTTATACTGTAACCCTTTTTTCTAGTGTGACTTGAGTTCGTCTGAATTTCGACCCTTGCCACGAGAATTCAGTGTTGGGAAATTCAAAAAAATTACTCGCCGATCGCTGCTTCCGGATTCAACGCAGTGTCGCCCATTTTTTTGCTCTCCTACGTTATCTCGTAACTATATATAAAAAAAAAAAAATTGCTTCATTGTTTATCTCTTTTTTTTTTCTTTTTTTCTCAATTTTATTCAAAATACTTAGACTTTGTTCCATTTTTTATTGCTTGTCTCTTACATGGTTATCTTTGTTTTACACATACACTTTCGTGACAACGACACATGTTATAATTAACGATGTCCAAACCATTACCCCCGTAACATACACTACTGTTAACCTTGTAACTCCCTTTTCAGTACTGAAACGTATAATTGATGTCCCTCATTTTCGCGGTCGCGTTAATAATAGATTTGTAGAACCCTCCCTTAAGGAGTGGTTTGGTAAAATTGACGATTCGTTTAGAGGTTGTCAGGTTACAGATGAAGATAAAATCGGTTTTGCTTTTGATACTTATGACCCAAATTTCGGTGACGCCGCGCGCGTCCGTACTTTTCTTATCGATTGGTCCAATGGACAAATATATCAATTGTCTTGGGTAGAATTTAAACGTTTATGGTATGATATATATAAAGGTCTGCATGAAATCACGAAGTACTGTGACAGGCAGGGATCCGTCAAATGGGTCGTTGACGTTAAAAGTTTAAAAGACAGCAGTACACGCCAGTTATGGACTTTCCTTCATTCCCTTGTTCATGGATCATGTCATTATCCTTCAGAGTTGCGCGAAAACACATCTCCCATTAATGTTGTTTCGGTAGAGTGTCGGAGTGATTCCATTGACCCCTCTGGTCTAGGTAGAAAGACGTTAAATGTCCCTTATTCTGCCCTACTTTCCCAATCTAATTCCTCTTTGAATTTTGTACATTCGGAATCTCCGGAAAGTTATTATTTTATTATCGAAATTGATTTCGAACTCCTTTGCCCAAAGGAGACCCTTTTAGGTCGCTTTGATCCTAAAGGTGCGTATAGTCTTATTTCTGCGTCTTTAGCGGATAAATTGCTGTGTCCTCTTTTTAAGGGACCGCCATCCGTTTCACACATTCGGGATGCCGATGGTAACCTCATTCCCGTCCTTGCGGAAATCACACTTCCCATATTGTTTAGTAATTGTCTTTTCTATAGAGGTTTTTTGGTAGTCCCTTCGGACTATTGCCCAGGGTATGATTTAGTTATTGGCCCGAAATTCCTACTCCTACGAGACAAGCATTTCGACTTTTCGGCTCGATGCTTCGTCGATAAGTGGGATAAAAAACGTTATTTACCTCTCTGGTGCGATGCACCCGAGCAGGACTTTTCTTGTGACGATGAAACGTCACCCTTAGAAAATTTGGGTAATGCTGACCCAACTTTCTTCTCTGACTCAATTGGTTCTGAACCGTTTGTTTCGACTTGTTCTTCGAATGAATTTCCTTCGAGGCTAGAACTCACAGCCTCTCCTGATGATGATTTTTGTGGTGCATCTTGTGACAGTGTTTGTGATGCTAATGTTGAAAACAGTAACGACAACAATGAAACTGTTGATTTATGTAATTATAAAGGTACTTCTGTTGAAAGTCTTTATGATGAAACTTCTGTTGAAAATTTTTATGATGAAAGTTTTGTTGAAAGTAAGTATAATACCCAGTGGTGTAGTGCTGTGGGTACGCGTGGGAACGGCGTTCCCTTACTTTTTTTGGTAGACGGAACGGCGTTCCCTCACTATTTCAAATAAATCCGAACTTACAAATCTCTAACGTCATGAAATTTTAATTCCCACCCCTAGAAGAAATATGAGAAAGAATCATTAACTGCTTCATTTCTTTTAGCTTCGACTGAGGCAATGCTAGCCTATAAAGATCTGGTGAAACAGTCACCACGGCGTACCAGTTGTTAACTTTTTTTTAGTTAATCATTCCAGTTGTTAGCTATTTTTATTGATCGTACTGGATGTCGTATATCTAATGACACTGGAAATACTGCATCTTCAACCTTGGAATATATCCTAATATCCAGTGCATATGACCTCAAAATATCCCTGAAATTGGTCAGATTTCAAAAGATTTCCCGGGGGACTTACAGTGCCCCCGGACACCCAGCTGTATGGGCTCGCCGCGCTCGCCATTGTCCCCCTCGCATCTAAGTAACACTTTCAAAATGCGTTCCCTCACTTCTTTATTTAGCACTACACCACTGGACTAATACCGACGTTAATGATCTACAGATGTACAGATCTACAGAAGCTAAGGCTAACAAAGACCCTAAGATCCACTCTAAGGTTAGCTCGAGAGAAAGAAAGAGTAGGGGGTTAAGAGAAGAGAAGAGAATAAGGGGTTAAGTAAGTAGCAATACCTATACTCATGGGTTAACATTCATTCAGAAAAAGAGAAAAAAGACTCACCATCATCATCCGCCAGGAACTGCCGACAAGTCAGAAAAATGGTCGGAGAGAATAGGAAAGGGGTGAAAGATGAAAAGAAGTAAAATAAGAACGCTTACAAACCATGCAAACACAGTCTTAACTCACTGTCATACCATGCAAACTACAGACATGCAAGTAAAGAGAGTTACGGACATGCAAGTAAGGAGAGGATAAGAAAAATTAAAAAGTAGGTAAAGTTAAACAAAAAGTGGATTAGTTTACTCTACGAGCTACGTCTACGTTCATGTTAGTCTAATTTTTTTTTTTATTGCTGGCATCACACGCTGGCATGTCACAAGCTGGCATTAATCGTCAACAGACTCATCCTCGACCACCACCCCGAGAGCTCCTGTTACTAATTGTTTTCTATTTTAAACAACGTTAATATTTTTAAAATGCCGATCTAAATGGTTCTTAAACATATTAACGCTGGTAGAATGAACGGCTGACGCGGGAAGATTATTCCATTTATCAATTACTTTAAACGTAAAGAAGTTTTTAGCGATATTAGTAATGAAACGTCTGCCACGCAACTTGAATCCGTTATTACGAGTATTGCTATTATCGAAAGTGAACAGTTTGTCAAAATTTACGTTATCGATGTTATTAACGATTTTGAAAACTTCAATAAGCTCCCCCCTTAATCTCCTAGTTTCGAGTGAATGCAAGTCTAACTCTTTTATTCTATCTTCATAAGGCTTGTTGCGCAATGACGGAATTAGTTTCGTGGCACGACGCTGAACCCTTTCTAACCTATCAATATCCTGGCGCAAATACGGGCACCAAAACTGAACGGCATATTCTAAATGAGGCCTGACTAGGGACTTGTAAAGGGGCAATATAATATCCTTCGATTTAAATTCGAAATTACGCGCTATGAAGCCTAACATCCTATTAGCTTTTGCGCAAGACTCCAGGCACTGGCTCCTAACTTTTAAATCCTTAGATACGCGTACGCCTAAATCTACTTCCTCGTCAACGCTCACTAACTCTCTATTATCCATCGGTACGTGTAATTATTGTTACGAGAACCTATATGCAAAACTTTACATTTATCTACGTTAAATTGCATCTGCCACTTATCCGTCCACTCCATAATCCTATTTACATCGTCTTGGAGCCTATTTCTATCGTCCTCGTTAACAACCTTACCGCCTATTTTAGTATCGTCCGCGAATTTTGACACGTTACTAGTCAATCCTACATCTATGTCGTTAATGTAAATTACGAATAGCAATGGGCCTAACACTGAACCCTGTGGGACACCGCTACCTACATCCAACCACCCCGATTCACTACCATTAACTACGACCCTCTGCCTCCTAGCACGAAGCCATTCTTCTAACGAGTTAGCTACCTGACCGCGTATACCGTGCGCTTTGACCTTCGCAATTAATCTCCTATGCGGAACTGTATCGAACGTCTTTTTAAAATCTAAATAAATAACGTCAGCCGCTCTATGCCTATCGTATTCGCGCACTATTTCGTTATAAAATTCTAACAAATTAGTTAAACAAGATCTATGGTGTCGAAACCCATGCTGACAACTATTAATCAAATCTCTACTTTCTAAGTGATCGATGATACAATCCCTAACTACGGATTCCAAAAGTTTACCTACAATTGACGTTAAGCTAATGGGCCTATAATTTCTAGGTACCGTGCGGTCACCTTTTTTAAAAATGGGCGTGACGTTAGCTAATTTGAAGTCTTCAGGGATAATCCCCGTTTCGAGTGACTGATTAAAAATCTTCGTTAAGGGGCCTACAATAACGTCTTTCAAATCTTTCAAATGCCTGGAATAAAAAGCGTCAGTGCCTGGAGCCTTGCTAACTTTTAGCCTATCGACATAATGCGCAATCTCACCCTCGTAAACAGTTATTTCATCCAAAAGAGTCTCGCTACTAAATGGAACGATATCGTCCACGTCGGGGACATTATTTACGTCTTCTACGGTAAAAACTGTCGCAAAAAAGTTTTTGAAAATATCCGCCATCGCCTGAGTGTCAGAAGCCAAAGCGCCGTTAACATCCACTAGAGGGCCTATGTTATCTTTTATCGGCTTACGATTATTGACGTATTCAAAAAACGTTTTTGGATTATGTTTACTATCCGCAGCTATAAGTATCTCTAAATTACGCTTAGCATTCCTAACTGATCTTTTAACCTGACGTCTAAGCTCGATATATCTATTAAAGTTAGCTGCCGTGCCATTGCGCTTATTAAGTCTATACGCTCTATTACGCTCGTTTATGAACTCGCCTATTTCCCTAGTCCACCGCTTGGGCCTACCATGATTTCTAGCGCGCTTGGGCCTACGAGGAATAAACTCACTTTCAATATTCCTAAAACTTTCTTTAAACACCACCCAATGCAAATTTGTATCATTACCCATAAATAAGTTATCCCAGTCCACTACTCTCATCCTATCCGCAAAACTATCAAAATTAGCCCTACGAAAATCAGGGACTTCTATTACGTTACTATCCTTAGTGTTTTATATCAATAACTTAAACCTAAGAATTTGATGATCACTACATCCCAAACTCTCGCCTACTTCTAAACGTTCGACTATATTCTCGCCGTTCGTCATCACCAAATCTAAAACATTATCACCGCGCGTTGGTTCGGTAACCATCTGTCGTAAAAAGTTATCTTCCATAAATTCAATCAATCTCAAACCCTCCTCATTACCAGTAAAAGTCTCATAATTAACATTAGGGCAGTTAAAGTCTCCGACAATTATACTATTCCGATTGTCAATAAAGTTACCAAGAAGTGAGTAAAATCTAGTATCTGTATCGAGGGGTTTAACGGGAGGTCTATAAACAACGACAAAATTAAAACTAATACTACGCGCCCTAACTTCAACACATATCGTATTAATTGCTGCCGGAAAATCTAACTTAACCTCGATAGCCCTAAGGGAATTACGAATGTACAACAAAACGCCTCCACCAAACCTATGTAACCTATTATTAGTAGAGTTTAAAACCCGGTATATCAAGTTCCCCCAACAAGTCCCGAGTCACGGTATTTAACCAAGTTTCAGTTTCACTGATAGCAACTATATCGTAGTTGCCGGAATACATTATCGCCTTAAATTCATTTAATTTATTTCTAATACTACGCGCGTTACAATAAAAGAGGTTTAAGTTATTTTTTACCACGGGCCCGCGTTCCCCGGACCCACAACGTTTAAAGAAGGCTTCGACCTATACAGCTTTCGCACGTTTTCGTCTATTAACCTACCTAGCCTAGCATTACCTATTTCATTAAAATGCACCCCCATCTTTTATGAAAAGGCTAGGATCACTGAATTCGGACCACAGCTTTACGAAGGGTACATTTTCCTCAGCAAAATTGTTTTAATGTAAATGGGGATGTGACTAACTCTTTATTAGATGTGAATTCAGACTACTTGGATGATTGCTGTGTAACTGATGTGGAGAATCAGAATTTATTTCATTCTCACCCTGGCCAGGAAAACCATATTGGTCCCGATGGCCATGACTTGTACGATGATTTTGACTACTCCTCAATGTGTTAGTAATTTTAGTCATTCGGACATTGATTCAACGGATTCGGTTAGTTCAATTGATATAGTTCATTCAGTGAACTTTGGTCAAAAGACCTTGTGTTTGATTTAGATGGATCAGATATCCATGCATGTCCCAAAGAGGACGCGAATTCTGTTACTGATGTTGTTTTTGGTTTAGATGGATCAGATATCCGTGCATGTGTCCCAAAGAGTACGCGTTAGATGGTCAGGATGACCATGGTTTTGATAACTTTTCTCCACAGGACCTTAATTGTTTTGAGTTTACTTCGGCCATGCCATCTCGTTTAAGTGGCCATAAAGATGACCCTGATTTTGGTTTTTTTGGTCATGATGACCATCATCTTGTTTCAGATGATGTTTTTTCTGCTTCTGTAGCAGTTGGGGAAAATGCCCCACAAGGTCCTGTAGGCGAGTCAGTTTTTACGAATGTTGGAAATGATTTTGATAATCATTGTGATGTTTATGAGGACAGTAACAGTCTAGTAACTAATCGATCATGTCCCAACGACTTCTTTTTAAATTACTATGATGAGGACCATGCCGTCCCTCCGTTTTATTTAAACTCCGTTAATGTGTATTCTGAGCAGTGTAGCAAGCAATCCTCTCCTAAGGAGCAAGGTGCTCACGTAAAGACGTATTGTCAAGTTCAGACATCATGTCTCCCCAGTTCGTCACCCAATTCCCCTGATTGCAATATTCCAAATTTTGTCTTTTCTTCCAATACCCGGCGCGAAACCATCGATGGCGCAATCGAAGCATGTCCACATGTTTCGGAGACGCTTTCTTGGGCCCATGTAATGGAGCTTGTTGACGAGTTCTTGGGCGAGGGCATTGAAGAACGCCCACAAATTTTCATGAAAACTTCTGTTAACAACCAAGCAGTTTTGGCTCTTGTTGAAACTAGCTGTCAGGCGAATTACATTCAACAACACGTATGCAAAAAGTTACTCAAGGTGGCTACAGAAAAATTCGAATTGCATTCTCGTTTAACCTGCATTGATGATGATTGGGAAGAATACAGTACCGGAGAAATCATCCTTCCTATTATCTGACCCCATTTGTGGTCGTATCTGAATTGAATTGGGATGGAGACTTACTCCTGGGGATGAATTTCCTTATTACGCACGATTTTTATTGGGCCGATAGAGAAGCAGGCCTAATTCAAGGAGAAAACCCACCTTTCGAGTATGTTTGTAACCCCTATTCTTCGGTCTTTTCAGCTGAGGGTGAAAGACTCGTTTCAGAGAGCCCGACGGACTCCCTGGAACCAGTTCAAAATAAAAAGGAACTGCTACCAGATGGGGAAGATTCTTCATCAATTGTCAATTGTTCCGTTCTAGTTCCGCCGAACGAGGGACTAGAAAGCCAACATGCTTTTGGTAATTTTGAGTATGAAGACTCGAATGCCTTCACAGTAGACCCCTGTGACTCCATCGAGAGTGAGTCATCCCCTTCAGTGACAGTTAGGCCGGAACTTGAAGTTCCCAGTGTTCTGGCTATTCCAAATAAATTTGAAAACTCATCTCCCTTAAGTTCCGATTTGGTCATTTCGCTTAAATCCCTATTTAACCCTTTAAGGACTGAATGTACAAATTGCTAACGTTTCAAATACAAGCATTCATAACTTAACCCCACAAAAAATTCAGGGCTTAAAGGGTTAAGGAAGATGACTTGATTCTGTTTTCAAAGGTAGAGGAATTTCCACCTAATTCCGAGGCTAAGCCCATAGGTGCCGGGAGTGAACCCGAACCTACTCCACTGTCGGAAGTTGTACGCGCGGAAGGGCAAGCGCGGAATATTCCTCACTACCATAATATGATCGTTCCCTCGATCATTTTCATTTTTCTTCCGCGAATTCATGTTTTCGCCCTTCTAGGCTCGTATGGTCAGTCCACTACCTAACCACGCGCCTAATCTATCTTGCTCCGTATATTCGTGAAATTCACCCGTATGACCGAACATACCCAAAATTTAGGTTAAGTTGTTTTTTGTTTTTTAATTCTTAATTATACGGAACCTATAACCACATTTTCAGTTCAGTATAGTTCATAATTGAGTTCTATTTTCAACTTTTTATTCTTGACTTTTTTTTATTTAATTAATTTTGAGTAATTATCATTAAATTGTTATTATACCACTCGTAAGGTATCAACCAAAATTATAGCCAATTTTGACACACAATGCCATTCTCTTTCCCCTTCTAATAATTCTGTTACGCCATGTAAATATTGCTAATTACATAACTGTGCCCTTACCATGAATTCCACTAAAACCTATTATTATCTATGCCCCATCAACTCGTCAAATAAAATTCAATTGCCGTACTGATACTTCTGGTCAATATTAATGGTGAAATACTGTTAATATATCGCTATGAATGTTACTAGTCGAATTTAATTCTGTCTAAATTCAGTTTTCAATACCGCTTAATTTATTTTGATTAACTTAAAGTTCTTTTAAGTGCGTTTTTTTTAATTATCTTAATACGTGCAACCGATTTATTACGTAAATTCTATAATCCCGATTGAATTTTTTTACTTTTGACACCTATTCGAATTCACTTTCCTACTGATTACACTTTCACCCAATTACACTTAACCATACTCTGAAACACATTTGAAATAATTGGCGTACTTATTGGAAAGGAAATTCACTACTCATATTTTATTTTTATCATATAAATCTTATTCTAAAATCACTGGCTATCATGATGAATTATATTTAATTGCAGTTAACTGTTTGATATTTACTCTGCATTATTTGAATTTATTTAAACTTAATTGCTGCTTACAAGTTACAATATATAATCTTGCCTGTTGCTTTATTAAGTTAATTTTAACCAACCTTTAAGCTAATCCGTTCTTCAAAATTTCATGATTTACCACTGATCATTAAGGATGTAGTTCTTCACGGGATGAACCGATTACTTTCATATTCTACACACTACTGTACATACCCACTCAGCTATACACACTTATTATCCATATTTATACATACGTATACGCGATTACGAATAACTTCAACTATAAATTCATTTTCCCTATTTTGGGCAAATCACCTACCACTTACACTCTGCACCTAATGCACATAAATACACACGTGACCCAAGGTCTATACATCGTCTATTACGAAATTCTATCTTCCTTCTCCCTGGATATTCTTAATGGATAACAATATCTAAGTATCTAAAACGGTAACTAGATAAGTTTTCATGTTTTCACTAAATTAATTTTACTTTTCTTTAAATCAATTTTAATGTTTTACCAACTTATTCGGACTTGCAATAAGTTTACATTCTGCAACCGTGCTCCCACCGCTGAAGACTTCTTCCACCAATAAAATTTAATTCGATTTTTACCTACCATAGTGAATAAGATTAGTTTATTAACTGTACGATCATGATAACTTCGGAAATTCTTATCTCTGTCAGTACTGACGGATTAAATTCCACTTTAAATAGTCATATGAATTGAAAATTTCTGGACCTTAAAAAAATCGAATTTTCCTTTTAACCATTATTTACTATGTATGTATCTTTTTCCCTAAAATTATCTTAACCCAGGAAATCTTTCCGAATTTATCACGGTTCAGTAGGTAATCTTGTTACTATAACGTTGGGCAAACTTAAAATTTAACTTAAATTAGATTCAATCCTGTAATTGGAACTTTCACCGAAATAATTAGGTCGAAATGCCAGTAATAACTTAGATGGTTCATTAATTTATAAGATTGTTTATGTCGTATGATTGCCACAATTGATCATACTTATAGTTTTTTTTAAAGGTGGCAACTTTAGCCTTTATCGTACTTTGTTGAGATAGTATTTCCATTACATTCCTAGTAATCAGACCTCAACCTTTTTAATTCACCTGTTGTAATTTTAAAATTTTTTCCCTTGATTTCTGTTTATTTCATTAATATAATTATCATTCTTCCCACTAAATTGCCTTGATTAATCCAACCCGAAATTGTCACTGTTTCATTTTTTAATATACTGTAAATAAACTTCCACCCCACCATTACATCCTTTTTCACAGGGGAGAGCAGTGTTACAACCATGCGATTTACCATTTCTATGGTTGAACAGTATCCATGTTTGTGCTATTGTAAGTTCGCTGTAAAAAAACGAATGTCCCTTAATTGTGCCTCTCTAATTCGTCTCCTTTGATTTCTCCCAAATAATGACTTATATTGTACGTACAGAGTAAATCACTCTGACGTCATAAAGTAACTTAATTTCCTTCCATACCTTGAATACTGAATCACGTGTTTAGTATGTGGATATCTTTCGTATTCAATGTATGGTAAATTCTTTAATAATAATAAAAACTTCACTCTCTATAAGTCATTATTTATATGTTGTGTCCTGTCTGGTGTTACGCAATATAAATGTTATTCAACCATACTCATTCATACATCTATATTCTTTCTTGACCGCTATCCTGTATTAATTTTTTCACCTATTACCTATTGTCTACTTGTGCCCTATCAATCTATCAGTCTATGTTTACTCGTGTCTATATTACGCACACAACCTATTGTGTAACAACCGGTATGTGTACACTACTTTGTGCAGTCGTACAAGTCCCTTGACGATCATGATTACGTACATGTAAACACGTCCACATGTATTCTTTATACTTTTTCTTTTAATTATTTCACCTCTCGCGAGATACTCGTTAATGCTGACTGAGTGTTCGAATTCTGATGTTGTCGCCAAAACCAAGTGTCTGAATTCGAAAATCTCCTCTCTTGCTTCTGCTACAAATTTATCACATTAAGATGTTAGGTTATATTATTGTAATATACTGTATTGTTTCCATACCAGATCACTGGTTCGTTATCTGCTTACCTCACATAGTCATCCACGTTCTTATTACTTGTACTTACTATTTTTACCTAATTGTCATTCAAATTCTATATTACTTTTGTAATTACGTTATCATAAATGTCCGTGTACTTCCAATGGAAAGTACACTATATTTTCCTCCGTTTTCATCATCGCTGGCTTTTAGGTTTTCAAACCATGATAACCAACCATTCTTCTAATAATATTTGACATACAGTAATTTGAAGTAATTATTGTTAACTATAAATATATAACATTGTTGTTAATCCCCTTTAAATTACAGAACAACGGAGAATTCTCCTTCATTATTTAAATTGTATTACCTATTCAGATCACTTCAGTATTAGATATGTCAATTAACAAATTGCTAAAATTGTAATTAATGGTAATTAATGTACTTAATATAATGTCATTTTTGTACTTAATGTACTCGGTACATGTCGGCCCCCGACATTATGTCGCCATCCAA
The DNA here is from genome assembly GCA_023014485.1 of Bathynomus jamesi. NCBI lineage: Eukaryota > Metazoa > Arthropoda > Malacostraca > Isopoda > Cirolanidae > Bathynomus > Bathynomus jamesi. The sequence goes on along the minus strand of JAJOZX010001725.1, from coordinate 136,362 downwards.
AAGTGTATACCTTACAAAAATTAGTATTTTTTTTTGTTAACTTTTGGCTTAAATTATGCTTAACGTCAGAATTCTTCAACTCTCCAGCTAAAGTGGGAGCTTAACCTTCAACTGCATTCCCCCAAAATTGAGGCTTATTTATTTCTTGTATTGTAAATTAAATAATTCCTGCCGTAGCCTTTACCCGAGGAGGCTGAGCCCCTCCTCACTTTAAATTCCTGCCTGGCCCATTGTTACAAGAGGTTGCACCTCGCCCCGCTTTAAATTCCTGCCTGAGGCTTAGACCAAGGAGGCCAAACCTCCTCATTTAAAATTCCTGCCTGAGCCATTGATACCGGAGGTTGCACCTCTCCCCCTTTAAATTCCTGCCGGGGCCGTTGTTACCAGAGGTGGCTCCTCTCTCACTTCAAATTCCTGCCTTAGACTTTACCCGAGAAGGCCGAGCCCCCCCTCGCCTTGAATTCCTGCCGTAACTCTTACTCGAGGAGGACAAGCCTTCTCACTTTCAATTCCTACCTTTGTTACAAGAAGTTGCACCCCTCTCATTTTTAATTCCTGTTTGAGCTGTTATCGTAAGAGGCTGTAAATTCATTTCCCTCCTTCAGTGCCTCGTTCTGTATATACTTTGTGAAATAAAAACTACATGAGTGAACGAAAACTCCAATTTAGAAGTGAAGTGTTTCCATTCATCCCTTCGGGAAAAAAACAAACTTGGTAGAAATTGTTTGTTGATACTCGGATGCTCCTGGCTAAGGCCGAGCTTACCCAACGAGGACCGCCTTCGTTGGATTGTTGAAAGTGCATTCACCTTAAAAAGTCGCCAGCGGGCAGTGGCTCGTGAAAGCGCGTGACACTAATAAATACAGTGGGAAACTGAATATTTGATGGGTTTTGTTAAAATATTTTAACTAATAAATACTTAATTAGTTTGTTGTTTTCTGTTCTGGCTATTTTTTTTTTCTAATTGGATTCAGTTTGGTGGTGTTTGTGATAGAATTATGACGTGCCGTGCTGTTCCGTTCGTGTTCGTTCGTGTGATTTCGATTTTGAGAACTTGATTTGTCATGTGCCCAAGATAAAGACAAAGTATTGGATGTTTTTATCAATTACAGCATTATTCTCTCATCCTTAACTTGCCCGAAATGTGATTTATGAAATTGATGGCTATGAACTTTTTATTATGAACGTAAATATTCAGAGGGTGGCGGAGTATTTATTTATGCCAAGACAAATCTGAATCCAGTTGGTTACCTCCGTTAAAGAGGAAATAGTTGAATCTGTATGGATAGATATTGGGCATAAAAATGTCAGGAAAATCAGGATAGGGGGTATTTACAGACTATCTGAGGGATGTTCAGTTGGAGGAATTCCCAAAAGTAGAGAAGAAAATAAGTATGTAGAAAATAAACTTATTGATGAAATAAATAAAGCAATGACAAGCAATATTATTATTGTTGTTGATTTCAATTATAGGCATATAGACTGGGAAATATTACAAACACCAGAAAGTAATGAGATATTCTTAGACTGTATGATTGAGAACGGTGTAACCCAGTTAGTAAAGGAGCCAACCAGGGCCGATGGCATGCTAGATTTAATTCTAACAAATAATCCAATATCTCCGTTTCAGAATTTCAGAAACGGTAATTATATAGAAAACGGCGCAACCCGAAGTATGATGTAAAAAACATTTTATTAGGTCAATTTCGATGTGCTGAAGCCAAATCTGTTAACCATTTGGTGTGCAAATGCTTCAAATTAGAGTAAATGTTATTTATATTTTACTCTTATTTTGAAGCATTTGCCTAAAAAATGGCTAACAAGCACATGAAAACTAACCTAACCTAACCTAAGAGTAAAATAACCACACGTTGGGCACGACAACTCAGAAAGCAACACCATGTTTTTGGAAAAATAGAATTGCTTCTTCATCATTTTCGTAAAACTTTACAATAGCTTCAATGTATCTAACAGAACACCCTTCACACTCCATTGCTATACCAACATTAAAAGGGCGCATTTTAAAAGGGTTATAAAATTGCTTCTGTTAAGAACTACTTTGACTCGCGGAGCAAAATTATTGGAACCAAAACATAAATGATGGGCAAATGAATGAACTTCAAAAATTTGTAATTTTATTTATAATCTGTAAAAATGTAATTTGCACACCAAATGGTTAACAGATTTGGCTTCAGCACATCGAAATTGACCTAATAAAATGTTTTTTACATCATACTTCGGGTTGCGCCATTTTCTATATAATTACCGAAAATAAAGTAGAAGTTCCAGATTTTAAAAGAGGAAATATAAATGGACTAGTAAATGATCTGTGTCTAATAAATTGGACATATTCTACAGCCTGAACAGACAGTAACTAGTATGTGGGAAAAATTTAAAAGTATAATAATGAACATACAAAGGAAGCATATCCCACAGTGTAAAATCAGAACTGGAAAAAATAAAAAACAACCTTGGATAAACTGCAATGTAAAAAGAGCAATCGGAGAAAAACTAAAGCATTTCATAAATTTAAAAGAACTGAAAATGGCAGACTCCGAAATATATAAAAGTAAAAGAAGTATTTGCAAGAAAGCAATCAGAGATAGCAAATGAGACTTGGAAAAAAGCTTAGCCAAGAATTCAAAAAACAATTCTAAGAAGTTTTTCAGTCACTTCAATTTGGAAAGTAGAGTGAAAAAGAAAATTGGCCCTCTCCATATAGATGATAAAACTATAGATGATGATCTTGAAATAACTGAAGAACTAAACAAATACTTCTCATCAGTATTCACAAATGAAAATTTAAATAATATTCCTGATCTTTTACTACCAGGACAAGATAGAGAAATAAATGAATTAATGGTAACAAAACTAGATATCCTAAAAGCAATAGATAAATTAAAATTGGAAAAATCTCCAGGGCCAGATGAAATGCATCCAATAGTCATAAAAGCTGCCAAAAAGAATATAGCACAGGCACTAGAAATTATTTTTAATAAATTATTGATATGTACTGAAATTCCAGAGGATTAGAAGAAAGCAAATGTGGCTCCAATCTTTAAAAAAGGAAATAGAAACTTGGCAAAAAACTACAGACCCATCACCCTCACCTCCATTATTTGCAAATTACTCGAAAGTATCATTGGAGATAAAGTTACTGAGTTCCTTGAAGAGTGCGACCTTATAAATGATAGCCAGCATGGCTTTCGAAATGGAAGGTCTTGTCTAACCAACTTGATTGAATTTTATGATGGAGTCCTATTGCATTTGGACAATAAAGAGCCAGTAGATATAGTATACTTAGATTTTGCAAAGGCATTTGATATTGTTCCTCATGCAAGATTGTTGGTAAAAGTTAGAGCCCATGGGATAAGACAGGGGTGGGGAAACCCTCTCCCGTGGGCGAAATTTCACCCACGAGCTAATTTCAATTCGCCCGCTTAGGTATTTATTATTTACTAAAAATTATTTATTTACAGCCTAGCAAATAGCTTTTTAAAATATATCTTATATACAGCGTGTCCCAAAGAAATGTATACCCACTTTGTTCGATAATACCAGCTATGAGGATAATAAATATATTATTTTTTTTTATGTTTTTTAATAAAGAATTTTCTCCTGAATCTAAATATGTAATTATTTTTTAGTAAAAATTGAAAAACAAAAACGTTACAGATGTTTAAATTATAATTATTATTTTCGAGACTTCATGTGCGATGTTTTCTAATATTTTTGCACGTATACGAGATAAGTTTGAAACCGATGGCACTGTGCAAAACTTGCAAAAACAACGTTCTGGAAGACGTCGAACATCTTAGATAAAGTGTCATTTAACCATGGAATTTGTAAATGTTTTGAATTAACTAATAATTATAACATTTATGCTTCAATATCAATACTAAACATAAATATCTCAAAATAGTCGGTTAAAATATTAGAAAATATCGCACATGAAGTCTCGAAAATAATAATTATAATTTAAACATCTGTAACGTTTTTGTTTTTCAATTTTTACTAAAAAATAATTACATATTTAGATTCAGGAGAAAATTCTTTATTAAAAAACATATAAAAAGTAATATATTTATTATCCTCATAGCTGGTATTATCGAACAAAGTGGGTACACATTTCTTTGGGACACGCGTATATAAGCTTAAAATTTGCCAGATGCCCACGGAGGTGTTTATGTTATCGATTTTCGCCCTTGGTACTGAAAAGTTTCCCCACCCCTGGGATAAGAGGTCATATAGCTGATTGGATAGAAGAATGGCTGAGAAATAGAAAATAGTTCATCTAAATGGAAATAAATCTACTTGGAGACCCGTATTGAGCGGAGTCCTACAGGGGTCTGTTCTGGGACCTCTGCTTTTTGTTGTCTATATAAATGATCTAGAGAAGGGCCTATCATGTAAAACCTCAAAATTTGCTGATGATACAAAATTAGGCTATAATGTTAAGTCAGTAGCAGGAGCAATGACAATACAAAAAGACTTAGACAGAGTAACAGCCTGGGCAGATAAGTGGGAGATGAGATTTAATATTGATAAGTGCAAGGTTATGCATATTGGGCCAAAAAATCCAGAATTTGAATACAGTATGAATGGAATTTGGATTAAAAATGATGATAAAGAGAAAGACTTGGGTGTCACTGTGACTAATGAACTTAAACCCTCAAATCATTATATGGAAATCAGAAATAAAGCAAATGCTAGACTCAATCTCATGCAGAGACACATTGAATACAAATCACCCAATATTATAAAGCAACTATAGGGTCATTCCATGTCAACTCAGCCACAAAATGGCACTTTTTGCACTCACCCCTTTCAATTTTGCTCATACTTGGCACAATAGCAGATATACATGCCAAACTTAAATTCCCAAATTATTAGAGCTGACTGACCTTTGGTTACTGAGATACAAGGTCACAAAGTTGTGACATTTTGACCTTTTTTGCGTTAAATGACTATTTTCAAAACGGTGTAACTAAAAAACTATTAAAGCTAGAGCATTGATTTTGGTCTCATTTTAAAGCTCTTTAGTAGCCCCTTGTTTATTGTCTCTTGTTAAATATCTCTACTGTGAAAAATAAAAAAATCCCTTCAAAAGTTGACCTTTGACCTTGAATAAAAAAAAAATACCTCTAAAAAATTCAATTTTTTTACATTAATACCTTGAGTCATGTACAACAAAATCCCAAGAAGCTGTAAGTGGCTGATAACTAGTTCAATGTATAAAAAATAAATGAAGTTGGCATCATTCTTCAATTTTAGATTTTTTTTGTCAGTTCATTTATTTAAAAGTTCTGTTCTGATATAGTGTCAGTGAAGACTTAGTTCAACTTAACATTATTAGTTCAAAAACCTTTTTGTGACCTGTGCCAAAAGAAGTCTTTTAAAAGACAACCAGGGTTAAACCCCTCGACAGCCCCAAATCTACTGGAGTAGCGCTGATCCAAAGGCCCAACTAGTATATAAGTACTGTCAACTTTACAGAGTTGACTCCTGACTTCAAGTTAAAGTTAATTTATTTTTACTAAATACATGTATAAAAATTTATTTAATAATTCATTAATTGTTCATTGTTTTCTTTTCAGGATTTTCTTTGTGCTTTTGTGATTTCAGAGTACAAACATGGAACATTTAAAACTGAAACAGAAGTGTGCTGATCCTTTGCTGCGTCACAAAGGTCAGTGTCGAAAGAAGAGTTTGAGAATTGTACCACAGGAACTTGTAAATAAGTTTCCCGATCTGCACTTAACACTACATCACAGACTTTGTAAGCAGTGTAGAGAACATCTTGAGTCCTTGCCTGAGAAAGGAATAGGCACTTTGAATTCAGACATAAATGATGATTCTTCTTGTAGTAGTGAACCACCTGAAGATCTTGAGAAAATTGAAAATGTTGACAATAGTGATGCATCAACTTCAGAGCAAAACCATGAGATGTGTACTTTGAATGCTTCTTTTGTTTCAATTGGTGAATCACCCATAAAAAAGAGAAAGCTTGTAGAGCAAAAGTCATATGGAGCTAAAAAACTAAGCAAGGTGACAGAGACAGTTAAGAAGAGAATGGAAACAGTTGCAGGAAAAGAGATTTCTGACTCACAATTTAAGGAGCCATCTGGAGATGTAGACTGTTTAGAAATAATAAATCAACTCAAGGAAAAATTCAAAAATGAAAATACTAAAAGAAGTGATAAAATAAAAATCCTCACTGTATTGCCCAAAAGTTGGAGCATTAGGAAAATTGCTTCAGAATTTAACACAACAAGGCATACAGCATCTATTGCTAAAAAAATAGTTGAAGAAAAAGGTGTCCTTTCAGACCCAAATCCAAAGGGTGGGAAAAGAATTAAACAGGATACTGTTGACGCTATTAAAGCATTTTATCTTTCAGAAGACATCAGTAGAACAATGCCAGGAAAGAAAGACTATTGTAGTATCATTGACAATGAAAGAGGAAGGATACATTTGCAAAAGCATCTTTTACTTTGCAATTTAAAAGAAGCCTATCATATTTTCAAAGAAAGAAATCCTTTGGTTAAGGTGGGATTCAGTAAATTTGCAGAATTGCGTCCAAAGCAGTGTGTTATTGCTGGAGCAACAGGAACTCACTCAGTATGTGTCTGTACAATTCATCAGAATGCCAAACTTATGTTTGTAGGAGCTGAATTAGAAAAACTAACTGCAAATGATGACACACCTATTAAGAATGTACGTCATTGTGTTGCCTTTATGGAATGCAATCCTGCCTCACAGAAATGCTGCCTCAGACAATGTGAACAATGTGGAGATCCATCAGATTTAAAAAACAGACTACTGGACATATTTACAAACAACTTCATTGATATCATAAATTTTAAAAAGTGGACCAATACAGATCGGTCAAATCTTGAATCAGTAGAACTGAATACAGATGAATATATTGACCAATTCTGTAACCAACTGAAAGAATACCAGATACATGACTTCAAGACAAAGATGCAAGCAACTTATTACCGTGAAACAAAAATGTCTTTGAAAGATGGTGAGGCCCTTGCTGTGTGTGATTTTGCTGAAAATTATTCCTTTATTCTTCAAGATGAGGTTCAGAGCTTTCACTGGAACAATGAGATGGCTACTCTACATCCATTTGTTATTTACTATAAAAAGGAAGATGAGATTGCTCACCTTAGCTTTGTTATTATTTCAGAGTGTAACATCCATAACACAGTTGCTGTACATTTGTTTCAAAAGCATCTGATAAAATTCCTAAAAGATAATATCTCATCCATCGGTTCTATCCACAAAATAATTTACTTTTCAGATGGGTGTGCAGGACAGTATAAGAACTGCAAAAACTTTTTGAATCTTTGCCATCACAGAGATGATTTTGGAATTGAGGCAGAATGGAATTTTTTTGCAACAAGTCATGGAAAGGGACCCTGTGATGGTGTTGGAGGCACAGTTAAGAGATTAGCTGCAAAAGCTAGTCTACAACGACCTTATGATGAACAGATCCTTACTGCAGAACAGTTATATACATTTGCAAGTGAAAATATTGTAAATATAAAATGTCATTTTTCAACCAATAAAGAGCATGAAGAGGAAAGCCAACTTCTCCAAGAAAGACACTCAACTGCAAGGACTATTGCTGGTACACAGAAATTACACCATTTACAGCCAGTTTCATTGACTTCTCTTAAGGTTAAACATTATTCATTATCAGATTATTCAAATATTGAGAAAGTTACTGAAAAGGAAGAAGTTGTGACTGAGGAGAAAATACATGGTTTTGTTAGTGCTGCATATGATGGCCATTGGTGGGTGGCATATGTGCTAGAAAAGATACCAGAGAATAGAGAAGTAAAAGTCACATTCCTTCATCCTCATGGCCCAAACCCATCATTTGTGTATCCTGGTCAACCAGATGAATTAATCTTACCATATTCAGATATTCTAACACAAGTTGAGGCATCTACTACTAATGGACAAACATACAGGATTTGCAAAGAAGTTACTTTGAAGGCATCCAAAGCTTTGGCAGATCTACAGCACAGAAAGGTAAGAATTCAAAATTAAAATGGTCATGTAACTATATATACACTGCATACATTTTAAGTTGTGATAAATGGAAATCAATGAGCACTATACCTATACATATTGTATGTACATTTTAATATGTTACTTGTATTTGTTAATTAGGTAGCTATCTAGGTATACATTAAAAATTGTTTTCTCTTCTAGAAATCACAATAAATTGGGTGGCCCACAAGAATCTTGTCAACTACTGAAAACCATCACATACATGCACAACATTCAGGTGAGGTGGGTAAAGAACAAATATTTAAAAATAAGCATTTGCTTGTTTGTAGAAGGCTGCAGATAGTATGTAGATATGGGTTGTATTTGTAAGAGATTGAGCTGACCTTAGACAAAAATGGTTACCGACATATAAGGTCACAAAGTCATGACTTTTTGACAATTTTTGTATAAAATGACTTTTTCAAAATGTTGCTTGAATTCATTATTTTTTATACATTGAACTAGTTATCAGCCACTTACAGCTTCTTGGGATTTTGGTGTACATGACTCAAGGTATTAATGTAAAAAAATTGAATTTTTTAGAAGGTATTTTTTTTTTATTCAAGGTCAAAGGTCGACTTTTGAAGGGATTTTTTTATTTTTCATAGTAGAGATATTTAACAAGAGACAATAAACAAGGGGCTACTAAAGAGCTTTAAATTGAGACCAAAATCAATGCTCTAGCTTTAATAGGTTTTTAGTTACACCGTTTTGAAAATAGCCATTTAACGCAAAAAAGGTCAAAATGTCACAACTTTGTGACCTTGTATCTCAGTAACCAAAGGTCAGTCAGCTCTAATAATTTGGGAATTTAAGTTTGGCATGTATATCTGCTATTGTGCCAAGTATGAGCAAAATTGAAAGGGGTGAGTGTTTTAGGTGGCTGACTTGACATGGAATGACCCTATACATTTCATATGTGAGACCCCTCCTTGAATACTATATTCAATTTAATAGTCCCTATTTGATACAAGATATTGAAAAACTGGAAAAAGTACAGAAATGAGCAACAAGAATGATCCTATCTCTAAGACAATTGACATATAAGGAAAGACTGGTGTATTGAAGCATGTTCTCATTAAAAAGGTGGTGGTTAAGGGGTGATATGATAGAGGTGTATAAAATGATAAAAGGGTTGGATAAGATAGATTTTGATTCTCTTTTCATTAAAGATCACAATAACCAGACTAGAGGTCATAGTACGAAATTATTTAATCCAAGATGTAGAACAAATTTAAGAAAACATAGTTTTACAAACAGAGTAATTAAGTTTTGGAACAGTCTGACAGAAGAAGTGGTGACTTCAGATACACTTGATTCTTTCAAAAGAAGGTTGGATAGTTTGATGTCTGCAAGGGACATCTGGTGATAGTGTTTAAGCCCATTTTTATTGCATGAATGGTAATAGTTTATTTCATATATATTATGTGCATTTGGGTGATAGATCCCACAGCTCAACACAAGTGTTGTGGGATGTAGGGAGGCAGCATCTTGGGTTAGGGGATATACTCTGTCTTCTTGACACACCCTATTTAAAGAGATTCCTCTGCTGAGTGGTGCCCCTCATAGTACTGTGAGGTATTGAAAAACTCATGATCTTCACTTGCCCAATAAACACCTTTAAATGGGAGACCCAAAATGGGTGCACACACATTTCTACATTACTGTACAGTCTTTACAGCCACACCTACACTTTTCCTCCTAAATATATATATTGTAATGTATATGGTTGTAAATTGTGACTTGGTCCGCAATTGATATGGACTGACTTATTTTTGGTTGGCAAGGTACTGGTATTGATGGGTACCATAATGAAATTGACTGGATTCTTTGGATCTGATATATTTGCATGTCAGTTATAAATAGATACCGTATAGAGTGTAACATATTTGTGGATAGTAGCCTATTATGACTTTGATCCTCTGGATCCAGAGATTCTATCTTTAGTTTTAAATTGATAATTAATTAGTTTTGTAAAAATTGGTTGTTGCCAATGTACAGGCAGTTTTTACATAGTGGAGCCACCTTGATGGGCCAAAGTGGCCCCTAGTGTGCCCACTATAAAAATTTCTTATGTTCTTAATACGAAAAGATCAGAAGATATTTAGGTGAAATAACCAATATTAACCTGTTAGGTCAACTGAATGCCCTTGATGATTGGTTAGGTTAAGTAGTGATATTTTTGTTAGTTTAAATGAAAATGATGAGAGCAAACTTTTCTGGTTAATTTTGAGGTGTTTTGCATGTTTACTGTGGTAATGCGTCATTTACGAGATTTCGTAACATGAACATATCCTATATATTTATGTTACGATATCAGATATCGGATACCTCAAAAACTACGTATTTGCACAGAAAACCAATGGCAGATTCGGGCTAATATTCGTCTTTTAACCTGCTCACACGTGGTTAAAACAGTATAATATATTGAATTGCCATTCAAAACTGATTAAGAAAATATATATCTTATGTTGTGCAAATTTGTTCAAATATACTTTTTTTTAATAAAATATATTTCCTGTTTTGGCTATAATGTACTTTTTTTCATAAAATATTTTTACTGATTGGGCTTTTTTTCACTACCTACTCTGCGACTTAATTAGTTGGTTGGGTTTTGTTCTGGCTATTTTTTTTTCTAATTGGATTCAGTTTAGTAGTGTTTGTGATAGAATTATGACATGCCATTCATGTGATTTTGACTTTGAGAACTTGATTCGTCATGTGCCCTAGATGAAGACAAAGGATTGGATGTTTTTATCAATTACAGCGTTATTCTCTCATCCTTAACTTGCCCGAAATGTGACAGTGAGTGCCTAATATGAAAAGATCAGAAGATATTTAGGTGAAATAACCAATATTAACCTGTTAGGGTAATTGAATACCCGGTTAGGTCAACTGTATACCCTTGATGATTGGTTAGGTTAAGTCATGATATTTTCGTTAGTTTAAACGAAAATGATGAGAGCAAACTTTTCTGGTTAATTTTGAGGTGTTTTGTACGAAACTGCCATCCATTTCCTGTGCAAATGTGTATTTTTTGAGATGACAATATCTCGAAAACTACACATTTGCACAGGAAATGGATGGCAGATTCACGCAAAACACCTCAAAATTGACCAGAAAAGTTTGTTCTCATCATAAAAACAAACTGGGAGTAAAATTGAATATTTACCTGTGATTGAACTGGTCTGATGAAAATGTACAAGAAATGCTGGATTACTGCATATATGAGAAATTACTGTATTAATTAGCCTAACTTAGCCCATAGGTATTTCCTTTTTCCTTTCATATACTTCATACAATTCATCATTAATACCGTATACATACAGTGGACCCCCGATTTGAGTACGCATCGATTTGAGTATTTTCGATTTGAGTACGCTCGTCCATAGGCTCCTATTGACTCGACTTCGAGTAGAAAACTCGATTTGAGTATGCCAACCGGTGATGCCGAATGCGTTTCAGTTTGTCTAGAGCGTTCTTTGCGGGAACATTTGGGGTCTAATGTTTTGAATAGTACAGGTGTTCTTAGGGATTTCTGTTAGAATTTCGTACATTTTGTTTTCTGACTTTGTACTTAGTGTTTATTTATGTTAGTTTCTGTTGATTACAGCATAAAATAGTGAAAATATAGAATAAATTTGATGATTCGTACATGCAGTGACTTTGATACTGTATTTTATATTGTGGTATAGTGACATAGTGTACTGTTATACAGTGCCCGCGAAAAGTATCCGATCACCCTTGAAATTTGTATTTTTTACATAAAAAACAATGTTTAAATGTATACTAACCTTATATTAGTATTTTGTCATCTGTCCTTTGGTTTGGATGACTTGTTCTAGACGTTTTGGCATGGATTTAATCAAGTTTTGACAAACTTCCACTGATATTTCCTTGCACCATACCTTTTTGATGGCCTCTTGTAATTTTTCGACTGAGCCAGTGTCGTGGCATTCAACCTTATTTTTTATTATTAGCCACAGATTTTCTATCGGATTGAGATCTGGACTATTACCAGGCCAATCCAAAATATCAAATTTATTGTCAGTAATCCATTTTGTCACTATTTTGGCCCTGTGACATGGTGCACCATCATGCATGTATGTTTTTGTCCTTTGGATTGCCATTGCCATTGGAAGTTTATCCTGTAGCATTGCTAAATACCGTGCACCATTCATAGTTGTGTTCTTCGGAAGAAAATATAAGTTTCCACGCCCATAGTAACCGAAACAACCCCAAACCATCACACTTGGAGGGTGTTTCATTGTCTTTAGGGTGTATTTAGGGTCCATCCTATTTGAGCCAATAGGCCGGCGAACCTTTTTTGGACAACTTCTGAATGTCAAAAATGTCGACTCATCGCTAAATAAAACCTTCTTCCAGTCATCAACAGTCCAATGAATGTATTTTTTACAAAATGCGACACGTTTTTTACGCATTTTTTCATTAATGAACGGTTTCTTAGCAGCATGGCGAGATGGTAATCCGAGTTCTTTTTGGAGCCGCTCCTGGATAGTTCGTTCAGAAACACCAGATAACAAATTATTCATATTAAATTTTATTTCTTTCGCAGTTATTGTTGGGTTTTTCAATACTAAACGTTTCATAAGTTTGTCTGTTCGCGAATTTGTTTTTCTCGGTCTGCCAGATCGTTTTTTAGGGACTGGCGTGGTTAGGCCACCATTGTTCTTAGCCCGTGAAACCCATAAATTAACGGTACTTTGGGATATGTTTAATTCCTTAGCTATCTGTCTCTGTGATTTCCCACATGCATGCAAAGCAACAATAGCACCTCGACAATCACTCTTAAGTTGTTTTTTAGCACACATTATATATAAATTTTATTTACACCACTTTCTGTAAAAAAAAAAAAAATCAAGAAATTTACACAAACAGTGAAATCTGACAAATTTGAGACACAGCCACCCGCAACGAAGGCTACCAGAACACTAATTTGAGAATGCGTTGGATAGCTCTCATATCAGCGAGCAACCTCAAAGTTACCAGATGTCGCTAGAACAAATAGAAAGTGAATTACGTGTCTGAATATCAAGGGAAAATATTGTATTTTCTTGAGTGATCGGATACTTTTCGCGGGCACTGTAGTGATGGCTTCTAAATGTACATCTACATCAAAAGACTCAATTACTAAATTTCGTAGGCCAATTTCTATAGAAAAAGTAGGGGTGGGGTGAAATTTTTGGGTTTTGGAACGAATTAATTAATTCCCATAGGTTATTAAGTTCGATTTGAGTACATTTCGAATTGAGTACGCCATGCTGGAATGGATTACGTACTCAAATCAGGGGTCCACTGTATATTGGCTTGTGATTGAAGCATCCAGAAACCCCCAAATCTCACATATACATAGACTTTTTAGAGGTTAGGAAAAATTTTCATTTGCACTGGTTTTGACCTTTGGGGTGTTACTCTTCCTGATTTGATACATCTGGCAAGATTATAGGAAAAATTACAAGTTACATTTTTATAGTGAATATTTCCTGTTTTGGCTATAATGTACTTTTTTTCATAAACTATTTTTCCTGATTGGGCTGTTTTTTCGCTACTCTGCAACTTAATTAGTTGGTTGGTTTCTGTTCTGTCTTATTTTTTTCTAATTGGATTCAGTTTGGTCATGTTTGTGATAGAATTATGACGTGCTGTTTGTGTGGTTTTTGACTTTGAGAACTTGATTCGTCATGTGCCCTAGATGAAGAGAAAGCATTGGATGTTTTTATCAATTATGGCGTTATTCTCTCATCCTTAACTTGCCCAAAATGTAACAGAGAGTGCCTAATACGAAAAGATCAGAAGATATTGGTTAGGTTAAGTAATGATATTTTCGTTAGTTTAAACAAAAATGACGAAAATGAAAATGACATGGCCTGAAGTTGAAATAAAAAATACATTTTTCTAGTATATTTTGGTGTGCTCTGTTGAAATATAACCTTCATTTCCTGTGCAAATATGACGAAATATGACTCCAAAATAATGTAAACAAATTCTTATTTCTTTACATTTGCACAGGTTGGTTAGGTTAGTTAGTTTGTTTTTCATCAGAATTACATTTTCCTGGTGTAGTTTTCTCTGCTTTGTTGGAATTTGACGCACATTTCTTGTGCAAATGAGTAGAAACACTCCGTATTTTGGAATGGAAAAAAAAATAGTTTTGTTCAGATTTGAACAAAGCAGAGGAAACTACACTAGAAAAATGTAATTTTGATAAAAAATGTAGCCCCTGTGTCCAGCCAAATATTTACCGTTAAAATATTTTAACAAAACCCATCAAATACTCAGTTTCTCACTGTATTTATTACTTAAAATATTTTAACATTCTTCCATCATGTGATGTGCTTAACCCAGACAATTAAGGGTTGGTGACTGAAAAGTGGGTACCATAGGGTACCGTGAAAAGTGATGTGTGAACGTGAAGTGTGAAAATAGGCCCTAATAGCCCAAACTGGCAAAACTTTATTATCCAGACCCGTGGTTTCCAAAGTGAAACAAAGTGAAATAAAGTCCATAAATTAGGCAAGGCCTTATGGAAGGTTTGGTCAAAGGAACTTGCATCATAGGCACAAGTTTGGCCTTTGGATTGATTGCCAGTCTTATGAAGGATGTATTCAGAAGACACTGATAACAAACTTGATCTGACCACTGTGGCGAGAGTCTGTCGAGTGTTGGAGAGGAGAGACCTATGAACTGGTTGGTGCTTCTGGTAATTGGTGAGTCATGCCTAGGGTAGGGTGTGACTGTTGCCCTCCAAAAATCAAAAAATGGTCCTACAATGCTGTTCAAAGTTTTAGTGTTGTGTATTTATCTAGGAAACACCCCTGTAAATTTTCTTGGAGATCGGTGCATGTTTGAGCTAGCACCGTCGTACCAGCAAGTATTGCTATTTCAGCTTATGAACTTCATAAATAAGTGTGAAAATAGCACATTTTATCAGATTTTCATTTCCGGGTCTGGAACGCTGACCCACAAATTTTCCACGTATTATTTTATTGCATTTAATTTTAATGATGCTCTTTTCTTTTCCCTTGACAGTGATTTGATGTTGTGAATAGAGAATTTAATCATGGATACACAGCAAGATGATGAGTATGTCAGAATGTTATTGGGCACCGTACCCCGAGAAGAAGAAAAGGAAATAAAAGGCTGCAAACTGCCAATTAATAGGCAGGTCTTACTATGTCTGTTAGCAAACCTTCGGGATATGCATTGGGACCAGGCTTTATCTGCCACCATTGACAATGTGCTTTTGCATTACCAGAAGGCGAATGTCCCGACCATTACAGGCAGGAACAATATTGGCCGAGTGATTAAAACTTACTATGACAAAGACTACATGATGCTTATGAAAAAGAATGAGGATAGAAGACGGGCTGATGATCCTGGAATTATGAAGTTTAAATCAGAATTGAGCCTGATGATGAAATTTTATAAGAACACAGTGTTGAAAGACATGGTGGCTGCGAAAAAGGAGAAAACTCAGGCCGAACAAGATGCCATCGATACTGACATACTCTTTATGAAAAGCATGCTAAGTGACAGAGTAGCTACCTACTCTGGGGTAAACAAAGTACTCACAGAAAAGGTTCAGAAGCGACAGAAAAGGCAGATGCGAGAAGAGAAGCGACAAGAGAGAGAGCAATGTGATCATGCTGAGAATGTACAGGCTGATATTGATTCACCTATTAGCTCTGATGAGGATGATGACATTGATGAGGCCAGCACTGCTGAACCAAAGAGAAAACATCGGAGAACAGTGAAAGAGGGAGTTTCAATTTTTGTGCCCCATGATATTCTGAAGTCGGCAGAACTTGTTTCATGCAGTGTTCGAAACAACATCTCGCTGACCCAGCTGAGTGCAATTGTGTACTCCCTTGTATCTGCATGTGGTGGAGATACATCAAAGCTGAGTCTAAATGCAAGGACGGCCCACCGATACCGAGCTTCCATCGTGTCAGAAATAAGTTTAAAAATCATGGATGAATGGCAACCATCAGACAAAGTACTGGTGCACTGGGATGGTAAACTTATGGACACGCTGGATTCCAAAGGCACTGGTGACCGCCTGCCCATTCTTGTGTCTGGTGTCAATGGCACAAAGCTTCTTGGAGTCCCACCTCTTCCGCATTTGACTCAAAAAGCTGGCCTGGTTCAAGGAGACTTGATATCAACAGCAACCAAGCAACTTCTGGTCGATTGGGAGTGTGAACAGAATGTCGTTGGTATGGTTTTCGACACAACTTCATCCAATACAGGTAAACCTATTTCAAACATCAGCGTGAATTTATCACGACATTAATACAAAAATACAGTGAATGATTTAACAGAAATCTGCAAAAAGCACGTGCCTGAAATGGTGGCCTTAAACTACAATTACATTTTTTTTTCAGGACAAAAAAACAGCTGCTTGTGTCTCCCTCCAAAAGGAATTAGAGCGTGCCGTATTCTGGTGCGCCTGTCGCAGGCATGTGGGCGAAGTCATCCTAGGTGTTTGCTGGGATTGCTTGAAAGTGGAGGGCTCTTCAAGTCCAAACATAATGGTTTTCCAGAGGTGAGTCATAAGCTTTACAAAATAACAAGGAATATTATTATCTAATGAACAAATTTAGTGGAATTTCTTTTATTAGACTTATAAGATATACTAACACCAAGCAAACAATGTTATAGATTAGTACGAAATACAATAATCCCAATAATTGCATTTCTAGGTTCAAGAACCATTTCTCTCAACTGGCGTACAATGAAAAGAAGAAATACTACTACCCCGCAATGCCTGGAGTGTTTGAGGAGGGCCAGCAGGAGATGGCTGACTTCTTCCGTGAATCTCTAGCCCAACCATTTACACGTGGCGACTACAAGGAGCTGGTAGAGCTTTGTCTGCTGCTTGTAACTAAAGGATCTGAGCCAGTGAACTTCACAATGGTCTACCCCGGCGCACTTCACAAAGCAAGGTGGATGGCTAAACTGCTCTATACCCTCAAGATTGTTCTTTTGTCAGGCCAGATCAAAGAGCAGTTTCCCAAAGCCGAGGTTGTGACTAAAAGTCAAATCAGCAAGTTAGAACGGTTTGCTGTGTTCACAGTCGCTGTTTATGTCCCATGGTGGATTGTTTGCCCCGTTCCAGCAAGTGCGCCACTGAATGACTTGAATTTGGTCGAAACCTTGGCTGAATTTGCCCCATATGATGCCACAATAGTTGACAAAGCACGTGTGGCACTCGGTAGACACACTTGGTACCTAACTGAGGAGTTGGCCCCACTGGCTTTGTTCTCGTCCCAAGTACAAGAAAGGACAAAAGAGGAGATGAGGAAGGCCCTTCTTTGCCATGAAGGCACTGAAGTTACTAAGAGAGTGGGGCTCAATCGTGGGGGCTATGGAAAGCCATATCTTCCCCCTGTCCCAGAAAGTGGCACTGCCCTGGTGGACCTAATTGGGCCTGACTCAAGCCGGTTCTTCACCATTTTAGGCATGCCCTATCAGTTTCTCCACAGTCCAGCCAGTGAATGGGCGGATCATGACGACTACCTGAACATGAAACGGGTTGTGGACAAGCTTCAGGTCGTCAATGAGGCTGCAGATCGTGGTGTAAAACTTTGCCATGACTTTCTTAATGTTGCCAGGGATGAGGAGCGCTTTCAAGAAGTCCTTCAAGTAGTTGAAAATGACAGACTCCGCGTTCCTAATCAGCGCAAATGATCATCTGTTTCCAAACAGAAATCATGGTTTCTTGCTCTAGAGAAATAATACCTTGTGAATATATGATAAAACCCCTTAATGTACCATGAGAGAATAAGAATGATTAACTTTTTTGTGTTAGTAATAACAGCTTTTAATTAAGACAGGCAAATGATTTGTGTTAATATCCCTTATGATGGTTGTGTAATCTCATATATAGGCGCGTATGCCGTATAAGCAAAATTGCTATTTTTCAAATTGCTGGTGCTCACTCGAATATGCATGAATCTTCAAAAAATTGCACGTGGGTATTTTTTATGTCAATATGCAACACTAAAATTTTGAACAGCATTGTAGGACAAAGTTGGGGCAACTGTCACACCCTAGCCTAGGGGTTCCTCTTCTGGGGGCTCTCGGAGAGGGTCTGGTGCTGGGGGGTACCAGTTAGCTATCTCAGGCTCCTGCCTCTCGAATTCCTGCCTTTTCTCTGTCTGATTCTATCTGTAGTACCTGTAATATTGCAATTGGCTGTGATTGGTGTGGTGCCTGGTTCCATGGGGGTTTGATATGTGTCGGTCTGCCTGATCAGATTATTGCAAATATTGTTGAGTTTGGAGGTGAGGGGATAGCCTTTGTATGTACTGAATGTAGATTGGCTGGTCCTGATGGAGGTGGTGTGAGCTCAACTGCGTTCAATCAATTATTCCAAATGGTTAAGACCCATGGGAACACATGGATCCGGAATGGTCCCAATGAAAAACTGGGTGGATGAGAGAGATGATGAAATAACGAATAACAGCATAATAATGAATAACATTTTAATAACAAATAACGATATAAACAATATAATACGGAAGGAAGGCATAGATGAAAGGAAAGAAATAAGTAAAAGTTGTGAAGTAGACAAATGGTCCAACAAGCGAAATGATAAAAAGATAATAACTAAAAATGTAGAAAATAAACAGTCAAAGAAAAATAATGATAATTGTTAAAACTAAGAACTTGGGAAATAATAAGAAAGAAAGCAGAAGCGTAGAAAATATCATATGCAAATACTACGCGAAAGGAAACTGTAGATATTGGGATGGGCAATGCATATATGCATATCCCACATTATGCAAAATGCATTACACAAGTGGATACTGCAAGTTTGATAAGAAATGCATGTTCCACCATCTTACAGTCTGCAACACTTATGAAAGATATGGGAGTTGCATATACGAAAAAAATGCCGATACCACCACCCTCAAAGGAATGCAACAAGGGAACAGAAAAAATGAACATCAAAGAAGAATGCCAATTTTTTTAGATGCCACCAACACATTTCAGCTGCTAAATGCTCTCCAGCAATTACAAAACCAGCTGACAAATATAAATATAGGAATCCAAGAGCTGGACAGAAGGTACAAACAAAGGCACTTCATGCGTTATTGGGACAACAGGTACCGACAAAGATGAAAAGAGAAAAATTCTTGGAGGACCACAAGGCAATGAAACTGGCACCCCCATTGGAAAACAAATCGGAACCACCTGTATGCGAAAAAGAAAGAAAAAATAAAAATAATCCTAGCCAACATACAGGGCCTTAAATCAAACCATTCAATGAACAAAGTTGTATACCTGAAAGGACTTATGCAAGAAGCTGGAGCAGACTTTGCATGCCTCACGGAAACTCATCTAAAGGACTGCCAGGTGAACTATGAAAATTGTGAGTCCTGTATTCACAAAAAAAAAATAAAAAATTGACAACTATAACATCCTCCCAGCCGACAGACTAGTGAGACGTAAAGGAGGATGTGCTATTTACACAAGTGAAAGGCACATAGCAGAAATGGCTATAAGTACCTCAAACAACTACGTAGAATGTGTAGTAGCAAAAATTGAAAAATTAAATATGGTGCTAATTGTAATGTACAGACCCCCAAACACGCCAACCTCAAAATTTTCAGATTCCATTACAGAGGTAAGAAACTTGGTAAAAGATCTACACTCTCCAACCCCAAATGTTTTTCTCTGTGGTGATTTTAATTTCCCATTCATGAAATATAAAAGGATAGGAAAAAATATATGTATACACTAGGACAAGGGGGGCACACGAGAAGACCAGGAGCAGGTAATAATGCTACTAGCTTTAGCTGATGAATTTATGTTAACGCAAGAAATAACAGAAAACACAAGAAAAAACAACTGCCTAGATTTGGTATTCACAAACAACAGTAATCTAATTGATAATGTAGAAATATCCCCAACTATGATATCGGACCACAACATTATTGAAATAACAACTAATATAAAGGCAACAGGAAAGGAAAGAACACGCACAACAGAAAGAAGCAAATTCATAATTTTTAACTTTCACTCCAAAGCTATAAACTGGGAAGATGTTACATCCAGCATGGAAGTAATAGATTGGAAAACCATTTTTGAGGCCAAGACAATGGAGGAGATGCTAATGACATTAGAGGAGAAGACGTTAGAAATTGTAGAAAAACATGTCCCAAAGATACAACAAAGAGGAAAGAGAAGAAGGTTCAAAAGACAAAAGAGGGCATTGTTCCAAAAGAGAAAAAGAGTGACTGCAAAATTAAGTAATTGTAAAGATAACATCATCAGAAAAATATTAAATGATAAACTACAAAGTATCGATGTCATCATACAGGAACTAATCAAGAAGCATACAGAAAAAAAAGATGATGCTATAGAAGCGATAAAGGCTAACTCAAAGTACTTCTATAATTTCGCAAAAAGAAAGTCAAAAAACCATGCGACTATCAGACCTTTAAAAAATGAGAACAGTGATTTATCTGATGATCTAACAGAAGTATCTGAAATATTAAGAGCTCAGTACGAATCATCTTTTAGTATCCCAAAAAGTGACAAATTGATATGCGATAGAAATGCGTTCTTTGAAGAAGAACCACAAGGGGAAAGTATAATGGATTTTGACTTTATGACATGATATTACACAAGCCATAGGGAAACTAAAAACACACTCAGTGGCAGGACCGGATAAATGGAATGCCACACTGATCAAAAACTGCAAGAATGCAATTGCTGAGCCCCTATACTGGATATGGAGACGATCACTAGACACGGGAGAAATACTGGGCATCCTGAAGAGCGCGAACATAGTCCCAATATATAAAGGAGGAGATCGATCTGAGGCAAAAAACTATAGGCCCGTATTGCTTACATCTCATCTCCCTAAAATATTTGAAAGAATAGTTAGACAGAAAATCTATGACTTTTTGGAAACTCAGAAAAAATTCAATAATAACCAACATGGGTTTCGGTCAGGCAGATCATGCCTATCACAACTAATGGAACACTACAACAACATTATTGATTCACTTGAAAGTAATGAAAACTATGATGTACTATACACAGACTTTGCTAAAGCATTCGACAAGTGCGACCACAGAATCATAATACATAAACTGAAATATATGGGAATAACAGGAAAAGTAGGGAAATGGATATATATACCGTGTGATCACAAAAATTGTCCCTGTTTTTAATCGCTTATTACTCAGTCATTATTGCAGCTTCACAAATGAAATAAAAAGCATTCGAAAGAGAACATTTTAAAGTTTTAATTTATTCTACATGTGTTCAAAGTGGTGACGTCCCTGGACATTCTTACATTTCACACAATGGGAAAGGAAGTTATTTATTACATTTTCCAAAACGCTGCTTTCAATGGACTGTACACACTCTACCACCGCTTGCTTTAATTCTTCGATAGAGGATGGCTGTTGCCTGAATACTTTGTCCTTGACAAATCCCCAGAGAAAAAAGTCCATAGGTGATAGATCAGGAGATCTTGCGGGCCAGGGAAACTGCGAGCGATGAGAAATGAATCTTTGTTCAAAAAATCTTGTTAAACATTCCAGTGATTGCCTAGTTGTGTGGGCTGTTGCTCCGTCTTGCTGAAACCACTTGTTACTGCAGTTTTCTTGTTCAAAAACAGTGTTCAGCATTTCTACATATCTTTCTGAAGTTACTGAAAGCGGTCTCCTTGTCTCTGGGTCCTCAAAAAAGTAAGGACCATAAACCTTGCTGCTACTCAAACCACACCAGACAGTAACTTTTGGTGAATGCAGAGGTTTCTCCAAGTGTATATTTGGCTTGTTTTGTGACCAACACCGGTAATTCTGTCTGTTGATGAACCCATTGAGATAGATGTGGCATTCATCACTGAATATTATGTCACTTAATCTTATCTGGTTTTGTTCAATTATTGTTTCAATGCATTCACAAAACATCAAACGACGCTGGTAGTCTTGTTCGCTAAGCTGTTGCAAACACATAATTTTGAATGACTTCATTCTCAAATCCAACGTGATTATTTTCCGAATGCTCTCCCGTTTGATTCCTGTCACAGCTGATAGTCGTCTCACAGATTTCTTGTTGTCCGTTTCAAGCTGATTTGCGACAATCAATGTTTTCAGCGGTTCGCACACCTTTGCTGCGCCCAGAGTTGCCTTTATGCATGTTCTTGATTGAGCCGTGATGTTTCCATTTTGCGAAAATCCTGCGAATCATTTTAGGATCTATGGTCCTTTGCTGACTGTATTGTCATCTGAAAGACCATTGGGTGGCAACTACCGAGCCATGTTTGATCATCTCTTCTGCGATGAAAACACGTTGCATGTCCGACAAATAACCCATGATTGTGGTGGATAAAACTGTCATTTTTTTATAAGTACTGATTTCGTATCCAGGATATCGAAAAAATTAAATAAAACTTTAAAATGTTCTCTTTCGAATGCTTTTTATTTCATTTGTGAAGCTGCAATAATGACAGTAATAAGCGATTAAAAACAGGGACAATTTTTGTGGTCACACGGTATAATTTCCTTAGTGAGCGGCAGCAAGTCGTTACAGTACACAGAGTACCTTCATCAGAATCAGAGGTCCTCAGCTCGGTACCACAAGGAACAGTATTAGCTCCACTACTCTTCATAATCATGCTAACTGACATAGATGAGGACGTTACCAGAGACAGCACAGTAACATCCTTTGAGGATGACACAAAGATCAGTAGAAAAATAAGAAACCCAGAAGACATAGGATCTTTACAAACTGACAAAAACAGAATCTACAAGTGGATAGAAGACAACAATATGAAGTTTAACACCAAGAAATTTCAGCTATTACAGTATGAAAAAAGAGAAGACCTAAAATCCATGGAATATTATACCCCAAATGGACAGGAAATTCAGAGAAATTCCAGAGCAAAAGATTTAGAGGTTGTAATGACAGATGATGCGAAATTTGAAGCACAAATAAGATAGCAGTAAACAGAGCAAAGAGAATAACGGGTCAGATATTGAGAACCTTTAAACAAAGGGATAGAAATGTAATGATTCCTCTACTGAAAACCCTGATAATACCCAAATTGGAATACTGCTCAGTTCTAACATCCCCATATAAAAAAGAAGACATTAGACAGCTGGAGGGGATCCAAAGAAGCTTCACAGCCAAGATCAAAGGGTGCAAAGAACTAAATTACTGGGAAAGGTTACAAGAACTAGACCTATATTCACTGGAAAGGAGAAGAGAGAGATACACCATTATTTACACTTGGAAAATAATGGAGAAACTAGTCCCTAAT
This sequence comes from Bathynomus jamesi, assembly GCA_023014485.1. NCBI lineage: Eukaryota > Metazoa > Arthropoda > Malacostraca > Isopoda > Cirolanidae > Bathynomus > Bathynomus jamesi. The sequence continues at coordinate 112,988 of JAJOZX010001725.1, read as the reverse complement.
CTTACTCTGAATCCCATAACTCCCCAAACAACGGTGGAAAGTAGAAGTGGTAGACTGTGTTGTATTCCCAAATTGAAGGCGAGACAGGGAACATCCTTAACCCTAAAAGAAAATAGTTTTGTAGTGAGAGGACCAAAACTGTTTAATCAGTTGCCCAAAGACCTAAGAAACACGAAGGGAGTTGCAGTGGAAATCTTCAAAAGAAGACTAGATGCCTGGCTCAGAACAATCCCTGATGATCCGTGTGTACCTGGCTATGTGAGGTGGATAGTGCAAGAATCCAACTCACTATTTCACCAGGCCAACCCGAGAGGAGGGCCGACAAGCTTGACCTTCGCAAAATGAGAAATCATCGCGCAGAACCTTTGTAAGGTAAGGTGGTGTAATGCTGTCAAGACTTTGTCAACTCAAGTGGAGGTTTTGGCCTCTAGAGGCAGGCCTGCTGGTTTCACGGGCCTTCCTCGAGAGTGGGATGAGGTGGTGAGAGTTATGATCAGGGAGGAAGTGCATGAAATGAAAGAGGAGAGATTTTATGGGTCATTCCATGTCAATTCAGTGGAATTTTGGGTCGAAAAAACGTGACCATCACTGATTTTTTTGAAAATTGGCACACTTATAGATCTCAGTTAAAACAACAGAATGGCACTTGTTTCAACACTAGGTCATATGGTTCCGGAGATATGGCCATTCGAAATTTGTAAAAAAAAGGTCAATTTCCAAGGTCATACCATATTTCAACATGAAATATCTCAGCTCCTATTGCACTTACAGAGACCATTTAAACACTATTTTAAAGCTTTTAAGCAGATCTACAACTTTGTTTCTATTCATATGTATTTTACCTCAGTGGTCAATAAAAAAGTTGATCTTATTTTTGACTTTTGACCTTGTGTAGGTCATTTGATGTCACAACCGATTTTTTTCTCCTTTCACTCAATTTTGGGTACACATGTCTACCTTAACCTAAAACAAGATTTTTAGTGTTGATTAAGTTAGTACAGACGCTACAGCCATTTCAGTGGACCATACCTACCTCCATTTTGACCAAGTACTTTTTTCCACCAAACTTTGGAGCACTGTTTCTTTGGAACTGTTTGAGCTAGAGTGGTGAGAAAAGTACCATTAGATTTGTCTCACTGAGATCTATAATGTCTGCTATTTTTAAGACAATTTGCCTTTTAATACATATATTAAAATAACCTATTCCCTTATTTTTACCAATTGAGTTATAATAACTGATTCTTGTCTAGCTGGGTGAAACCATGAAAAAAGAGGCATCAAGTTTCACTATTCAGGCATTTCCCCAAACGCGGATTAGGAGTTGAAAGCACTCCCTTCTCCATCACCAAACTCTTTGCTTGCCTAGCCATGTAATCTGAGCACTTAAATTCTTCTTTGATCTTTACTTGTGTCCATCTTTTTGGTAGGATAGTAAGAATTGTCAGTTTTTCACTTCGACTTGTCACTTGATTAAATTTCTCTCTTAGTTGTTGAAGATATCTCCAGTTCTATATCATCTGAGTCACTGCATAAAATTGGTTGTTTAGTTGCAAGTTCAAGCTTTCTTTTCGCAACTACTACTTTCCTCAACTTTCTCTTTGCGTAACCAGCACTGTCAGAGAGATTACATGGTTTTATTAGGGTCTCATCAAGTGTGGCCAATGAAGCATTGAATTTACTAAGCTCATACTGCATTTCGACTAATCTCCAATGGTTTCTAGCTCAGATGAGGCACTTGATGAGGTGGATGGTGATTTTTCAAGTGGTTCACATTCAGGCATTGGGGATGGATGATTTGCTAGTATATTTTGACAGGTTGCACATTAGGGTGCGTCAGTTTTGTCAACTTTTTTCAAATCGGTTTGGTAGTGAAAATATAGTGTCTTTTCATGTCAAATCTTGAAATTGGCTAACCAAAATGAAATAAAATAACCCTTACCTACATCAATTTTACCTTAAAGTTTCAGAAATTGACTCTCTTACTAAATAATAGGACATAAATTGATTAACTATTCATCTGTCACAGAATTATCCCACTGATCGCATATGGAGTGTTTTCAAGGTCATATAGTTGTTGTACAATGTACAAGTCACAACATGAATAGAACTGTCCCTCACTCTCAGTCCTCAGTTGCCTCTTAGATGTCATAGATGGTGGTTTGCTGTTATTGCTCTTGTACCTACTTCATAGTTATTCTACTAGACGAATACTACAGTTTAACTGTAAGTATGGATTATTGATTATTACAATTATTTATTATCATCATATTCTTCTGTCTAATTATGTTGTAATCCCATGAAATATTTTTTTATTGAAGTTTAGAACATCGAATGACTAAACTTTGAAACATCGTAATTGATATAAAATACTTAAATGTTTTTCTTTCTTTTCAGATATTCCTAAGATGCCAAAATTGAAGACAAGAGGTCAGTCATCATGCCACTTGAGCCTGTTAGTCAGTACAGGCAAGGAGTTCCCGTATCAGAACTACCAACAGTGTGAGACATGCTGAGACTAGGGTTACTCCTTTGTGAACAAAATACAAAGGATAGAAGGAACTACACAGAGAAAGAGCTCGTAAGGGACATGATTCCCCCTCTTCTGCATCAGCAGTGGAAAAAAGCTAATGTGTTATTCAAACCACCTGTACTCAATCAGTATAGAACTACTGAGCTAAAATTAACAAAGCTGTGGCACAAAGCAGTTGAGACATCACTTGGTAAAAGGAAAACTAGCAAAGAAAAATAAATTTCTGCACACACTTGATACTCTTCTTGACATTTTTAACTGCCAGTGTCCCATAGAGTTGTGTTCTGAAGCCAATTGTTCTCCCTCATGCAGGAGAGAACCTCACCCTCACATTGATTGTCGCTGTCCTTGTGAGAAGAAGATCCCTGTTTTGGAGCTGGCTTTCATAAAGGCGCAGAGAACAAAGGCAGGAGGCCAAGGAAGTATGCAGATTGGTTCGGCAGATTATTAAGAAACCAAACAACAGATTGTTATTGCTAAAAAAAGAGAAAATCTGAGAGGGGAAGAAAGGAAGAAAAAGAAGAGTGAAGAAGCCACCCAAAGAGATGAAGAGCTCTATCAAGAAGTTTCTCACTTCTTTGAAAGCTCTTCAGATGAACAGAAAGAAGCAACATCAGAAGATAGCTCCAAAATGCCATCTGAACCTTCGCCGAAGAGAATGAAATACAACACTAAAGACATCTCAAACATTGCCCTTGCCAGTATTCGCCACCATACGGGGCTATGAGAGACTGCAGAGATTGCCACTGCTGCTTGGATAGATGCAGGCCTCATCAGCCGAGAGGATACATCCTTAGTGATAGATCATAATAAGATAAGAAGAGCACAAGAAAAAATAATGAAGGAAATATCTGATCAGCATGAAAAAGATTTGAAGGAGGAAGATCTCTCTTGCCTTTTATTTGATGGAAGAAGAGATGACACAAAAGTTCTCCTAGAGGTAGAGGGAATGGACAGAAAGTTTCCCAGTCTCATCAAAGAAGAACACTACTCTGTGTTTTCCGAACCTGGTGGCTGCTATTTGTTTCACTTTTTTCCTGAAGCAGAAGTAGAAGGCAAGAAACATGCAGAGGCAATTGCTGATCAAATAATATGTTGGCTTCAAGAAAGAAGACTTGACAGTTCACTGCAGGCTGTTGGTGGAGACTCAACTGCGGTGAACACTGGATGGCAGGGTGGTGTTATGACACATTTAGAGAAAAAACTTGGAAGGCTTGTTTGGATTGTATGTGATTTGCACACAGGGGAACTACTACTTCATCATCTCATCCAGGAACTTGATGGTCCTACAAAGAGCAACAACAAGTGGTCAGGCCCCCTTGGCAACATGCTAGATGAAGCAATGGAATTAGAAATAAATACAAAATTTCCAAAGGTCGAAGTAGGCCCTCCCCTTCCAGTGTTGTCTGAAGAAGTTATCAAAGACCTCAGCATGGATCAATCTTACGCTTATCGTATTGTTCAAGCAATCAGATCAGGAGAGTTGCCTCAAAATCTGGCTCTCTTGGAGATTGGACCCATAAGTCACAGTCATTGGTTAACTACAGCAATTCATTTCTGCAGGATTTGGGTTTCCAAACATGCACTGAAGGGCAAAATGCTACAGAATTTGATGTTGATTGTTGAATTTATTATTGGGCTTTATCTTCCTCACTGGTTCAATGTAAAACTTAATCCAATGTGGATGGAGGGGCCCAACCACATCTTGTTTCAATTACAGCTACTGAGAACCCAAAGGAAAGTAGTGGTGGGCATTGTGTTACCTGTGGTGAGAAGGTCTGCTTGGTATGCTAGGCCAGAGGCAGTTTTGCAAGCAATACTCTGCAGCCAATGTACTAAAGAGTGAACTGAGGCTGTGGAAATCATTCTAAAGTTTAGAGGAACATCACTAGATGATGACCAGCTGGGAGACTGCTCTGTTCAGACAAGGAAGGTACCTCCGATAAACGTCAATGCCACGAAATTGTCAGAATTAGTTAACTTGAGTTTGCAAGTTTTGGAGCCACCACTGACAACATGTATAACAAACAAAGATTTAACACAACTTAGAGGCCCCAATGCAAGTGCCAAAGTGGCCTTCTCACACTCAGAGTGTGGAGAGATGTGTGAAAATGGTCACAGAAGCAGCTAGTCAAGTTTACAGTCACGAGAGGCGAGAAGGCTACATCAAAGCGCAAGTAGCAAGCCGAATGCTGATGTCAAGGAACCGCAGCAAAATGGACATGACTGCATTGGTTACTTTCAAATATAGACTCTGAATGATATCTTATTGCCACTTTAAATGTTGATAGGATGTTTGCGCACATTTATTTTGTTACAAATTTACGGAAAAATGGAATTTTTGAATTAAAATTGATGTAGGTAGGAGTTATTTTTTATTGTTTTTGAAGCAAGGATATTATTTTGTATGCCAAATGATTACATTAAATTGCTACCAAATCACATGATTTTCAATTTAGTCATTTCACCCCCAAATTTGACACACCCTATTGCACATGCTTTATGATTATTTGTTAGTTTCAATTCAGGATTTTGATCAATCAAATTTTTAGTCAATGCACGAATGCCTTTTTTCACTTTTCCTTTGTGTTTTTTAAATGGGTCACAACAGAACCTGCCCATATTCAAACTGCTGAAATCCATGTTTATCTAAAAATTAAAAAAAAAAACATACGGTATGTAGCTTAAAAGCCAGGGTTGGGTTCAATAACTTCAATTCCACAAAATGGAAATAATTACAATTTTTTTAATTTTTCTTCAAATTAATTAGTTAGTATTGTACTTCACAATTTTAAGATCAATTACAATTAATTTTGTCTGAATCAATTACAATTACACAAATATAACTACCGTATCTATTCTATATGTCTAAATATATATCTAAATATATATCTAAAATAAATATATATCTATAAAAATATATATCAATATCTAAGTATAACTAAATAAACTATCAAAGGTTTATTTTCATTGGATGAGGTGTGACTGCCAGATCTAGGGGTATAATTTTTAACCATTGACATTAATTGATCAATTACATCAGTTATAGCTCAAAAATCAATTACCTTTATTTTAATTTTATTTTGAATCAATTACAATTAATGGAAATTAGGATCAATTAATTAAAAATACAATTATAATTATTCATTGTATCCAACCCTGTTAAAAGCTATTTTTGCATAGATGGCACAAATAAAATTTGGGACCTACTGATCTTGTTTCAGAGGTCTACAACAAGAAAGAATGTGCAGTTTGATTTACAGATTGGAATAAATACAGATGCCAAAAAAAATCCTTGCTCCAAGGTTTAAATAAGCTTATTTTCACATGGGTACATACTGTTGTACACAATGAATAAATACACAAAGCTAAGTAATTCTATTAAAACTCCTCTAACTCTTAAAACTGAACTTATTCTATAGGATAGTACCTATAGCCAAGTATAAGGTACTTATATACGTACATAGCTTTACCTTTAAACAGGATAGCAGGTTTGAAGTTCTTCACACTTTTGAATGTCTATATAAATTAATTAATTATGTAATTTAAATTACCTATATTATATAATTCTCTGAAATATACAAAAAAATTAAATTTTATAATAGGGCTGGATACTTATTCGACCAAATAACTGGGTTAGGTTAGGTTTGATAATTAATGATTTTTTTGAAAATTAGCAGACATTATATATCTCAGTAAGAAAAATCTAATGGTATTTTTCTCAACACTCTAGCTCAAACAGTTCCAAAGATATGGTGCTCCAAAGTTTGTTGGAAAAAGGTACGTACTTGGTCAAAATGGAGATGGGAATGGTCCACTGAAATGGCTGTAGCATCTATACTAACTTAATCAATACTAAAAATCTTGTTTTAAGTTAAGGTAGACATGTGTACCCAAAATTGGGTGAAAGGAGGAAAAAATTGGTTGTGACATCAAATGACCTACACAAGGTCAAAGGTCAAAAATAAGATCAACTTTTTTTTTTGACCACTGAGCTAAAATATGAATAGAAACAAAGTTGTTGATCTGCTTAAAAGCTTTAAAATATTGTTTAAATGGTCTCTGTAAGTGCAATAGGAGCCGAGATATTTCATGTTGAAATATGGTATGACCTTAGAAATTGACCTTTTTTTTTTCAAAATTCGAATGGCCATATCTCCGGAACCATATGACCTAGAGTGTTGAAACAAGTGTCATTCTGTTTTTCTCACAGAGATCTATAAGTGTGCCAATTTTTAAAAAAAATTGGCAATGGTCATGTTTTTTTCACCATTGCCCCCTGTTATAGGTAGGGGGGTTGGGGCTGGTGGAGTGGATGAAATCAAAGATAAGCTCCAACAGGTCTCACTCAGACTGCTCAAGTGTGATGTTATTTTTGATGAAATTAAGCCCATAGATCAAAATGGTATGTACCTATCGATGTAAAGTTCTGAGTGAAGTTGATAGGAGGGAGTTGTTGGGATGTGCCAAGGATCTGAAAAACCACCCTGACCTGAGGTCCATCTATTTACATAGGGATCTAACTTATATACAGAGACAGGACCTTAGGACTCAGTGAGATAATACTAACAGGCAAAATACTACTTCCCAGTAGGCTTGCCAACCCTCCTGGATTCGCTGGGAGACTCCCGGAATTGTGTGTTCTCCTGGTTCCTGGAATGTTATCCTAATCTCCCAGATATCTTGCAATTTGAGAATAGTTTTCTTTAAATACCTAATTTGGTATCACCTTACGATTTGCATATTATTAATCTTTAAATAATCTGGTTTTTTTTTACTATTGATATGAATTATATATATATATATATATATATATATATATATATATATATATATATATATATATATTATACATATATATATATATATATATATATATATATATATATATATACATATATAATATATATATACATATATATATATATATATATACATATATATATAATATATACATATATATATATATATACTATATATATATATATATATACATATATATATATATATATACATATATATATATATACATATATATATATATATATATATATACATATATATATACAGGGGCATCAATTGACTTAATTGACCTTAGAATGTTTTTTATACCCCCTGCATATGGCCTCAAAATGCCCTTGAAATTAGTCATATTTAAAAAATTTCTTGGGGGGGGCTCAGAACCCACCAGCTGGATCAGCTCGCCCCCACCCCCTTTTATGGCCTGTATATATGTCATTTCATGGAACTGGTTCTAATCAGGGTTTGCAAAAACCCAATTACCCTGCCAAAAAAAGTTGGGTTTTTGCCAACCCTGGTTCTAATGGCCCTTTAAACTAGTTGTAGGCCCTTATCCTGGGCCTTGCTCCTCATATGATTTTACCCACCTTAGAATGGCCCAAGTTAATGTCAATAGTGTGGTCAACAAAATAAATGTGATTAATAACTTTATTTTTTCATACAGGTTGCATATACTAGCTATAAATGAGACTTAGCTAATTTGCCTTCTGTTCCAGACGTTTTTGTGTCTGTTTTTGATTACAAGATTGTCAGGACTGATGGGTCATTCCAAGTCAAATGAAACACCTCTGGGGTTGATCATCACCAATTATGGCGAAAATTTTTTTGCAAGTAGGCCTAGGGCAGATATACTCAGAAATTTTTTTTTTGTCTGCCCGGGCCTTGGGACCTGAGATATGGGGGCCCAAATTTGGGGTCTGAACGCGTAGGGACAATTTTCAAATGCTTGTATCTCTGGTTCTAATTGAGCTAGAGAGTTGGTTCTGGTGCCAAATTAAAGAGAAAACATAGCCCTGCCACTTTGCTCTAAGTGACTGAATCAAAAAAATAATTAGGAAAAAAATGAGTGAAAATTTTTTTTTTGTTTTTGACCCCCTAAAAAAAGTCGACCCCCCCAAAATTTTTTTTTTTTCTAGGAACGCCCAAAAAGGTTGTCTATAACTCAAAATTTTTTTATCCTTGGCTGGGCTTTAGTATAGGCACCACAGCACTCAACATAAAACCAGTTTTTCGAATTTTTCATATTTTTACTTCAATAAAGTTATATTCTATTAAATGTTTTATTTTGCAAGGGTCTAGTAGTAGGTTTTAAATAGGACTCTGGACTAAAATATATTAATTATGTTATTTTTTATTTTTTTCAGATTAATGTTATTTTTAATAGCTAAAATTATTAAAAAAAATAGTATATAATTATAATGGACGATAAAAGTGTTAATCAAAGAAACTTAAAAAGAAAATGTGCGGACCCTAATAACACTAGGCAACAAATTTCAACTTTTTTTTTGTTACAGACACGTGAACTACTGATTCCTACTAAAGCGCTGATGCTGATTTCAGATCTGATATCAAAATTTCTCTATCACGTCCAGATTTTGTGTAACCGAAAACCCCTATTTTTCATTTTTTTTCTCACCCGCTTCTATTACGAAAGCCGTCTAAGCTACTTTTCCGTGCCACGTTTTATGTTAAGCATACTTAAATAATTAGTGAACAGGGATGTCTTTCCTCCTTTATTCTGGCTTAAGACAGACAGCGGAATTCCACTGGCGGAGTTACCACCCTGCGCCCAACCATCCACCCAAAGCGCGTTAGTATTTTGTTGTTACTACTGAAAGGCAAATTCCTGTTCTTAAGTGAAACTTTGGTGTGTCCTCTTCCTTTGTCGCTTGTAGGATGACGAGCTCTCCTTCTGCAGGAACCAACAATAATCTCCCATCATATTTGGGTTGAAATTACCTTGGTATCTGTTTTCCATAACTGAGATCTGTTGGTGGAAGCGCTCACCATGCTCGTCACTTACAGCCCCAAGGTTGGCCGGGAAGAAGTCAAGATGAGAATGTAAAAAATGAATTTTCAAAGACATTCTGCATCCCATTATTTCATAAGATTTAAGCATGTTTTCTACGAGTTTACGGTGGTTTTCAGCTTTGTGGTTTCCAAGAAAATTTTTGACAACTTCAACGAAAGATGTCCATGCTCCTAGTTCATTCTCATTTAGGTTAGATGGAAACGATGAGTCGTGGATGACACTGCGGATCTGTGGTCCAGTGAAAACTCCAGCTTCTAGCTTAGCATCTGTCAATATTCCTTTGAATTTATCCTTTAAATATTGGAAACCACTACCTTGATGATCCATACCCTTCACGAAATTTTTCATAAGGCCAAGTTTAATGTGAAGTGGTGGAAGATGTACTTTCTGAGGGTCAATAAGTGCTGGGTGTTTCACATTGTATTTACCAACAACATGTTCAGTTCTAGATGGCCAATCATGTTTTTTGTAGTGGTTCTTGTCATCTCTGCTGTTCCATAGACACAAAAAGCACATATGCTTTGTGTAGCCCAACTGTAACCCAAGAAGTAATGATACAACTTTAAGGTCGCCACAAATATTCCATGTGTGGTCCTTATATTTGATGAGTCTTAGCAGCAGTTTCATCGATTCATAAGTCTCATTAAGGCCAGTGGCATGTGCTACAGGTATTGAAGGTTTTTCATTGCCATTGTGCAGTAATACAGCTTTAAGGCTAGCTTTACTAGAGTCAATGAACAGTCTCCATTCTTTTGGATCATAGCGACAGCCAATCCCTTGCATCAGACCACTGATATCGTGGCAGAAACAAACGTTTTCTTCCTGTAAGTAAAATGATGAAAACTGCAAATGGCGATGGCGGAAATGGGAAACTTTGGTGTTTGGTTGGAGAAGATTAAATTCTTGAAGTCTTGAACCAAGCAACTCTGCCTTTTCTTTTGGTAATTCCAAATCGCGCACTAAGTCATTTAACTCCGCTTGACTTAACAAATGTGGGGAAATATTTGCATCTGGAACATATATGCCATCTTTCCCTGTTTCTATATCACTAGCAGAATCTTCAGATGAACTGCTGTCTGTTATCGTTGCTGGTGGAACTGGTGGTGGATTTGTTTCATCATGTGGTACTGGTTTCATTGCTGATTCGCAGTTTGGGTACGTGATCTTTGATTTGTTTTTCTTTGTGAAACCAGCAATCTTTGTCAAACAAAAATAACAATCATTGAAGTGATTTTTCGGCTCACGCCAAACCATGGGGACTGAGAACGGCATAGCTTTTCTTTTACCATTCATCCAAGCTATTAACATTGCATTGCACTGTGCACAGCAAATATGTGGTGCCCAGTCCCTCTGTTGGTCTCCTAACTTACAGTCAAAATAACACTTGTAGGCAAGTTTAATCTTTGTTGTTATGTTTCTACGTTGTGGCTTAGGTGTATATTGTCCACAGACAAAGCAGAAGTTGTTTATTTATCAAAATTGTTCGAATTTGTATATAGATGGCAAAAAAAATTGCTTTAACTTGAAAAGCAAGTTTCATATTACTGGCATTAAGCCGATTAAAACCAAAATCTGGACGTGGTAGAAAATTTTACTAAAAGTGATTTGCATTTTACACAAAATCTAGACGTGATAGAAAAAATCTAATTATAGATTTGAAATCAGCATACCGAAATTAGCTAGGAGCACCTATTTGGTCTTCTGTAACAAAATCTTTGTTGCCTAGTGTAATCAGCACCCAGGACAGAAACAGGATAAATCCCTGAGACATCCAACTAATGATATTAGGACATATCTTCTGGCGTATGGATTTACTCAAGATCATCGTTTTTGCAAACAATGTAGAAAAAAATTGGACATTGAAGCAGATGAACAAAAGATGAACGCGCAATCTCAAGGTGAAACTTCCATTTACGTATTAAAAACATATATATTACGACCTTATTTTCATATGTAGGACTGTAGGTATCTTATTTGTATTTACTAAAATAAGCACACTGGACAAAAAATTAGTCACCCCTAATAGCACCGATAGTAGGAAGTTCAAGGTCACACAGAGGGCGCTGATGTAGCATTGGTAAGTGACAAGTAGCGGTGAAGTAGCACACAGGATCAGATCTGTTTTGTGAGGTGGTGAAGAACAAAGTGTGTGTTGGATATAGTCTGCAAAATGGGTCGTGAGGCAGACGTTACTCAGTGGCAAAAAGGAGCCATCGTGTTTGGCAGAGCCCACGGACACAAAATGTCTGAAGTAGCCCAATTTGTTGGTGTGTCAACGCGTACTGTCCAGCGAGTTTACAAAGAGTGGTGTAGTTCGCAATCAACTGACAATCGACGGCGTAACTGTAGCCGGAAAACAATTCCCGACAATAGGGGCCGCCGCTATGTTTCTCGTCTAGTAACTGCAAATCGTTTTCAAACCAGAGAACAATTGCTCCAAGAAACCAATGAGGTTCTCCAGCGACCAATTTCCGAACGGACATTGCGACGAGAACTGCATGCGATGGACATCTGGAGCAGGGTACCACGGAAGAGGCCGCTGTTAACAGCAAGTCACAAATTGGCACGTTATAAATGGGCTCAGAGGCACAAAAATTGGACTGGCAGATTGGAAACGTGTAATTTGGTCCAATGAGTCCCGTTTTTGTTTGTTCTCCAATGATGGGAGGCGATGAGTACATTGCAGGTCCAATGAAGCCTTCAATCCTGAATGCGTCGAAGGTGTTGTTCAGGCTGGAAACAGAAAGTGAAGCGCAGGAATAGACACCCACGGACTCTGGCGGAACTTCGGGACCGGCTGATGAACAAGTGGCAGCAAATCGATGTTCATTATATGCACAACCTCGTAGAGTCTCTGCCTTGCCGGATTCGTGCGGTTATCAAGGCCAGAGGCGCCGTCACATGTTATTAGGTACATTCTGAGAGGGGTGACTAATTTTTTGTCTGGTGTGCTTATATGTAAAAAAGTAAATCTTAATTTAACAACACCTTCATTAATTGAATCAAATATTATACTTAATTCCACTATTGGCTGCCGAAAATATGTACATTAATATTTACTGCATAATAAAAATAAAGAAATTATATTGACTCAGGAATACCTAAGCATATACTGTACTCTGTTTTTTTTTCAGTGAATTTGTTTAATAGTAATTTGTATTTATGTAATTAAATAAAATGTGTATTTACAGATGAAGATCAGCTGACGCGGTCGAGCAGTAATGAAACAGAAAGTTCTGGTTGTAGTAATGCGCCTATGCCGATCGACGTCTCATTTGAAGTACCCGCTAGTACGAGTGAACTCAATAAATCACTTGTAGCAATTGGACGGTCCCCCATAAAAATCGATAAATTAAAAGGGAGAGAGTCTTACATTCCCAACAAAGCTAAAAAAGTATATAATAGCCTTATGGAACACTTTAAAGTTTTAAAAGGAGCCCCGGACATTGAATTTGATAAAGAAGAGCAAAGTATAGGAACTGAAATAGAAAAAAAAGCTGGCTATTTCAATGAGATGATCCTCTCTCTGAAGGAAAAATTTAATGTGAGCAGTAAGAGTGAACAAGTTAGAATTTTAACTCTATTACTTAAAAGTTGGAGTTTAAGAAGAACAGCAAAAGAATTTAACACTAATATATATCGAGCAAAAATAGCTAGAAAAATTTCTGAAGAGAAAGGAATTTTGTCCGATCCTAATGCTAAAACTGGGAGCAAAATTGAAGCAACTGTTGTTAATAGCGTAAAGGAATTTTATACATCAGAAGAAGTAAGTAGAGTTATGCCAGGTAGGAAAGACTATGTGAGTGTAATGGTAGATGGAAAAAGACAGCATATGCAAAAACATCTGGTACTTTGTAATTTGAATGAGGCCTATGTGCTATTTAAAGAAAAATATCCAGAGGCGAAGATAGGATTCACAAAATTTGCGGAGTTCAGGCGAAAGCAATGTGTGTTAGCGGGTGCTGCTGGTACACACTGTGTTTGTGTATGTACCATACACCAGAACACCAAGTTGATGCATATCGGAGCAAAATTTGAAACGCTAATTTCAGAAACCGATCATGCAATTAAACATCCACGGGACTGGATAAATTTGGGTATTTGTTCCACCCAAAATGCACAATGCAATTTAGGCACCTGTGAGCAGTGTGGAGACTTTTCCAGAATGAAAGATCTGATGCGAAAAATTTTCGATGAAAACCAAATTGATGATGTAGAATTTAAAAAGTGGACGAACACCGACCGGGCGACTCTTTAAACAATAAAATTGACCACCGATGACTTTATCAAAGTTTTTGTCGAACAACTTCATATCTATCAACGTCATGATTTTATCGCGAAAATGCAGTCCAGGGCTTTCAGTGAAGTTAAGGATAATTTAAAACCTGGGGAAGTTGTTGTTGTCCTTGACTTCTCTGAAAACTACTCCTTTGTACTTCAAGATGAAGTACAAAGTTTCCATTGGAACAATCTCCAAGCGACGATACATCCCTTTGTAATTTATTATAACCATCAGGGCAAAATTTTACACACAAGTTTTGTTATAATTTCAGAATGCAACATACACGACACTGTTTCAGTGTATCTATTTCAAGAACATCTGATTAAATTCCTAAAAGCTGAATTACCTGAAACAACTCTTATTTCCTATGTGTCAGACAGCTGCGCTGGCCAATATAAAAATAGAAAAAATTTCATAAACCTCTGCCATCATCAAGAGGATTTCGGCATTGCAGCTGTCTGGCACTTCCATGCTACCAGTCATGGGAAAGGCCCTAGTGATGGTACAGGGGGTGCAATTAAAAGAAAAGCGAGAACAGCAAGTTTACAGCGAGTGTATGAGAACCAAATAATGACACCATTTCAGCTTTTCGAGTATGTAAATGAAAGTATGCCATCTATTTCGTTTCAATACACGAATACAGCAGATTACGAGATTACGAAACAAAAATTAGAAGAAAGGTTTAACAACACCAAAACAATAACTGGGACCCAAAAACTTCATTTCTTTCGGCCTATATCCACAACAACATTAGAGGTGAAAGAATATTCCCTGGCCAAACATTTAAGAGTTGAGACGGTGAGTAAAGAGATTGGAGATGTCGCACGAGAAACAATTAGCGCAAGATCGGGATATGTGACGGTGGAATACGATGGACATTGGTATCTTGGGGTGATCATAGATACGGAGGTACAAGTAGAGGGTGAAGTTTGTGAAGCAAGCCGGACCCAGTGACTCTTATACTTTTGATAATCAGGACATTCTAAACATAAGCCAGCATAACATCCTTACTGTTGTCGAACCTACCACACCAACTGGTAGAACCTATTACTTAACTAAAGAAGAGCAGAATAGAGCATCCGCAGAACTTGAAAAATATTTAAGTTATAGAACGTAGTTAAATTGTATAGATAATAGATATGTATAGTTTTTTATTTTTTAATTCATTTATTTCTATGATCCATCGACACAGACCCTGGAGTCCATTCTCGATTTACAATTTAAATAGGTAATTTCCATATATGATATACATATACAACTTTGTTTATAAAAGCAGTTATAAAAATATTTTAAAAATTTAGTCTGTAATTTAAAGTTAAAATCTTAAGCTGTAAAATGTTTATTACACATTTGTAGAAAAACTGTCTATATACCTTACCTTACAACCTTACAAAGGTTCCACGTGATGATTTCTCATTTCGCGAAGGTCAAGCGTGTCGCCCCTCCTCTCGAGTTGGCCTGGTGAAGTAGTGAGTTGGATTCTTGCGCTCTCCACCTCACATAGCCAGGTACGCCCGGCTCATCGGGGATTGTTCTGAGCCAGGCGTCAAGTCTTCTTTTGAAGATTTCCACTGCAACTCCCTTCGTGTTTCTTAGGTCTTTGGGCAGCTGATTAAATAGTTTTGGTCCTCTCACTACAAAACTATTTTCTTTCAGGGTTAAGGATGTTCCCTGTCTCGCCTTCAATTTGGGAATACGACACAGTCTACCGTTTCTACCTTCCACCGTTGTTTGGGGAGTTATGGGATTCAGAGTAAGATTAGGGACTAGTTTCTCCATTATTTTCCAAGTGTAAATAATGGTGTATCTCTCTCTTCTCCTTTCCAGTGAATATAGGTTTAGTTCTCGTAACCTTTCCCAGTAATTTAGTTCTTTGCACCCATTGATCTTGGCTGTGAAACTTCTTTGAATCCCCTCCAGCTTGCTAATGTCTTCTTTTTTATATGGGGATGTTAGGACCGAGCAGTATTCCAGTTTGGGTATTATCAGGGTTTTCAGTAGGGGGATCATTACATTCCTATCCCTTCGTTTAAAAGTTCTCAATATCAGACCCGTTATATAGATTAGTTCTGGTACGTATGTATATAATATAAATGTAAAAAAAATTAATATCTTATCTTAATAAATAATTAATAAATAAATAATAATATTAAACTATTAATACTTGTATAATAAAATCTTTGAATTATGTATGTAATAAAAATTGTGAACATATGTTTGAATTTTATATATTTTTACACGTAAAATATGAAAAATTTGCAAATACCAGCTCTATGTTGAGTGGTGTGTGCCAATACTAAGGCCCAGCCAAGCATAAAAATTTTTTGGGTTATAGATAACCTTTTTGGGCGTCCCTAGAATTTTTATTTTTTTTGGGGGGTCAAATGTTCTTAATATTTTTTCTCATTTTTTCCTTAATTATTTTTTTGATTCAGTCACTTAGAGCAATGTGGCAGGGCTACATTTTATCTTTAATTTGGCACTAGAATGAACACTCTAGCTCAATTAGAACCAGAGATATAAGCATTTGAAAATTGGTCCCTACATGTTCAGCCCCCGAATTTGGGCCCCCATATCTCGGGTCCCAATGCCCAGCTGGACAAATTTTTTTTTCTGAGTATATCTCCCCTAGGCCTACTTGCAAAAAAATTTTTGTCATGATTGGTGATGATCAACCCCAAAATGCCTATTTTTGTTCCATTTGGCTTGGAATGACCCTTACATATTTGCATCATGTAATTCCTGTTGTTGACATCACATACTGCTTTCTCCATAAGAGTTGTGTATTCCAACCCTTTGACACCCAAAGCTAAGAATTGTATTTTGACATTCTGGTGGTATGTACATACACACACAGAATGGGTACCAGCAGCTCCAGCTAAAACACAATGTCTGGGGCGAAGGCTGGCAAAACTAGAGAAGCCAATTTGGGGACTATCTGGATTATTTTTATAGAGACTAAAAGCTTCTTTCAGATTCATTAACACCAGTCTTTTCTGTACAGATTCTTTATACCCATTTTCATTTCTGATACTCAGGCAGTCTTTTGTACCTGGGCACAAATGACTAATTTCATCTGATTTGAAAAATTTCTGAACAGAATCTTTAGTACCTTTAGTTATTACTTTTCCTTTTGACATGGGTTCAATTTCAGGAATAATTCCAAGTCTTTGTTTTATATTTCTGCTTTTCTTAACTAAGTATTCAGTTGTCTGAAATAGATTTATAGTTTTTGATATGGTAAATGGAGATAATGTCAATATTTTGAGTTTCCTCTCATAAAGTTGTCAGTAGAATGGAAAGCTTCAACCAGTTCATTCATGAGATGAATCATTGACCTGAAACAAATTCATGAATGTATAATAGCTGTAAACAAAACATTACATGTGCATATTAAATTTTTTGGATTATAATATTGATTTCAAGTGTAACAAAATGAGCATTCTTTGAGATAGTCAAATTAAACCAAAAATTATTTTGTGACCAAATGAATTCCAAATGATTTAATGGGCCCATTGATCTCCAATCTTTAGGGAGTTGTGCTTCTAGTTTCTACTATCAAAGGTGAATACCTACATTTTGTTTTTATGCTTCAGTTTTAGTTTAGGTATATTCCTACTTAATAATAGTGTATCATTTTGAAATTCATACCTTTGAGTTTCATGATCCAACTTTATAGCTTTTGATGGGCTTGGGATCTCAATTTCTAAACTTGTTTCTAGCTTTTGTTTTAAAGAACGACATGCTTTTTCTATTGTTTGAATAGCTTTTGCTTCTTTTCTTGAGGAACCCAAACCATCAGAAATTTTTGAATTAATAAATATTTGACTCCATTTGATATATATGGACAATAATAACACTAGGCAACAAATTTCAACTTTTTTTTTGTTACAGACACGTGAACTACTGATTCCTACTAAAGCGGTGATGCTGATTTCAGATCTGATATCAAAATTTCTCTATCACGTCCAGATTTTGTGTAACCGAAAACCCCTATTTTTCATTTTTTTTCTCACCCGCTTCTATTACGAAAGCCGTCTAAGCTACTTTTCCGTGCCACGTTTTATGTTAAGCATACTTAAATAATTAGTGAACAGGGATGTCTTTCCTCCTTTATTCTGGCTTAAGACAGACAGCGGAATTCCGCTGGCGGAGTTACCACCCTGCACCCAACCATCCACCCAAAGCGCGTTAGTATTTTGTTGTTACTACTGAAAGGCAAATTCCTGTTCTTAAGTGAAACTTTGGTGTGTCCTCTTCCTTTGTCGCTTGTAGGATGACGAGCTCTCCTTCTGCAGGAACCAACAATAATCTCCCATCATATTTGGGTTGAAATTACCTTGGTATCTGTTTTCCATAACTGAGATCTGTTGGTGGAAGCGCTCACCATGCTCGTCACTTACAGCCCCAAGGTTGGCCGGGAAGAAGTCAAGATGAGAATGTAAAAAATGAATTTTCAAAGACATTCTGCATCCCATTATTTCATAAGATTTAAGCATGTTTTCTACGAGTTTACAGTGGTTTTCAGCTTTGTGGTTTCCAAGAAAATTTTTGACAACTTCAACGAAAGATGTCCATGCTCCTAGTTCATTCTCATTTAGGTTAGATGGAAACGATGAGTCGTGGATGACACTGCAGATCTGTGGTCCAGTGAAAACTCCAGCTTCTAGCTTAGCATCTGTCAATATTCCTTTGAATTTATCCTTTAAATATTGGAAACCACTACCTTGATGATCCATACCCTTCACGAAATTTTTCATAAGGCCAAGTTTAATGTGAAGTGGTGGAAGATGTACTTTCTGAGGGTCAATAAGTGCTGGGTGTTTCACATTGTATTTACCAACAACATGTTCAGTTCTAGATGGCCAATCATGTTTTTTGTAGTGGTTCTTGTCATCTCTGCTGTTCCATAGACACAAAAAGCACATATGCTTTGTGTAGCCCAACTGTAACCCAAGAAGTAATGATACAACTTTAAGGTCGCCACAAATATTCCATGTGTGGTCCTTATATTTGATGAGTCTTAGCAGCAGTTTCATCGATTCATAAGTCTCATTAAGGCCAGTGGCATGTGCTACAGGTATTGAAGGTTTTTCATTGCCATTGTGCAGTAATACAGCTTTAAGGCTAGCTTTACTAGAGTCAATGAACAGTCTCCATTCTTTTGGATCATAGCGACAGCCAATCCCTTGCATCAGACCACTGATATCGTGGAAGAAACAAACATTTTCTTCCTGTAAGTAAAATGATGAAAACTGCAAATGGCGATGGCGGAAATGGGAAACTTTGGTGTTGGTTGGAGAAGATTAAATTCTTGAAGTCTTGAACCAAGCAACTCTGCCTTTCTTTTGGTAATTCCAAATCGCGCACTAAGTCATTTAACTCCGCTTGACTTAACAAATGTGGGGAAATATTTGCATCTGGAACATATATGCCATCTTTCCCTGTTTCTATATCACTAGCAGAATCTTCAGATGAACTGCTGTCTGTTATCATTGCTGGTGGAACTGGTGGTGGATTTGTTTCATCATGTGGTACTGGTTTCATTGCTGATTCGCAGTTTGGGTACGTGATCTTTGATTTGTTTTTCTTTGTCAAACAAAAATAACAATCATTGAAGTGATTTTTCGGCTCACGCCAAACCATGGGGACTGAGAACGGCATAGCTTTTCTTTTACCATTCATCCAAGCTATTAACATTGCATTGCACTGTGCACAGCAAATATGTGGTGCCCAGTCCCTCTGTTGGTCTCCTAACTTAGTCAAAATAACACTTGTAGGCAAGTTTAATCTTTGTTATGTTTCTACGTTGTGGCTTAGGTGTATATTGTCCACAGACAAAGCAGAAGTTGTCTGGGTGATTTACACAAGCACCTATTTGATGCCATTTTGAATTACCATACAATATCTGAAAAAACGTAGAAAGTAATTATTACGATGTGCCGTTGCCCGTTACTATGCTCTTGACTCAGTGTTGCCAACTCGGGATAAATTTTATTTATCAAAATTGTTTGAATTTGTATATAGTTGGCAAAAAAAATTGCTTTAACCTTGAAAAGCAAGTTTCATATTACTGGCATTAAGCCGATTAAAACCAAAATCTGGACGTGGTAGAAAATTTTACTAAAAGTGATTTGCATTTTACACAAAATCTAGACGTGATAGAAAAAATCTAATTATAGATTTGAAATCAGCATACCGAAATTAGCTAGGAGCACCTATTTGGTCTTCTGTAACAAAATCTTTGTTGCCTAGTGTAATTAATATGTCAACATATTAATTTCATAAGTTTAATAAATTTAATATGTCAACAACATATTAATTTCATAAGTTTAATAAATTTAATATGTCAACATATTAATTTCATTAAGTTTTTCAGCAACTGCTGAAAAACTGTCTTGAAAGTAAATGCATTATAAATAAATAATATAAATAAAAAAATTATAAATATAAAAAGTACCTATCATTAAATACTTACGCTTCTTCACTGGAGTCACAGCAAGACTTTCTAGAACTTGAGAAACCTCTTCTTTGGCATTACTTGATATACTTGGATCATATTCATCGCTTTCTGAAATAACATTCTCAGAAGACTGATTGTGATCAGACTCTTCACTTTGTGATGTTGATAGCAACTCTGGTCTCTGTGTCAATAATTTTCTACAGTTGCTATATAGTACAGTATTCCTTTGTAGTTTCTATTTACATCGATCATAAAGTGATTGGCTGATGGTTCTTATATCCTTGTGTATCCTTTTCTTATGTTTTTGTAAAGGATCATCACAGTATCTAACCATTTTTCATTACTAAAAATACCCAATTGTAAATCTCAAAAATAAAATAAAATAAGATATGATTTGACTCAAAATAAGCACAACTGTAATAAAAATAAGCATAATTAACAAACATTTGAGAGAGAGAGAGAGAGAGAGAGAGAGAGAGAGAGAGAGAGAGAGAGAGAGAGAGAGAGAGAGAGAGAGAGAGAGAGAGAGAGAGAGAGAGAGAGTGCGTGAATATGAGTTATACATAGGATGTAAATATATCATTTGTAGTTCTCTATTTTAGTCTGTGTAAAAATGTCAAAATTTCAATGTATAATGTACAAATGTCAATGTACATCTTTTTTCAATAATTTTTAAAATATCCTGCAACTTGATACCCACGTTTTTTATTGTTTGTATTGTTTAACAATTAATGGGAGTTTAATAAATGAAGAAATTTTTTTTGGATTTCACTGTCTAGGGGGGGTAGGGGTCAAAAATAAAAAAGGGGGATAAAATTTTCATTTTTGTTCTACACATTTGAATGTGGTATCATTTAATAGATCTCTTCATGCTGATTCTAAAAATGTATAGTTTTATAGGTCTACAACAAGATGTTTGGGAGTTATTAGCCATTAAAGTTAGGTGGTAAAGTGGGGCCCCCAAGAATTTGGGGGCCTATATCTCAAAAACTATGGGTCATAGAACTTTTTTATTTGAACCAGTGAAATCAGCACCTGGAAGAACTCCATATATCAATTTTCATTAAAATCCAGGGTTGGAGTGGTGACAAATTTTAAAATGTTTGGGTGATTTGTCCTGAAATGCCCCAAAAGCGCTTGAGCACCATTCTGTTTCCTTTCCTTCGTGGTTCTTTTCATCATAAATATTTTTCATGTGTTAATTTTGTGAAATAATTTCCTTATATATATTAGGGTGGCCCTTAAAACTGAAGTGTTGATTTTGTATCCTCTCACCCACTCAATTTGTTCCATTACTTGTCTAACTGCTTTGTGCGAAATATGACGGTTTTCGAGAAATATTTAGAGGTTGCCCTGGCACGTCAAAGTTTTCCTTCTATTAGGTTTTTGGTATACTCAATTACTCATACTAATTACTCATACTAATACTCATACTCTTGTTCTCATTTGCAGGATTGATACATGATGGATATGTGACAGAAGCATTATCTTGGTATTTATTTTGTGGAAGAAATCAGGGGAAGGAAGCTTCCTTCCATTGGTCAGGCCTTTGGCCATTTCCTCTTCCTTCACAAGGAGAAGAAGCAGCCTGTCTGTGAGGCAAGCTGCAACACTGTCAGGGCCGTAATGGAATTCTGGCATTTGGCAAGCATTCCCACTCAGGCTGAACAGCACTGCATTGCCAAACTCGAACAGTCCTTCGACGAGTGGAAAGGGCTGAAAAAACACAAGACCAGGACCAGCAATGCGCACAAGAAAAAAGAAGATTTTAAGGAGAAGTTGAACGATTTGTTCAACATTGCGCACGCGGGTGCCATGAAGATGATCAAGAACCCTGAAGACAAGGCCTTCTTCCAGATGCAGAAGGATGGGACTGGATACATCACTAGACTGGACTTGGAGCAAATGAGAAGGAATGAAGCAGCAGCAAAGAGGAATGTTCAGGAGAAGCTCCGGAAGAGGAAAGCCACTGAGGAGTGCGAAGCATCTACCAGCCGAGCAGTTTTCGAGTCATCTTATTCCTACACATCCGAAGAGGAGACAGGGGAGGACTCAGGTGCCTGTGGAGGAGCGTGCCCTCCGAAGCGAAGTAGGGGGAGGACCAACATCATGACAGCTGGACTGGCAGCTGCATTTGACAGGACACAGATCTCCTCCAGGAGAGCCACCTACATACTGACGGAAGCTGCTAGCAGTCTCGGACAGAATGCGGAAGAGCTGAACATAAACCACAACTTCATTCAGCAACTCCAGGCTTGGCACCAATCGGAGATGGCACAAAAGATGAAGGAAGAATTCCTGGGTGAAGGTCCCCTCATCATCCATTGGGATGGGAAGTTGATGGAGGACTTGACGAGCAGGGAGCACGTAGAGCATCTTCCAATCATTGTTTCATGGCAAGGAGTTGAGAAGCTTCTTGGGGTCCCAAAGCTTCACACAGGAACTGGGGAGGCTCAAGTGTCAGCTGTTGTTGATTGCCTGCAGGAGTGGGGTATCAGTGACCGCGTTCAAACTGTGTTTTGATACAACAGCATCCAACACAGGACATTGCTCCGGAGTCTGCTGCCCGATTGAACAGAAGCTGGGAAGAGATCCTCTACCTTGCTTGTCATCACCACATCTTGGAACTGGTGATCAGAGTGGCTTTCAAGCACTACGAGTTCCATCAACAGGACTGGATATCCAGCTCTTCAATTGGTTTCGGGAGAAGTGGTCTTTCATCAACCAGAAGGATTTCAAGCCCGCGATCACTGATCCTGTTGTGGAGGCTGCAGTTGCCCCAGTCAAGGAAGAATTCCTTCAGTTCTTCCAGTCTCAGATGGAGCATACCAGGGAAGATTACAGGGAACTTGTGGAACTCTGCATCATCTTCCTTGGGGGGACCCCACAGTGAGGCATTCACTTCACTGCTCCTGGAGCAATGCACCAAGCTTGCTGGATGGCCAAGGTCCTCTACACCATCAAAATCTGGCTTTTTTTGGGACCAGTTCAAGTTGACTGCAGTGGAGGAGAAGGGCACCAAAGAACTTGCCTTGTTTGCTGTCATTGTGTAGGCGAAAGACTGGACAATGGCTCCATTTCCTCACCAGGCTCCTCTCAACGACTTCCTCCTCATGAAGTCCTTGTTGAAGTACCCGCATGAGACCATCAGCAAGGTGACTGCCAAGAAGCTCTCACACCATCTGTGGTATCTTTCTGAGGAACTGGTCGGTTTGTCTCTCTTCGATGAAAGGGTGTCCTGAGGAACAAAGCAGTTGATGGTGGAAGCCATGGAAGGTGAGGAAGAAGAAGATCCTCCCGAAAGACCAAAGCTGGATACAAGGATCTTCTTGGATGATGATGATGATGGAAAGGGCCTTGAGCAACTGGTGTCCGCAAACTCCAAGGCTCTTTTCACGAGGTTGGCCCTTCTGGATGATTTCCTCTGCCAAGACCCCCACGAATGGCCCCAGTCCCAAAGCTTCCAAGCTGCTGCAAATCTGGTCCAGTTCCTGGCTGTGGTCAACGACAGAGCAGAGAGAGGAGTTGCCCTTATTCAAGATTTTAACAAGAAGCTGACTAGTGATGAGGAGCAGCTCCAATTCCTCCTTCGAGTCATCACAGACCACCGAAAGAAGTTCCTGGACTGCAAGAAAGCGACACTTTTGAACAAAGGCAAGTAACAATGAGTGGCTGGCAACCACGATACCCCTGCCTTTGAGTGGCTAATACCTACTTTTGAGTAGGGGGGACCTGCATGCCTTGGGGCCAATAGTGTCAAAATATAGACAATGAGGGCAACCTCTAAATATTGAGCAATACGAATAAAATTTTGCACGATGAATTATCTCCTGAAATAGCATCTATCTGGGAGGGTGAGAGTGAAATTTCCTTAATTTTCTGTTTTTGAGGTCATATAAGGGCCACCCTAATATATATATAAAATTGTTTTTATTGAGGTTGTTTAACCTCTTTCACATGCAATATAAATTAATCAGTCTATCAAATCAATATTTGCCTCCCAAGCCTATCTCTCTGCCACCCTTCTGCCTCCCCAATTTCAGAATCCTGGAGTTGCCACTGCTAATTGGTAAAATTTAAATTTAAGTATTTGATTTAAGTGTTGATTCCGAGTCAAATTGTGGATTTTTCAGTAAAATTAGCAACATTCAAATGTAGAAACACCCTCTTTATATGCTAAAATAGTTTTTCTTATTTTCCACTGATGAAGAGAGAGTTGAAGCTCAATTTCATTCAAAGAAAAAAGAATTTTTCATTTGTATAAAGTGGATGAGGTCCGTCAAAGTGCAAAAATTATCTAACTTTTTATTTATTGACGATGTTTTTTGTGCTTATAATGATTTACTTTTTGGGAAATTGTTTTTCAAATTCTTTTTTAATGATTCTTTTATCTGAAATAGAGACTGAGATATGACAATTTGAAATTAAAGTGTGCAGACCCCCCCCCCCCCCCCCCCCCAAATGGAGGGGGGTATAATTTTTTTTAACCATTACTTCACTTGAGCTCTAATTTTATATTTTGAGTTTGTTGGTTTAGACAATGCCATACCTATACCAAATTATAGGAAAATTGAAGATGGTGTGGTGGTAAATTTCATTTTTGTTGCATGATTTGGCCTGGATTGTCCCTATTATGGTACTTATACATATTACAGGTTTTTACGCATTGCTGAAATTCATTGTAATACATTTTCAAAGAATAATAAGCCAAAATAATGAACATATCTGTTCCACCCTTTAATTCACATGAAGAAAAAGAATTAACACTAATTTTTAACGAATATGATGAACAATATTTTTCAAATACCCTTAAAAATGTGAAGATTTCTTGGAGTGATAGGATGACATTGTAAGTAAACTATAACCTCAACAATCTGATATGTTTTTGAAGTTAGCAGTAGGAAAAATTAGAAGTAAGAAGAAAAATAATTTTTTTTTATGGTTTAGTAAATTGAAAGTAAGATTAATGTAGTCTTTGAATGTCAACAATTGAAGATAAACACAAAAATTAGGCCTAAGGGAAGGAGTTGAGAGCTTACCATCTATGACTTCCTTGGTATTTCATTATAGAATTATGATCCTGGTTGAGTGTGGTTTGTGTTTAGTTAGAAAGTTGTAATTATTCATGTTTTCAGATACATATAGGGCTGTAAAAATGTGTATCCTACACTCACCAGGTGCAGGACTACTAGCCATATGCTTAAAAATAGTGGCCTGCCATTTAAATTTCCAGGATACACTTGCCAGTTTATATTTTTAACTTGCTAAGTACTGGCAAGCAGGTGAATAGGTTTTTTCATTTTCTCCAAGCAACTGATGCAATGAGAAAATGGACATTAGGGTGTCCCAGCCTCACATGTGAAAATAAAAATTTGCAAGAGTCAAATCGCACACCCCTTTAATTAATTACACTTGAAGAAAGGAAAACATGGGCGATTGGCCTATTAGGAGGGGAAGGGTCCCCTCATTGACCTTGTTTATTCGACCCTATATGAACAAACGTAAATGCTCAGCATTAATCATTCTAGAATGGAAGAATGAAATGTAAATTCTTTCTAATGACTAAATTAAAGGAAATGGAAATTCTTCCTAATGGCACATTTCATTTCGGGGGACAGAGGATCTTTTTGTCTGCTGAGGGGAACTGCCGGCGGTGGTATTCGACGACTTGGTACACGAGCTGCCGTTCCTCCTCGTTTTTTGTCAGGCCCTCGTTGAAATCTTCCGCCAGTTTCACCGCCCGTTCTGCCGCGTCGTTCACAGACTTCAACGATGGTGCACATCCTTCGAGATCTTTGGGGGTTTTTGGAACCGGCAGCTTCAGGCAATGAAAAAGGTTTTGAGTCCTTTTCGTGACCAAGGTGCTCAAATCTGACTGTCTCACGGTCAAGACACTCTTTCCCTCCAGCCGACGCAGATCTTTTGGGCTTTCGGTCTTCTTGTGCAGGTTTTGGAGCATGGCCGTCTTCTCTGCATCGGTGGTTTTGGAGAACATAGCGAGTCCGGCTAAATCTTCACTTAGGTACCAGAGGTGGCCCCGGAATTTCGTCAATGCGGCGGTACCTACATCATGATCCACCGCCTTGTACCGCTCTAGGTCCTCCAACAGCTCCAGGTCATTGACGGGCGCGTCCGCCGTCAATGGAGCCTCGAACCACCTCTGGAGGTAGATGGTGACGGCAAAGACATTTATCCTGCGTAGTGACTGGACCTCGTGAGTGGTCAGGTGGAATTGGCTTCAGAAGATGAACATCTTAAGACAGTAAATGCCTTTGGCCATCCACCTGGCCCGGTGGTATGCTCCAGGACAATTGTACCGGAGATCTCGTTTGCCATGACCATCGAGAAAGACCAGAGCGAGGATCAGGAACTCCCGGTAATCATCTCTTGGGTGGCCAACTTCAAGCTGGTCTTCAATGAAGTGGACAATCTGCTCTTTTTTCAATGCCACCCATTCCGAAAGGATGTCGCTTGGGCCATCGCCGTTGAACGGAGAAGCCTGCTTCTGGTCGATGAACTCCCATTGGGATTTGAAGCGAGCGAACAGCGCAATTTCAGGGCCAGAAGACCTGAAGAACAGGTCAAAGACTGAGGTGATTACCAATTCCATCATGTGGTGTCTGCAAGCCAGCAAAAGAACGCGGCAGTCCATTTGGTCCTGGATAATCGTACAAGCGCCGCTGTGAATACCGGTATTCGCCGCTGTTGTGTCGAAGCAGAGACCGGCAATCCATGGTTGAACTTGCGGCCAATCATCCAGCACCTTCAGAACAGCTCCAGCCATCCGCTGTCCCGTGCTGTCAGAGATTTTTGGGATCGCCAACAACTTCTCAAGATTCTTCCCGCTGACCAGCACTGGTATGCGATCCGATTTCCCTCCATCCGAATCAGGGAGGAGTTTGCCATCAAAGTGGACGACAAGCGGCGTATCAGGATTGAACTCGGTCTTGATTCCGGCTGCCAAGTTCTTCCTGGACTTCTGCCGTGAATGGTGAAGACTTGATTTGGACAAGGTGACCGAGGATAACTCAACTCCCGCGGCAGCGAGTGCTGGAGCCACAATGTGCATTGCTTGGCGTACTGAGGTTCCAGTTCGATCCAGGGCTGCAGCAAAATTGGGATATTGGATGATCCTCCTTGCCGACACTTGGCCGTCCTTGGGAGCAGATCGAGGAGCTGAAGGACCAAGAGAGGAATATTGGACATCATCATTGGATGCTTCGGCCATGGACTCCGAAGAAGAAGAAGACCCACTTTTCACCGTTCCTTTTGCTTGCAGTGAGTCCATCTCTTCGCGGCTTTTCTTCTTCCTCTTCTCTTCAGCTGCTCGGCATTTCTCCCGCTCCGCTGCCCTGCGAGCAAACTCCAGGTCCTCTCCTCCGATGTACATCTTCCGCACGGTTCGCTGGTCATTCAGAAAGTCTCGATCTTCGGGGACTGATGAGTTTCATGGCGTTGGCATGAACTGTTTCGAACAGTGTATTCAGGTTGGCTTGGAATCCCTTTTCCCGCTCCAGTTGCTTCTCTCCCCCATGGTTTCGGTTTCTGGCAACCTTCTCGTAGTCCGTGGAGAGGGCTTTGATCCTCTCGACGCACTTGGGCTTGTGGGAGGTTGGAATAGATGCCCGAGCCCACACCGCCATAACCTCATCAGCTACCACATTGGCAGCTTCCGCCGTGGACGTTTTTTTCTTCCGAGTGAAGAACAACATACGTCGAAGAACATCTCCCACTGTCGGGAGTTGACACAGCGTTTCCAGGGGTTCATTTCGCAACACCCCCACCAACCACACAGTCTCCTGCTTTCTTGTATCCATAACCTGAAAAGAAATATGCTACAATTAGTATAAGGTAGAGAGTAGCCGTTCAGCAATAGTAACACATGGTTTGAGGGGACCCTTAAAATTAAAGAACACGAATGAAATTCATCTTGCTGGCATGTTTTCATGAGTGGAAGAAATTAGGGGTGTGTGCATGACAAACTTCAGGAACAAAAAAAATTGGGACACTCTAATGGACATATATATATATATATATATATTTTATATATATATATATATATATATATATATATATATATTATATTTTTTTTTTTTTTTTTTTTTTTTTTTTTTTAGGAAGAACCGATTCGCCTCTATTTAAAGGGCATATCTCAGCGGAAAAACAAAGAAAAAGTGAGAGGAAAGACAGAGGAAAAAGAAAGGGTGGAGGGGAC
Organism: Bathynomus jamesi; assembly: GCA_023014485.1. Lineage (NCBI taxonomy): Eukaryota > Metazoa > Arthropoda > Malacostraca > Isopoda > Cirolanidae > Bathynomus > Bathynomus jamesi. Next base: position 84,666 of record JAJOZX010001725.1, on the reverse strand, counting down.
AGTCGAAGTGGAAAAAGACCAAGGATGACAAGGACTGCAGGGTCGAGCCCCATCATCCTTGGGTGCTAGGGCCGGGAGGGCGCACGTGAAACCTCCAGGAACAAGCACGTACAAACGAGCACAAAGAGCACTCAAGAGCATGAGCTTAGAACCCCCTTGCGGGGATATATTATATTATATATTATATATATATATATATATGCACTAGAATCACAAAATAACACGTGACCTTATTAATAAGCAAACAACCACAAGGAAAAGGAAACACAAAGTCTGAGCGCTTTCGTGATATATTCCTTGATAATGTGAATATATCACGAAAGCGCTCGGACTTTGTGTTTCCTTTTCCTTGTGGTTGTTTGCTTATATATATATATATATATATATATATATATTATATATATATATATATCCCCGTAAGGGGGTTCTAAGCTCGTGCTCTTGAGTGCTCTTTGTGCTCGTTTGTACGTGCTTGTTCCTGGAGGTTTCACGTGCGCCCTCCCGGCCCTAGCACCCAAGGATGATGGGGCTCGACCCTGCAGTCCTTGTCATCCTTGGTCTTTTTCCACTTCGACTGTCCCCTCCACCCTTTCTTTTTCCTCTGTCTTTCCTCTCACTTTTTCTTTGTTTTTCCGCTGAGATATGCCCTTTTAAATAGAGGCGAATCGGTTCTTCCCGAAATTTAAAAAAAAAAAAAATATATATATATATTAGGGTGGTCCTCAAAATCGAAAGTTGGAATTATTCAGCTCCCAGGGCCTCAATCTGTGAGGTTACCCATAAAAACACTGTGGTTAAAATTTCATTGAGAAATAATATTTACCCTGTGCTCATGAAGGTTGAAGTTTATAGGGTACCGGTATACCAGCCTCCGGGTTAGGGTGCATCAAACACCCCATGAAAATTTTAAATTGATATCACACTACTGGCCGGCACATATGTCTTGCTCCTCATTGTGGTGAATACAAAATAAATAACTTTTTCCTTTTTATTAAATTTTCTACATTCCCATTTTTTAATAGAAAATTAAAAAAAGACAAAAATCAACAAAATTAGCAAAAATTGACAAAAAAGAGCAAAAGCAGAACTATGAAACAAGCAAAATGGGCAGAATCCTGTTTAAAGCATTTATCGCTAAACAACACTTTAAGTTAAGCTGTCAAGAGCCATTTTAATTTTTTCAAATTTTTGTTTTTTCTCATATTGCCAATTTTTTCACGATTTTCCTCAACTACTTGCAATGTATCTTGGTAGAGGGTTTCTTTCTTAGAAGACTTTAAATAATCACTAGCCAATTTGACACCGCGTTCGGCAGAATCATTAACAACCTTTAGATTGCAGACTTTTTCCTGACATTGCTTGTAGGATGGATTGATCACCCAATTTTCAGGGTTCTCCTGCAAGAAAGTAGGGTTGCATTGGAGTGTCTTGATAAATACCCATGACCCATCATTGACAAAGGAAGATAGATCTTGAGAGTTTGCATGCAGGGCATCAAATGATGGAAATATTGGCTTACCAAATCCAGCCCTCATGCCTTTGGAATGAATTTTTCATATATTTTGACATTATCATTTTATTGGAAATTTTCCTTTTCATTTCTGCTGGTACCTTTTGGCTAAATAGTGACACAGGTACCATTTCTGCTGTTAGGCTCCACAGATGATGCTCAATGGCTTTGGTAGCAACAGCTGCCACCTCTTGGTCAATTTTAGAATATGTTTTAAGATCCCTAATAAGTTCCAAGCCATTTATTGGAGCATCAAGGGCATTAGATGCCATAAACCAATACTTAGCATATATCAGTGTACCAAACCTACTGAAACGATTTAGCTGCTCAGATTGAAATTTCGTCATTTTGCTGGGCAAAGCCTTTACTTGATCTTCCAATATGGATATTTTAATTGCATAAATTAATTTTGCCATCCATTGAGCTCTATGAATGGCACCAGGATGCACAAATTTATAATTGCCTTGACATCCATTCATATAAAGGTTAGTGAGGTTCAAGAGTTCCAGGTAATCATCTGGCGGATGGTTTGAGTTCTTTTGCTTTGCTAATTTGGCAGTCGCACTTATGGAGAGTTCCTTCATTACGTCTTTTTGGGCTAGAAATTTATATGAGCCCCCCAAATCTAAGAAATTGCAACACCATCGAAACTTGGTAAAAACGGTAATATCCGGCAATTTTGACGATTCTATTTTTAAGGCATTGAACACGTCAGAGAGAATAATTTCCATCATGTAATGGCGACATGCAGCCCACAGTAGTGGCTTCCTCAAATGCTGTTGCAGCTGAATGCAGGCTCCTGTGACGTGCCCTGAAAAAAAAATATAGATAGGTATCAGTGGCTTGTCATGCCTAGGCCTATATGCAATATTAGACAACATACAATATAGGACAACACAACAATATGATCTAAAACACAAATTGATCCACAATATAGATCTAAAGATCTATATTGTGTTTTTGAGCTATGTATCATTTTTACCTGTATTAACGGAAGTTGTATCAAAACACATTGCGGCAACATTGTCTGTGCACTTCCATTGCTTCAGTAGTTGATATGTTGCATCTCCGATACTTTGTGCCTCGCCCGATTGCAGCTTTGGAACACCAAGCAGTTTTACTGTTCCATTTCCTGAAAGTTCAGAAAAAATAGCAATGCAGCAATGTGTATTTTAGATGATTCTCTCTACTATTATTTTGTTTAGTACTAAATATCCACTTTCAGTAATTTTACTTTAATTGCAAGCCACATTGGTTACTGAACATTGCTGTGCAATTTGCATGTTAAAATTTTTATGGAGAAGAATTTGAAGGTTATAAATTACCTGAAAATAGTACTGGGAGATGTTCTTCTTCATGGTGTTTGTTGTTCAGCATTCTCATCAGCTTTCCATCCCAGTGAACAGTTCCAATGTCTGATGGTTGCCATAAACCTCAGATTTTTTCTGCCATTTCCTTTACATTGGCTGCAGCTGCTCGAGATGCTGATGCATATGACAAACTAAGTTTGTCAGTGTCTCCTCCACGGGCTTGCACAAATGCAGATATTATACCTACAGCAGCAGTTGGAGTAACTCCATGGGCCCTTGCTGCCACAGAAGTAACTCTCTTGTCTTTCAGGATATCATAGGGAATGAAAATGTCTTCACCAGTTTTTTTCACTCTTTTGTGCATTCGTTTTGGCTCCAAATCAAACTCCTCTCTATCAGAACCACTGTCTTGATCTTCATTGTCGTGTTTTATTCCAGTGATAGTATCAGCATCTGATTCATAATCATCTGTTGCCCAACTTGTGCTAGGCTGGTCTACTTTTTGCTTTTGATAGTATTCATTTCTTTTGGCCATTCTCTCATTCCGTTTTATTGCAGATATAGCATTTTTCTTGTCCAAAGAGCCAAACAATGCTGTTCTATCAGACATTATGATTTTGAGAAAAGCTCTATCTTCCTCATTTGTAATAGTTTCCATAGCATTCTTTGGCCATAGAGGCATAGTCTTATCAAGTTTTTCCTGAAATTCGTTTATCTTTGTTATTATCGCTGTCTCTTTTGTAGATTTGAATTTTTTGTAGGTTATTCACTTCATCATGCAATCTCATTATATGCTCAGCAATCTTTTTTCACTTACATGTTGTATGCTGCCCTTTATATAAAATGGAACAACTTCCTTTGCAGCTTGATAGAGAACTTTCTTGAAATAACCAGTCGATCTATCGAATTTGCTCTTTTTATAAGAGAAGGAGCGATATACTTGCCCAAAGGTGGGCAGGCGGGAACCTTTTATAATTTTGTCTGTTTCTGTTGGCAGAGTACCGAGCAGAAACTGGCATAAGTCTTGTCTACCACGCACATTCATGGAAAAACAATCTGTAACGAAACAAGTATTTTTAAATAGTGTGTTTCTAAAATAGTATATTTCTAAATAGTGTGTTAAATAAATAGCCTGATAGTGCATACTACAAGAATAGATGATTGATACTGTTTAAATCCATAGTATTGAAAACTTTCACTGTACAAACAACTTTGTTGTTGCTCACTTTATCATGAAAAAGGAGAATTTCTCAAAAAAATTTAATTTTCAATCAAAAAGTGGGAATGTGAAAATTTAAAAAATTGACTGAAAATTGGCACCATAGGTCTTAACTACACAAGAAGCAACAGCTCAGAACTGGCCAGCAAAATCCACATCAGTTGGGGCGTTTGATGCACCCTACTCCGGGTCCCCCCCATTTAAGGGTATTAGCCGCTCAGGGGCGGGGGTCTCATGGGTGCTGACACCACTCATTGTCGCCCGGTTCGCAGCGTGGCCTTCCGAGCATCCGGGAATTTCTTACGGTGCTCTGCAACACCCAGGAGCATGTACTGCAGCTGGTCCTCCTTCTTCGTGTGGTGCCTGTTGTATTCTTGTGCCAATGCCACAGCCCGCTCGGCATGGTCGTTGGTCACGGACAGGTTCCAGACCACCTCGGCAGCTGCTTGGAATTGCTCGCTGTCCAGCCATTTCGACACATCCTGTTCCAGGAATCCACGTTGCAATTGGAGTCGGTCGAAGAACTGGCGAGTCCTCCCCGTCACGAATGTCTCTAATGACAGGGAAGAGCACGCCAGGACCGACGCTCTCTTGGGCGGGTTGTCCTCCTCCGTTGGCTCCTCCAACATCGCAGCAGTCATCGCCTTCTTCGTTTCCGGAGGAACATCGTCGTCGAAGAGAGCCAGGGCCACCAACTCCTCGGACAAGTACCACAGGTGGTTGGCGAATTTTGACTTGGCTGCTTTCGCCACCTCCTTGTCTTCGTATTTTTCCAGAGCCTGGAGTTGCCAGAGATCTCTCAGGGGGGCCTTCACTGCGTTCGGGGCCTCCATCCACGCCTTTGTGTAGAACTTCATGGCGAACACGCTCAGGTGCTGAACTCCAGCCTCTTCCTTGGCTGTGAGCCGTAACTGCTGCCGGAACATCCATACCTTCAGGGCGTACAACACCTTCGACATCCAGCGGGCCTGGTGCATCGCACCGGGCGCTCGGAACCGAATCCCATGGGGGAGCACTCCATGAGGAAGATGATGGTGAGTTCCAAAAGCTCCAAATAATCATCCCGGGGGTGACCTTTCTGCAAGGCCTTCTTGCAGAACTCGATGATGGAGTCTGCATCCTCCTCGATGATTTGACGAGCGTTGGCATCACTCATGACTAGGTCGTAATCTTGGTTCACAAACTCCCATTGCGCCTTGAATCGCTTGAAGAGCTGAACCTCGGGTGCCAATGACGGTCCAAGGACTTCCGTGAAAACCGCACTGACAAGAAGCTCCAGGACATGGTGACGACATGCCAGATAGAGGAGGCTTCTCCCAAGTTCCTGCTCGATCAGCACGCATGCACCTGTCTTCTTTCCCGTGTTTGAAGCCGTAGTGTCAAATGAGAGGGCACCAACTTTGTCATCCAATCCCCAGTCTCACAGAGCTTCCACCACAGCTTTGGCACAGTTTGCACCAGTACCGGAACCGAGCTTGGCGACCTGGAGGAGCTGCACCTCGCTGCCATAAGAGACCAGGATCGGGAGTCGATCAACCTGTTCCTTGGATGTCAGATCCGCCATCAGCTTCCCATCCCAGTGAACAACGAGTGCAGCTTCTCGATGGAAGTGCTCCTTGAGCTGAGCAGCAACTTGTTGGCGTTGCGCCATCTTCTGGCGCCGTATGGACGACCGGTTGATGTTCAACTCATCAATGTTGTGGCCAAGGGACCGAGCCGTCTCACCGAGCACGTAAACGGCGTCGTGGCCGGTCAGCTTCGTGCGGTCCAAGCTAGCCGCCAGTGCCGGTGAAATGATATTCACCGGCCGACTGCGCTTGGGTGGGCTGCAACCTCCGACAGCGCCATGGGTGGGAGAGTCGCTGGGGGGGTGAAGAGCTCGAGCTGGAAGAGGCCAATTCTGCTGTTTGAGAAGTAGTGGCCATTTCTCCAGTTGCATGGCGCCGACGGCATTGTTCAGCCTCCCTCCGCTGCGCAACATTGCGCTCTGTGCGAGCCAGGACCACATCAGCTCCTCCCATGGTCCCCCTGCGGCCGGGTTCTCGTTGGGCGATCAGGAAGGCCTTGTCCTCCTCGATGTTCATCATGTTCAGTGCGTCAGTGTGGGTGACATTGAAGAGGTTGCAGAACATCTGCTGGAAGGAGGCTTCCCATGCAATCTGGGCATCTGAGCGTTGATTCTTGTTCTTCTTGAGAAGCTTGTATTCGCCATACAACTTCTCTAGCTTCTCAGTGATGTGGTCTCGTCTCATCGTTGGAATCCGCGCTTTCATCCACAAGATAAGCACTTCATCAGCAACGGCCGTGACAGCCTCCCTCGTCGTCGTTGCCGCCTTCGTGCTCAGCTTGTGCATAGTCAGGCCGAGGACATCGCCGATGGACGGCAGCTTGCTCCCCGTGAGTGCAGAGACTGGTGTCACAAGGAAGTCTTTTGAACGTGTACTGGCCATTTCACCAAAATAACACCTGGGGAAGATACATTGGAAACGTTTAATACCAATTCTAAAGGCAAGCCAAAAAAAAACACATCTGTCAACAGTGAGAGCAACACCACACACAATCTGACCCTCTCAGCAAGGCGTGTCAACGGCCCACATAGGGGCATAACTTCAACCTTCTTGAGCACAGGGTAAATATTATTTCTCAATGACATTTTAACCACAGTGTTTTTATGCATAACCTCACAGATTGAGACCCTGGGAGCAAGAGAAATATATGTTTGAAAATCCCCCCCCTATGCTTGAGGACCACCCTAATATATATATATATATATATATATATATATTAGGGTGTCCCAGCCTCACATGTGAAAATAAAAATTTGCAAGAGTCAAATCGCACACCCCTTTAATTAATTACACTTGAAGAAAGGAAACACTGGGCGAAATTTCATTGGCCTATTAGGAGGGGAAGGGTCCTCTCATTGACCTTGTTTATTCGACCCTATATGAACAAACGTAAATGCTCAGCATTAATCATTCTACAATGGAAGAATGAAATGTAAATTCTTTCTAATGACTAAATTAAAGGAAATGGAAATTCTTCCTAATGGCACATTTCATTTCGGGGGACAGAGGATCTTTTTGTCTGCCGAGGGGAACTGCTGGCGGTGGTATTCTACGACTTGGTACACGAGCTGCCGTTCCTCCTCATTTTTTGTCAGGCCCTCGTTGAAATCTTCCGCCAGTTTCACCGCCCGTTCTGCCACGTCGTTCACAGACTTCAACGATGGTGCACATCCTTCGAGATCTTTGGGGGTTTTTGGAACCGGCAGCTTCAGGCAATGAAAAAGGTTTTGAGTCCTTTTCATGACCAAGGTGCTCAAATCCGACCGTCTCACGGTCAAGACACACTTTCCCTCCAGCCGACGCAGATCTTTTGGGTTTTCAGTCTTGTGCAGGTTTTGGAGCATGGCCGTCTTCTCTGCATCAGTGGTTTTGGAGGAGAACATAGTGAGTCCAGCTAAATCTTCGCTTAGGTACCAGAGGTGGCCCCGGAATTTCGTCAATGCGGCGGTACCTACATGATCCACCGCCTTGTACTGCTCTAGGTCCTCCAACAGCTCCAGGTCATTGACGGGCGCGTCCGCCGTCAATGGAGCCTCGAACCACCTCTGGAGGTAGATGGTGATGGCAAAGATGTTTATCCTGCGTAGTGACCGGACCTCGTGAGCGGTCAGGTGGAATTGGCTTCGGAAGATGAACATCTTAAGACAGTAAATGCCTTTGGCCATCCACCTGGCCCGGTGGTATGCTCCAGGACGATTGTACTGGAGATCTCGTTTGCCATGACCATCGAGGAAGACCAGAGCGAGGATCAGGAACTCCGGGTAATCGTCTCTTGGGTGACCAACTTCAAGCTGGTCTTCAATGAAGTGGACAATCTGCTCTTTTTTCAACGCCACCCATTCCGAAAGGATGTCGCTGTTGAACGGAGAAGCCTGCTTCTGGTCGATGAACTCCCATTGGGATTTGAAGCGAGCGAACAGCGCAATTTCGGGGCCAGAAGACCTGAAGAACAGGTCAAAGACTGAGGTGATTACCAATTCCATCATGTGGTGTCTGCAAGCCAGCAAAAGAACGCGGCAGTCCATTTGGTCCTGGATAATCGTACAAGCGCCGCTGTGAATACCGGTATTCGCCGCTGTTGTGTCGAAGCAGAGACCGGCAATCCATGGTTGAACTTGCGGCCAATCATCCAGCACCTTCAGAACAGCTCCAGCCATCCGCTGTCCCGTGCTGTCAGGGATTTTTGGGATCGCCAACAACTTCTCAAGATTCTTCCCGCTGACCAGCACTGGTATGCGATCCGATTTCCCTCCATCCGAATCAGGGAGGAGTTTGCCATCAAAGTGGACGACAAGCGGCGTATCAGGATTGAACTCGGTCTTGATTCCGGCTGCCAAGTTCTTCCTGGACTTCTGCCGTGAATGGTGAAGACTTGATTTGGACAAGGTGACCGAGGATAACTCAACTCCCGCGGCAGCGAGTGCTGGAGCCACAATGTGCATTGCTTGGCGTACTGAGGTTCCAGTTCGATCCAGGGCTGCAGCAAAATTGGGATATTGGATGATCCTCCTTGCCGACACTTGGCCGTCCTTGGGAGCAGATCGAGGAGCCGAAGGACCAAGAGAGGAATATTGGACATCATCATTGGATGCTTCGGCCATGGACTCCGAAGAAGAAGAAGACCCACTTTTCACCGTTCCTTTTGCTTGCAGTGAGTCCATCTCTTCGCGGCTTTTCTTCTTCCTCTTCTCTTCAGCTGCTCGGCATTTCTCCCGCTCCGCTGCCCTGCGAGCAAACTCCAGGTCCTCTCCTCCGATGTACATCTTCCGCACGGTTCGCTGGTCATTCAGAAAGTTTCGATCTTCGGGGACTTTGATGAGTTTCATGGCGTTGGCATGAGCTGTTTCGAACAGTGTATTCAGGTTGGCTTGGAATCCCTTTTCCCGCTCCAGTTGCTTCTCTCCCCCGGTTTCGGTTTCTGGCAACCTTCTCGTAGTCCGTGGAGAGGGCCTTGATCCTCTTGACGCACTTGGGCTTGTGGGAGGTCGGAATAGATGCCCGAGCCCACACCGCCATAACCTCATCAGCTACCACATTGGCAGCTTCCGCCGTGGACGTTTTTTTCTTCCGAGTGAAGAACAACAGACGTCAAAGAACATCTCCCACTGTCGGGAGTTGACACAGCGTTTTTAGGGGTTCATTTCGCAACACCCCCACCAACCACACAGTCTCCTGCTTTCTTGTATCCATAACCTGAAAAGAAATATGCTATAATTAGTATAAGGTAGAGAGTAGCCATTCAGCAATAGTAACACATGGTTTAAGGGGACCCTTAAAATTAAAGAACATGAATGAAATTCATCTTGCTGGCATGTTTTCCAGAGTGGAAGAAATTAGGGGGGTGTGCATGACAAACTTCAGGAACAAAAAAAATTGGGACACTAATATATATATATATATATATATAGGGCTATTCAAAATGATTCACCTGATTTCAGATGAGAATATTTTTTGATGTTACAAATGCAGAGTGATTTGTGATACATCAACCAAAAGAAAAACTGTCCAAATTTTGTCTCTCACCTCATAAATGCTCTATGTGACTTCCCCTAGTTACACGAGCAACGTCAACACGATAGTCGAATTCCTCCCATACTCGCTCCAGCATGTCCATTGTCACTGACTCTACGGCAGTAACAATGCGAGTTCGGAGCTCATCCAAAGATGTGGGCAACGATACCACGAACGGATGCTCTGAGCACCCGGTGGATCTGTTCTGTAACGTCGATGAAACTCACGCTGCACTGTGACTACCGATTTACAGCTCGAAAACTGCAACACACAAAATGCCTTCTGCTGTGCAGACACCATTTTCACACTGACTGTTTGTTGCTAGGCTAGGCCACGGCGTGACTTTGGAGCCCTCTCATGGTGATCTTGTAAAACTTGGAGATTTCCTCTTTCATGTGGTGTATGCCCAGTTGATGCACGGTTGATAGGTACGGAAGTATTCTCAATTGAAATTGGATGAATCATTTTGAATAGCCCTGTGTATATATATATATATATATATGATGAATAAAACCACGAAGGAAAAAAGAAACACAAACGGGTGCTCAAGCGCTTTCGTCTAATGACATCCTCAGGAACACTGGAGTGAAAGGACAGATCAAGGCAATATATAGGTTACAAAAATAAACATACATACATACATATTCATATATATATACATATACATATATATATATATATATATATATATACATATATATATACATATATATATACATATATATAGTAAGCATAGAAAAAATTGTGGGAGGAGCCAACATTTATAGTTTATGAAACAGATCACAAAAGAATAAAGAAATAAAAATAAATATAAATATAAATTGAGAAAAAATTAATTACCAAATAGTGCCTTAGTGATATATATGTCACAGCCTAAATAATCATAAAGAAATAAACAGGCAAATAAAAAAACCACAAATATATATATATATATATATATATATATATATATATATATATATATATATATATATAAAGACACTTTTAGCACTTTGGCCGACCTTCATATAAATTCAAATGGCTTGTTTATGGAACAGGTCACAAAAGAATAAAGAAATACAAAAATAAATATAAATATTGTAAGTGGAGTCTATAAATTCAAGCTCAAAAGGGAAGTTTTACAATCAATTTAATAGATGATGCCAAATTGATATATGTCACAAAGAAATAAAGAAATAAACCACAAAAAAAAAAAAAAAAAAAATTAATTATTAAAAAATAATAAAAATAATAATAATAAATTGAAAGATAAATTTTAAGAGAGGCAACCAATTTATAAGGGAAAAAATAACCACATATGCATATTATAGTCACAAACGAATAAAAAGTACAAGTAAATATAAATTGGAAAACAAAATGATGCCTAGATGATATATAAAGAACAATAAAATATATACAACATATACGGTATATATATGAAATAAAACGCAATATATACAGAATATATATATATATATATGCATAAGGGAAAAAAAATTACCAAATTTGTTTTTATAATTATTGTCTGAAAAAACGGTCGGTCGCAAAAGAATAAAGAAATAAAAATAAATATAAATTGAAAAAAAAAAAAAAAAAAAAAAATTACAAATAATACACGTACCCATGTATACCCGCATAACCAAATATATATACATATACCCACATATATACAAACACACACACACACACATATATATATAATATACACATACAAGCTTGACAATCGCGAAATGAGAAATCATCGCGCAGAACCTTTGTGAGGTTGTAAGGTAAGGTAAGGTACATACACATATATATATATATATATATAATATATATATATATATATATATATATATATATACACACGTTTAACTGCATACATACATACATACATACATATACACACATACATACATACATATACACACATATATACATACAAACACATTTAACTGCAATGACCACACACATACTCACATACACATACATACATACACATACACGCATACAGCAAAAAATTGAAAAATAAAATTGAGAGAGAAACAAAAGACAAAAACAAATTTTTACCAAAGATTTAACAACCTGCCCTTTTTGTTTAAATCCATTCTGAAGGAATTCAGAGCAATGGGATCGAGTTGAAACAGACCTTTACTCATGTTAAGGTTATTTGTAAGTTGAATTATAGCCGACTCAAGAATATTTCTATTAACAATGTTGCTAGAGTGAAACAAAACTGAAACATTATTCCAATCAATACAATGGGATAACTCTGACAAATGGACAAAAAGGGCACTGGACAACTGTCCCGTTCTAACGGAATATTGATGCTGTTTTACACGCGTTTGCAAATCCTTTCCCGTCTGACCTATGTAAAAGGAATCACATTGCTTACACCCAATTTTATAGATAGTGCCTAAATTATTGGTAGGGCTATTTTTTACTATGATGTTTTTCACAATATTGTTATATGAAAAAACTACACTGATATCCAAAAGTTTAAGTACATTAGCAATGCCTAAGAAGCCCGGGAAAAATGGAAGTACTAAAATATTCTTTGACAAGGTGCGAGTGTTATTATTCACACGATAGAAGGTTCGTTTAGCCTTATTAAGACAAGATTCCATGAACGCAGATGGGTAACACAACTCACTTCCAATACCGTTGATATTTTCCAATTCGGCATCGATGTATTCCGGACTGGCGATCCTAAGAGCGCGGAGAAACATTGAGGAAAATATGGCCTTTTTAATAGGGGTGTCATGTCCAGAGTAAAAGTGTACGTAGGACAAATTGTTTGTTTTTTTCCGATAGATACTAAACTTAAAACACGGGCTATCCCCTCCACCCTTTCTTTTTCTTCTGTCTTTCCTCTCACTTTTTCTTTGTTTTTCCACCGAGATATGCCCTTTTAAATAGAGGCGAATTGGTTCTTCCCAAACTTAAAAAAAATATATATGTGTGTGTGTGTGTAAATATGAACAATGAATAATTCCTATATTCTTATATTCATTCATATAATTCTTATATAATTTTTATATTTATATAAATCCTTATCTTTGTGTGTAGTCCTTAATATTTGTGTGTAGTCCTTAATATTTGTGTGTAGTCCTTAATATTTGTGTGTAGTCCTTAATATTTGTGTGTAGTCCTTAATATTTGTGTGTAGTCCTTAATATTTGTGTGTAGTCCTTAATATTTGTGTGTAGTCCTTAATATTTGTGTGTAGTCCTTAATATTTAGCTCCCACTTCCATTCCATCTGTCAATGGGAATGGGACCAGGCCACACAAAACAAACTTCACTAGATCAAACCAAAATTAGGATACTGGGCCTCCTCCTTCCACCAGTCCCGCTATAAAGAAGTGATTCTAGCCCATCTCCGCCTAGGACACACATGCATTACTCATGGTCACCTTATGGCTAAATCGCCAGTCCCGCTCTGCCCTACCTGCCATACTCCTATTACTGTCATGCATCTCCTGGTTGAATGCCCAAACTTGTCTGCCCTTCGTTGCAGATGTTTCCCTCACTTGGCTGAAATTCCCATACCAGAGCATCCAATTCGTGCTTGCCAAGGGCTCCCATTTTTCGGAGGAAGCGATTTTGTTTCCTCACTTATTCCCACCTGCTTCATCTTATCTAAGACCAGGCCCCTCATACCCACTATTCAGTAACTGAACATTACACACCCCCTGGTCTACCATCCGCAACTCAGTAACACCACCCGCCCACTGCCTTGCTGAGATATGTACCAAACTAGGTACGAATTGGCGGTAAACTAGAGAAAGCAAAAAAAAATAAAAAATGTTGGCTGGTGGGATTGCAGGGCTGGGGTCTTTGCACTGTTGGGGCAAATTTTTGCATCATGGAGCCCCATTTTTAAACCGATGAGGTACCCAACACTTATGGTTTGCATTTGGCCTCCCTTTCTCACTGGTAGGCAGTTTCTTGCATCCCCTGGGCCTGTTTTCTTCATCATTCTTTGCTTATGGATTTAATTACTACTTCTCTTAGCACTCGGGTGGTGGGCAACCAGGCCCTTCAGTCCTTTACCACTGGAAGACCACATCTTGAGGGGGGTCAACCCCCCTTTGGCTGTGGAACACTTGCATTCTCCTCAGTCTGAGACTTCTTAGAAGTCTTGTTCCCAAGTCTTTTGACCCCTTCATAGGGGTCAATGACTGACTCTGACTACCCTCAATTTCTGGTCTTTGGATCTTCCACCTCTCTTCCCCTCTCACAGTGGGATGTTTTTGAGGTCTGTGATGATTTCACTACCCATTGTGGCGATCCCTGACAGATGTGGCCCCAGAATGATGGCTCTCTTGTCATGGAAGTCTCTTCCAAGGGCCAATACCAGAAAGTTTCATCCTTCCACCCTGGCTTCTGCTCTCCTGGACTGCCTCCCCCCATCTTCCTTTAACACTTGTGCCAGTGTAGTCCATGCCCCCATTTTTTGGAATACTTGGAATCAGATCTCGCCTGCCTCTCTTCTCAGAAGGTGACCCGTGTTTACTGCATCCCCTGTATGGTCCAGGGGGACAAGGGTTCCATCCCCCTTATTGATTGACTTTTTCCAGTTCCCAGTTACCCAAGGAAATTAGGGCCAGTTATCACTGATTTCTGGTTCACCATTATATTCCCAGGCCACACCAGTGTTTTACTTGGCAGAGGTTCAAACACATCAGTAAGACATGTTGAAGTTCCCCTGGTATTTGCATCAATTGTGCATCTCTAATGCATGGTTTCTCCTGTTCTAATCCTCCCCACTGTGCCAACTGTGGAGATAACCACACTGCCTCTTTAGGTCCAACCTACCTATTTGAGCATGAGGTCCTGTCAGTCCAGGAATTGGACATGGTCAGCTTCCAGGAAGTGAGGACCCATGTTAAAGCCTGATTCATTTGCCCTGGGCTTTCCTTTGCTCAGACTCTGCATCCTACCCACCCTGCTACCTCCCATTTGCTTTGAACTTTGGTCACTTCTGTACTGTCCTCTTCCTCATCCTGTTTTAGGCCAGATCAGGCCCCATCTGCCTGTCCCCCTATGCTGCCCTCTATATTGACCCTTGCATCATCTTCAGCACCTCTGTTCCCTTCTCCATCTGTCCATCCCCCCAGAACTTCTAATTCTATTGTCCCCCATCTGCTCCACCTCAGTGGCATCTAGTCTACTTACCCATCCTCCCAAAACCATTGCTGACATTGCAGCATATACCGGGTGCGGCAAAAATAACGCCCTTTTTAGTTTATTCTCTTTTATTGAAGGAAATAAATTAATTACCGGTACAGCATTTTAAGAGAAATAATAAGGTTTTTAAGAAAAATACAGCATTTTAAGAAAAATAATAAGTACTTTCTCAGTAAAAACTAAAAAATAAACTGGAATTTATTAATTTTGTGGTTGGCTCAATACACCTTAAAAAAATGTACTCTACATACATAGTATTTACTAACCTAATGATCATGTTCAAAATGCTCCCCTTGGTGTTCAATACAACACTGAACCCTACCAGCAACACTTCTACAAACCTTTTGACACATTTCTACGTTAATTGTAGTAAATTTTTCACGAATTGTTTGTCTTAATTCAGGAAGTGTTTTCGGTTTGACCTTGTAAACAAGATCTTTCAGTACACCCCACAAGAAAAAGTCAGGTGGTGTTAGGTCTGGCGATCATGCTGGCCACTCAATTGCTCCACGTCATCCTATCCACCTCCCTTCAAAATTTAAATTTAACCATTCCCTAACGAGTAACCCACAGTTGGGTGGCGCACCATCCTGTTGAAAGTAAATTCCATTCTGATTTCTAACTCTCGGCCAGAATTCAGTTTGCAGCATTTGTAAATAATTATCTTGATTAACAGTACTATCAAAGAATATCGGGCCTATTATTCCCATGGAAGAGATGGCTGCCCAAACTGTCACTCCTGGTAGGTTAACATCTTTTTCCAAGATAACATGTGGGTTAACATCGCTCCAGTACACACAATTATGGCGATTGATATGCCCATTCAATTTGAATGTTGCCTCATCTGACCACCATATCTTATCAAGAAAGGTCTCATCTTCATTGACTTTATTCAGGAAATTTTCGCAAAACTCTAATTGTCTATCTGCATCTCCATCATGCAAGCTCTGTGACACGCGAGGGATGTAAGGCTTCATCTTGTTCTTCTTTAAGAGTCTACGGACACTTCTGTCACTGATACCCAACTCTGTAGAAAGACGTCTACTGGATTTTTGAGGAGTGTGCAACAATGATTCTCTTAATTCATCGACTTTTCTAAGGTTGTTGCTGAAACTGGCCTCCCTGATCTTGTGGCATCACTTACGCTTCCAGTTCTTTCAAATTTCCTAATTAGACTTGTGATATTGCGGCTCTGCACTTGTCGAATGTTAAATTCTTCTGATAACAAACGAGCGGCTTTAGCTCCATTGTTATTGTTTTGGTAATAATATTTAACTGCTTTCACTCTTTGTTCTCTCGTCAATCGCAAGGCCATATTTATTCAGAATTTCTGTAAAAATAAAAGAAACAAAATGATACAATATAAAACTAAAAAATTATACTGTATAAAACTATAAAGATACAATTATTAAAAGGGCGTTACTTTTGCTGCACCTGGTACGTATATAAAAAACTGCTTTTTAGAACAAGATTTGGAAAATTTCCAGTAAATCCTCCTCACATCCTCCTCCTGTCCTTATGATAGATGGATGCCCAGTGTCCTCTCCTACTGCACTGGCCAAGACCATAGCTTCTACCTCCCAACACAACCCAACATAAGGCTTTGTTTGTTCACTCCCCTCACCTTTTTCATGCTCCCAATAATTTCCCCTGTAACTGCCTTTTTTCCATGTTGGAGCTGAGGTCAGTGGTGGCTTCCTGTGGCAACTCTGCTCCCGGCCCCAATGGCATTCATTTTGATATGCTTCACTGCCTACGCTACACCCTTCAGTTCTTTTCATTCTCCTCACCCTCTACAATTGGATTTGGGTAGAGGGCACCTTCCCCTCCTGTTGGAGGGAAGCAGTGGTGGTCCCCTTCCCTAAACCCAGTAAGGACCCAACATCTCCCCTCACTAGCTGCCTCTCAAAACTTTTATTAGAGAAGATGGTTTCTCAGTGTCTGGTGTGGCACCTAGAATGCCCCAATTTACTTTCTACACAGACTGGTTTTCGCAGGCGCTGTACCTAGCACCACTGATATCCAGTGTTGGGCACTAAAGCGTTAATCCGATAACAGTTAATTAACGAAGTTAACTTTTTTTAACGGACTATTAATGGAAGTTAATTTCCATTTATCATTATCGGACCAGTTAACTTCCGATAACTCGATATTTAGTCTGTTAAAGTCTGTTAACACGTTAACTGCGAGAAGTCATTCACGAAAGATCACCGCTCCACGAATGAATTCAAACCGCCATAACTTCAGTCTGCTTCCAGATCTCGCAAGGGGAGGTTGGGGAGGCCCAAGAGGTCAAGACTGGCAGTTGGGCCTAACTTTGAGAAGTTGGTCTTTCTGAAGGGCAACCAGCACATTGTGTCAGTCTTTAATAAATGTGCCTAAAATTTAATTTTACCTTTCAGTTCCCACCATAATAATTCTCTGGTAAATTAAAATTTAGTTAATGGTTAGTGGTTACAAGGGTTTCAAAACATGTAATCAGTACATTTTTTATTAAAAATAAAAAAAAGTTATTAAGCAAAAAAGTTGCAAAACTTGATAAAAATAGTTAAATACCTATTTATTGTTGGATTTTGCATAAATAAACATTTTCTATGGGTTTTAAAGCTTTTTTCCTTGATTTTTTTAAATGTTAGTAAAGAAATAGTTATCGTTAACAGATTATTGTTAACTTCCGTTAACTTTGTAGTAAAATTATCAGATTATCATTATCGGAGTTAAAAATTGGGGTTAATGGATTATTGTTATCGAAGTTAACTTTTTGGTTAACTGTGCCCACCACTGCTGATATCTTAGTTCAGTTGAAGACTGTAGTCCATGTGTCATTTGCAGAGTGGTGTCACCTTTATGCAGTCTTTTGATTTGGAGAAAGTGCATGACCACCTGGCAGTGGTGGATCTGCTGAAAACTTTATCTCTGTGTTTCTGAGGTTTTCTCCCTTCCTCCAACTTTTTGTCTTCTCATTTCTTTCATGTTCAGGTGGGTACCTCCCTCTCTTATGTGCATTTGCATCCTGAGTGTCATCTGCTTCACTTTGGCAATCAATGACATTGTGACAGCTCTGCCCCTGGGGATTACAGTCACCCTCTATGTCAATGACCTTGCCATATATTGTTCCAGTTCCCAACCTGTCTTCCTTGGACATCTTCACCAGCAGTCCCTGGATTCACTCTCCAGATGGTGCCATGGATCACAGGTTTCAATTTTACCCTTTGAAAATGGTGGTGATGCACTTTTGTCAACACTGCCACTGCACTGCCATTCCTTCTCTCTCTATGGATTGCCATCCCCTGTTGTCCCTGAAACTAGATTTCTGGGTCTCATTCTTGATTCCCCACCTGAAGTCTCTGAAGGCATGAAAGTCTCTGAAGGCTTCATGCCTTCAGACTTGTACCCTTCTCAAGTTCCTCTTTCTTACTGATTTGGGTGCTGACCACCATACCCTTTGGTAGCTCTACCACTCCATCATCCAAAGTAAGCTGGATTATGGCTGTCAAGCCTATTTCTCTGCTCCTGCCTCCACTCTGTGCATGCTGGACATCTACTCCTTGGGTGTGTACATTAGAGGTGTACTCAGTGCTGGGCAGTATTTAAATACATTTGTATTTAAATACATTTGTGTATTTAGAACTGTATTTATAAATACATTGTTTTTCATGTATTTAAATATAGTATTTAAATACTTTAATGAGTATTTAAATACAATGTATTTAAATACTCAAAATATAAAAATGTAAATACTTTTACTGGTTTAATACACGTTCTGCGAATATTCTCATTCACGGGAATCACTTTGACTCCCAAAAGAAACTCTCTTTCAGACAAAACTTTTGAAAGATTGGTTTTGATCCACAGCAACCGTGAAATAAGAGAGAATTCGTAAGGTGCCTTATGTTTATGTTTACGTTTATGTCTCATCTACTCATTAATTGTTACTCATTTTGCAATGATATAATGAGTATAATATGTCACTGGTTGAACATCGTAAGTTCTAAGTTCTTTTGTTTTTGTTTTGTTCTAAAAAGGGAAATATATAATCGGAAATTAGATTGTACTATTTCTTTATCCTTTATCAAGCATTTTATATTGTTGTTACTCATGAATTAGTGAATGCATATGTTAAAATTTGTATGTATTTAAAATGTATTTACAAATGTATTTAAATACAATTGATGTATTTTGTATTTAGTATCTAAATACATTCGTAAAATGTATTTAGTATTTAGTATTTAAATACATTTCTCCCATGTATTTAGTATTTAAATACATTCAATGTATTTATTGCCCAGCTCTGGGTGTACTGGAATTCTAGTTCTGGTTCCTGCTGGCCAGAATTCTGGCCATTTATTGTGAATTCCAGTTCCAGCCACAACTCTCTCTGATATCTGACCAATCTGGAACCATTCAGTTTTTAATGATATTAAATATAAAAAAACATAGAAGGAAAATAGAATTATTTCTAAACAGATTTTGATATATTTATGCAAACCTTAGCCATTCTTTTGGGTCCTTGTATGTATCAAATAACAAATAAAATATATGATTAAACATTCAAAATTTTCCTTGCTAGGTAGTTTTTTATATTGTTTTATGCAGGGCTGTGGAGTCGGTGATAAAATTTGCCGACTCCGACCAAAACTTTTAACACCGACTCCAGAAATCTGACTTGTATAATTACGACTCCGACTCCGATGGAATGTTAAGACCAAATTGATTACGATTAGCTTTATTAGGCCAATGGAGATTCATAAACAAGGCATTTCATCACCACACATGACTCATCAGGTTACTTAGTGGCTGTAACTATGCCTTAATGGCTTTTTTTCTCTTTATTAAAAAATTACAATAAATCCCAAAATACAAACTGATTGAAACTTAAACAAAATAAGATTATTATTGGTTTAGCAAATTAATAAGATGTTTTTGTATTATTGTAAACATCTGTAACAAAATGTACTAACCTAAACTGAATTTGTTCTTAAAAAAAGGATCGCTTCCATTAAATCTTCTTTCAGTGATGCTTATCAAAATTATCAAATTGAAATCTAAAAATCTGAAAAAGATTTAGGGTTGCTAGTACAAAATTTTTAAATTTCCTTATTATTAATTATGTTAATTAATTATAATCCTTATTAATTATAAGCAACTATATTTATATATTATTTATATTTATATATTTATATGTTATATATTATATATTATTTATATATTATATTATATATTAAAACATTAAGTTAAATCTATTTTATTCATAAAATTGAGCTAGGCCTAGGCCTAGGCTGCTATGGTTATAATTGAAGGATTTGCACCGACTCCGACTCTGACTCCATCCAACTATGCACTTCTGACTCTGACTCCACTCAAAATTGACTGACTCCACGACTCCGACTCCACAGCCCTGGTTTTATGATAATAAAACAAAAATTATAAAATTGTTTTTATTTTGAAATTACCATTTTTCATGATTTTTGTATATACATTTATTAGCTAAATTATATAAAAAAAATTCTTTGCTTAATGTTTTCCTCGGTAAAAGAAACTAGATTTATATTGAATTATAAACACAGCATAGAAAAGAGTGGAAGAGTCAAGAAACAGTAACTACTGTTTACAAGGAAAAAAAAAACTGCTTCAATAGTTGAAATTATACCTCAATAAGTTAGCATGAAGAAAATGAAGTTTATCAGCCATTTCTGGCAATAGGCAATTCCATCAGTTTGTGTAAATGTTACCTGCTTGGCTAAACATCTGCTCACTGAACATGTTCGAAGGTGGAAGTGATAAATACTTTCTTGCTACTTTGGCAAGATTTGTAGTAGGAAATATTCCTTTATTTTCATTCTACCAGGTGAGAGGATTAGGGTTCCTGTCAATTTGAGGCAAGTCAAGGTGTAACTCAATTTTATTATGAATTCTGTTATTGATAGAATGCTCTCTGGTGACTTTCCTTTTCGTTCTTTTAGTCATTTTGGATTCAGGTTCTTCAGCCTTTTTCTCTTCAGGTTCTTCCTCATTTTGTTTGCGCTTTTGTTTCCCTTATTGTGTATCACTTTTTCATAGCAATCCCAAAATGATTTAATGTCTGGTGAATTTTTGCCAAATTTGTCAATCTCAGAATCATCACTCGAGGTTGTTTCATTTTTACTTTCTTCTTCCATTTTGTTTACAAGCAGTACTACTTTCAGCCAAATCCTTAATTTGTCATAGTTGTTGTTGTTTAGCTGATCAGCCCACCCTGATCGAGCAAGCTGGCGGCACGCAGGTAACCGATCGCCCTCTCCGGAGTGAACCAGAGGTTCAGCGCACTAGTGATGTTGTGTTGTGTTCGTTGTTGTGCTAGAGCGGTACAGTCTGTCATAATGTGTTCAATTGTTTGTGGTGTGTCCTGGCACAGGTGGCAGGTGTCGTCTATGGAGTTGTCTAGTCTGTGTTTATATGTCCGTAAGTTGGGGTGATGTCCACATCGGAATCGTGCTAAGTTAACTCAATCCGATCTGCTCAGGCTGATCTCTGACCTGTTAATGGGTGGCGGCTTCACACCTAGGACTGCATTTGGACCGAGTCGTGTCAGTGCTTTGTGGGTTAGGTGTGTGTGTGTGTGTTTTGTGTACTGTGTGATGTCTGTGGGGCGTGGTATGGAGTGGAGTATTTGGTTATAATGTCTCTCTGGTGTTACCTTAATGGTGCGAGGTGTTGGTGCATGATTGTACATGTAGTGGCAAGGGTGTTGTGGGTTAGTTGTCGCTGCTGCCATGAATTGTGTTCCCCTCATGTCTAAATGTTCCCTAACTTCTAGTATTTTTGTTTCTGTGTGCAGGTGTTCTATTGGTGTTGTTTGAGTGCATCCTGTAATGATACGAAGTGCGTTGTTTTGTATTGTTTGTAAGGTGTTTATGTGTGTGTTTGAGATAATGGGTGCCCAGCATGGGCTAGCATAGTCCATAACTGAGCGAATATATTGTTTGTATATGAGTGATGATGTTTCCTGCTGGTGTCCAAAGTTTGTGCCTGTTAGTACCCTAAGCATGTTAAGTCTTGACGTACATTTGTTTTTAATGTCCTGAATGTGGTTGGCAAAAGATAATGATGTGTTGTATGTGACACCAAGTATTTTGGTTCTGTGAGTGTGTGGAATGTTGATGTTGTTTAGTGTAAGCTGTGGAATTACCTGGTGTTCTTTTGTGTTGCTTGTAAGCAAGGTGATGGTTGATTTTGTGGGCGCTACTTTGAGTCTATTGTGTGTGAGCCAGTCTTGTATACTGTTTATGTATGTTTGTAGGTTATTTGTAGCGGTGTCGATGTTGTTGTGGGTGGATGTTAGAGTGATATCATCTGCATATGATGATAAGGTAAGCTTGTTATCTATGGGTGTTGGAATGTCATGCATGTATAAGTTGAAGAGTGTTGGTGAGAGAACAGAGCCTTGAGGGACCCCGTTCGGAAAAAGCTTGTTTTTGGATGACTTGCCATTAAATGTGACATGTGAGTATCTTCCTGAGAGATAGTTGCTCAGCCACCTTTTGGTGTTATTGTGCATGTTTGTGTTGAGTATTTTGTTTATGAGAGGGAAGCGTGGGATAGCATCAAATGCTTTACTAATGTCTATTGTTGCTAATAGTGTACGTTGAGCTGGTTGTCTGGAGTTGATGCCATCCATGATCTGCTGCGTGAGGTTAGTGAGTAATGTCGTGGTTGAGTGGTGAGGTCTGAATCCATGTTGAGTAGGCGATAGTGGAATGTGTGGGTTGGTGATTTGTAAGATTAGTCTTTCTGTTACTTTGGAAGGTGGGCATAGTAAGGTAATGGGTCTATAGGAAGCTGGTTCTGTTGGATTTTTGTTTGGTTTGAGTAGTGTAATAATTTTACTTTGTTTCCATATGTCAGGAATAATACAGTGTTGGTATGAATATGTGCTGATATTTGTGAGAGCTAGTATTCCCTGTGGGCCCAAGTGTCCTTAGCAGGACTGCAGCTGGCGCCCCCACCCGCCTCCCACTTCACGATTGGGTTTGCCCACAAAGTAATCAAGGTACCATATTGAAGAAACTATTTGCCTTACACTGATCTATTTTAATTTGCTAATACATACATTTATTATAAAATTATAAAATCATTTCACAGTTCAAGAAAGTGTCATGACCAATCAAAACAGCGAGTAAAGCGAGGCATATGTAGTAACAAATCAGAACGCTCAAAAGTGCTAAAATATGCGTGCAAAAAGGACATATCTACTGTTTTTTCCAAGCAAGAAGGGCATATGTCACATAAAAACAGTTATTCGCTTATTGATGACTCCTGGAACTCATATTAAGCCATAAATAAGCCGAGTTGCTTATTGACGACTCCCGTCTGTGCGTGCAACATTTTTAAATCGCTTATTTACGACTCCCGTCCCTAAAGGGTTAAAGGTCGTGATAGTGAAAGTTCTATAATGACCCAATAAGATGAATAAGTTAATTATGTAAATATCAGTCAAGCTAAACTGGTGTACATACGTCGTACAACCTTTCATCATTTGTCTATGCTTCTCATTCCTTCATTATTTTTTTCATGTTGTTCTTACATAATACTATCAAATGTGCACAGGGCGGGAGGCGCTGGCGCCCCCCAGATCTTTGGCGCCCTTAGCATTTACTAACCTCACCTAATGGAAGAGGCGGCCCTGTATCTATCAAAAACACGTTTTTGCCTGTGGTGGCACTTAGGTACCTTAAGACACGCGACCCCTCAAATGAATGTACATTCCAGAATGTTCTTTCACTTGTCTTTATTTTTAATAAGAATTTTAGAACCCTTTGAATTAATACCATAATTATACCTTTACATGTGGTTAAACAATGAATTAAAATTATTTGCTATCCTGCATGCATATTTATGCTGTTTTGCTCTGATGTCCAAAGTTTTTCCAGTTTGACTCATATAAACTGAATTACATTGCTAACATCCAATCAAGTAGACACAACATCTGCACTATCTGGCCTGTTCTTTATTAGACAAGATTTAAGTGTTTTTATACTTAAAGACTACATTAATGCCAATTGTTTTAAGTAATGTGGGAAGATATTTAAAATTTCTATGGTAAGGTAGGCTTGGGATATTTTTTATGATCAAATTCCTTTTCAATTACACTATTATTATACCTTTTTCAGACTGCTTGAACAATTTTCTGGAAATGGAATGGGATAACACAGTTTAATACAACTGTTCTTGATATTGCATAATATAACTCAGAATCTAAAAATTCAGGACTAACAACTCTTAATGCTCTGAAAAAAAACAAGATTTTATCAAGTAGTGATGGTCAGAATAAAAATGAACATAAGCTGATAGTTATTATTAGTAGGCTTGGGAAAAACTTCAAATTTGAATTGATTTGTTATCTCTGAAATATTTAAATTAAAAAATAATAAACATTCATCATTTCATTTTCAACAGTAAATTTCATAGATGAAACTAAATTATTGAGCTTATTAAGGAACTCATCAAGAGGCCAAGGTCACAAGACATCATCTATATACCATTACCAAACACTATTGAAAATAATAATTATAAGAAAAAAAATGTCATAAATATGGGGACTTAGAATTTTTTCAGCAAATGCATGTTCAAGAGTAAAGTATATCAAGTTGCAAAGGCACCATTCTAAATGTTAAATGTTTATAAAATTCTTGCAATTTTTAGTCAGTATGCAATTGGTTTTTAAAACTGAAGATGCACATTTCTGCAGTTTAAGCATGTTTGTTATAAATATGAATTTTTTCAACTCCTAACTGTAAGTTTAGGGATTAGACTGTGTACTGCATATTTTGAAAGCGTTATTAGATTACATTAATTGTAACACATAATGCATATGTTTAATCAGTGAACCTGTCTTGACATCCTTCAATTAAAATTAGTATTAAAGAATAGAATTTTTAAGACATGGATCAAGAAATGCAAAAGAGATTAAAAAAATAAAATTTTAATTTAAACATTTTGACTTTCTTTTTCAGATGTACAGGCAAAACATATTTCAGACAAAGAGGCCAAATGAAATTTTGTAGTGTAAGATTGAGCAAACCCATTCTAACTCAACGACCTTTTGAAGACACCATTAATACATTACTGGTATATTCAGCCATGCTTATCTTTAAAAAGCCCATGTAATAGGGTGGAGTGATCATATATAGAGCTAAAAAAAGTTTCATTGTTTCAATTTACTATAATTAGAAAAAGTTGTCATTTGGTACCACTTAACTCTTGACAAAATATTTTTCAACTTCATATATTTAGGTCTACCTACCACAAGGAAGATGAAATTTCACATTTTTAGGGTCAAGACATAAATAATAATTATATATTCTGAGCAACTCAGCTATTTTGTATGATTATCTACCTCCAATCATGCAAAACACCCAAAACTCACCATATGGAGGTGGCTGCTCTTCGAGTTCTACCCACCTCCCTCCTCTGTCATGCTGAAAATATTGAATTTCCTTGATAATACATCCATATGTATAAAGTAGTTCAGTAACTGAATTCTTGTTTGGTGTTAAATTTTGGCATTGCCATTCTTGATTCAATTCTACTCTTGATATAACCATCTCTCTGCTTCATTCCACACACTGCCATTGCAGCGTCTGTCACCAAATGCACTGCTCTCTTGACTGATTGTGTGTGACATGTGAAGTTTTGAAACTCCAATTTTGGAGGATTAGGGGATTCAATAAAATTTTGGAGATCATCCTCACTTTGGTGTTTTGTTAGTCATGGCTCCAATCTCTTTCTCATTCCAGGTTATTAGTTCTGTGTAGTCCTTAGCATCAAAATTGAGAGAAGGCACGCTTAAAAATTCACAGTCCTCTGTTGTTTTTGTTGTTGTTTAGCTGATCAGCCCACCCTGATTGAGCAAGCCAGCGGCACGCAGGTAACCGATTGCCCTCTCTGGAGTGGACAAGTCATTCAGTGCACTAGTGATGTTGTGTTGTGTTCTCTGTTGTGCTAGAGTGGTACAGTCTGTCATAATGTGTTCAGTTGTTTGTGGCATGTCCTGGCACAGGTGGCAGGCGTCGTCTGTGGAGTTGTCTAGGCTGTGTTTATGTCTCTAAGTTCAGGTGATGTCCACATCAGAATCGTGCTAAGTTAACTTGATCTGATCTGCTCAGGCTGATCTCTGACCTGTTAATGGATGGTGGCTTTGCACCTAGGACCACATTCAGACCGAGTCGTGTCAGTACTTTGTGTGTGTGTGTGTGTGTGTGTTTGAGTGCATCCTGTAATGATACGAAGTGTATTGTTTTGTATTGTCTGTAAGGTGTTTATGTGTGTGTTTGAGATAATGGGTGCCCAGCATGGGCTAGCATAGTCCATAACTGAGCAAATATATTGTTTGTATATGAGTGATGTTGTTTTCTGCTGGTGTCCAAAGTTTGTGCCTGTTAGTACCCTAAGTGTGTTAAGTCTTGACATACATTTGTTTTTAATGTCCTGAATGTGGTTTGAAAAAGATAATGAGGTGTTGTATGTGACTCCAACTATTTTGGTGTGAGTGTGTGGAATGTTGGTGTCAAACAACTGTTTAGTGTAAGTGTGGATTTATCTGGTGTTCTTTTGTGTTGCTTGTAAGCAAGGTGATGGTTGATTTTGTGGGTGCTACTTTGAGTCTATTGTGTGAGAGCCAGTCTTGTATACTGTTTATGTATGTTTGTAGGTTATTTGTAGTGGTGTCGATGTTGTTGTGGGTGGATGTTAGTGTGATGTCATCTGCATATGATGATAAGGTAAGCTTGTTATCTATGGGTGTTGGAATGTCATGCATGTATAAGTTGAATAGTGTTGGTGAGAGAACAGAGCCTTGAGGGATCCTGTTCGGAAAAAGCTTGTTTTTGGATGACTTGCCATTAAATGTGACATATCTTCCTGAAAGATAGTTACTCAGCCACCTTTTGGTGTTATTGTGCATGTTCGTGTTGAGTATTTTGTTTATGAGAGGGAAGTGTGGGATAGCATCAAATGCTTTACTAATGTCTATTGTTGCTAATAGTGTATGTTGAGCTGGTCATCTGGAGTTGATGCCATCCATGATGTGCTGCATGAGGTTAATGAGTAATGTCATGGTTGAGTGGTGAGGTCTGAATCCATGTTGAGTAGGCAATAGTGGTATGTGTGGGTTGGTGATTTGTAAGATTAGTCCTTCTGTTACTTCGGAAGGTGTGTATAGTAAAGTAATGGGTCTATAGGAAGCTGGTTCTGTTGGATTTTTGTTTGGTTTGAGTAGTGTAATAATTTTACTTTGTTTCCATATGTCAGGAATAATACAGTGTTGGTATGAATATGTGCTGATATTTGTGAGAGCTAGTATTCCCTGTGGGCCCAAGTGTTTAAGGTGTATGTTAGATATGTTGTCTGGTCCAGTAGCCTTCGAATTCTTAATGTTTTTGATGATCTTGGTGGTGTGGTCTGTATTGAAGGGTGTAATGGTCATGTCAAGTCTGTAGGTTTTCTTGTTTGTTTCTTTTGTCTTTCATTTCTACCATCTAACATCTTCTGTGAAGCTAGTTTTTGTACTGTACTAAAATCTCATCATCAGTTAACATTGATAACAAAAGATTCCCAGGATGAGCATGAAACATTTTTTCTAATGACAGGATCAATTATTGCTTTCAGGTTATCATTAAGGTATCTTGAGCATTGAATCATTTCAAACAAATGTTTTCCTCCTTCAGTGCAAGATGATTTAGTTTTAATCATAAACCACATTGGAGAATACACCTCAGCAACATATTCCGCTAAATATTTGAGGTTTGATGAAGGGTCATCACTCCCAATATAAAGCTGTAAGATTCTATTGGCTGTTGTCAACCACCTAGCATGAACCATTTTTCCGGGATTTTGATGCGTTAAATCAACTGAGCAATGCTTGACACTGCATGGCTAATATAAAAAAGATACTGAACATCTGTACTAAGCTCTACATCGATTGATGGTCATTTCCAGGACAAATCAGGCATTGCCTGAAACCACACCCACTTAGATTTTGCTTAAAATTGCTATGCAGTGTTGTTTATGCTGAAAAACATGAAATTTTGAGTTTCAGAGCAATCAGAATAACGGTTCAAAAGTTATGGGCCCCCTAATTTTGGTGGTGGGGGCTGGCCCCTTAATTTTTAAAAGTTTGTAGCTCAATCCCTAATTGAGCTAGGAAAAAAATTCAAAAACCATTTGAAAGCTCAAATCCTAAAGAATAATTGACTAAGTAATAAAATGCATTTAATCAAATAGTTAAAAAATTATATCAGTTTGAATATTTTTGGGGGGCCCCACCCCTTATGCTACAGATATTCAAGATTTTTTTTTCATCATTTTGTACCTCACTCTTTTACATGACTTAGTCAATGACATTGTGTATTTTTACCTCTAAGTTGTGTATTTTTCCCCTTAATTAGATGAAGTGGTAGATGATTTTGATGAGAATGAAGTTTCAGACAATGGCAGTGATACTTTAGACGAATTTGTGGATGCTGCTGCAAGGCTCTCCAAGATCCATCACATGCACTGTGATGTTCATATGCTACAACTTGCAATTCATGATGGCTTGAGAGAAAAACATGTGGCCAGTCTTATTGGCAAGTTGTGAAACATTGTGGTGGCTGCTTGAACACCAAAACTAGATGCTATACTGAAGCGACGTGCTGGAAAAGGGGTGATTTTAGATCAAGCAACTCAGTGGGGGAGTACATACTTGATGATTCAGTGTGTTCTTGAACTAAAACCTTTCCTTAGTGACATGGCCAACTCAGATGTCATGATGACTGAAGTTCAATGGGAGCAAGTGAAGGAACTTGAAAGCTTGCTTTGCCATCCATATACCATTATAAAAAACTTGCGAGCAGCTGACTTGACTCCTGGTTTGTTTTATAAGGAGTGGAAGACCCTCATTTTCTGCCCCTCTCAAATTGGTGGCATGATAGCCAATGGCATTATGAACTCAATGCTGCGCAGAGAAAGTCGTCTGCTGGACAATGACATCCTATTGGCTGCTGTCTACATTGATGCCATGTACCGAGTCACACTGACAGAAGAACAGCAAATTAGAGCTAAAGTTGCTTTATGTGAAGTAGCTATTCGTATGAAAGGTCTGTGAGTGGAAGATGAGGCTGTAGCTGGGCCACAACACGGCAGCCTCCCATCATTGTCCTCATCCAATTCAAATTCTGAAGATGAAGAATTCAATTTCGAAAAACATCTAGACGACCAGGAGCAGTCAAAGCATCATTGATTAGATTTGGAAAAAAGTAGAGAAAGGAGCCCAACTGCGCTAGCTAAATTCAAATTGGATTTTTCTCATGCACTGGGAGAGGTAGAAAAAATTGACCATACTGCAAAGTTGAAAGTGAAAGATGCAATACCCCGATACCCTGAGATTGTTCAAGATGCTGCTCTGACTGTCACAGTGTTGCCACCGACTCAAGTCAGTGTGGAGCGTTTGTTTTCTGCCCTCCAAATCGTCAGATCCGACTTGAGAGCAGCAATGAAGGAGGACCTAACTGAAGCGATCCTGTTTCTGAGAACAAATTCAGTTTAGGTATAAGAGTACAGTATATATATGTGGTTGTAAAGTATTTATGTATTGTTCCAGCTATTGCAGTTGCTTTTTTATATGCTGAACCATTTTGAAATAGTTTCAACTTTCATGTCTTATATTTTTATAATTTTATTATTTTATAACTATTAAATAACTTCTTAGTTTTTATTTCATTTATTATTTTAGTTTTTATGGTATTTCATGTCTTATAATTTTTATTATTTTATAACTATTAAATAACTTTTTAGTTTTTATTATTGTACGAGGAAAGAATAATTAAAATCGATATTTAAAAATTAAAACTAACGAAATTTACAGAGACTATTCATTTACTTACACCATACCTATACTATATAAGTATATATGCCATACGGTTAGTATATACTACAGTCGGAGTCGGAGTTGGACTTGTAAAATTTCTGGAGTCAGAGAAACTTTTTTCACTGACTCCACAACCCTGATAATAACACACTCTCAACTTTGTCAATCTTCAAAGGCAAATAAAAATACTGCTAGTATAGTTATGTTTTATTGAGCAAATTAAGACATCACTTGAATAAAAATAATTGCTATACAATACATTAAATCTGAAACATTTTTGGTACCTAGCCTAATTCTTAGTATCATGTATTTCAAAGATATACACAACTCTGGTGCCAGATTGAATATTAGGAGTTGACATTTCATGAAGGATATTTTTGGCTTCTTCCCAACAAACATCATCTTTATTAGTTGGGAAATAGTATCTATTGTTTTTGTTGGAAATAGTAGTTAGAAACTTGATTTTATAATCTTGGAATTCTTCTGAATAATCTAAAATGATTTCTAGATATTTTCTACCATCATAAATACATGCAACATACTTTCCCACAGGAAATTTTTGCTTATTTGATAAATCTGGACTCAACATTGTTGTCACTGGAGTCTGAAACTAAATAAGCTTTAATGTGACTAGAGCTGAGACATTGGCACAATTCTGTGAAAACCTTGTGTGCCGTGCCCTTCACTGTCACTGATTTTTCAAACCTACTACTGAGTTCTGTTTTATTATGATTTATTTGTTCTTTTGTAATGAATTTGAACTTGGACTCAAAATTTTGGGTACAAAAGTTGTAGAAACTCTGTAGAGACAAGATGTGTCCTGTTGTTGTTGTTTGCAAACTAGCTTTAGCTGTTGCTCTCTTCACACTTCTTCCAATGCCATTACAGGCATTTTTGCCATGACTAGTGGCAAAAAAGTTCCACTCTGCCTTTATACCAAAATCTGTTTCATGATGGCATAAATTGCTAAAATTAAAATGGTTTTTGTATTGTCCAGCACAACCATCGGAAAAATATTTCATTGTTTTCACATTAGGGAATCTCACTTTAATGTCTTGAACTAAAAATTGTTGAAATGTATACACTGCTGTGGTGTTATGATCTAAACTATCACTAATGATACAATAGATAGTGTGGCTCAATTTACCATCTTCCATTTTATATACAGGAATACCTCAAAATTTGTCATTTTGCAGAGTCATCATCAATCTTTTACTACCTATAGTTTCGCAATCCATCATCCATATTGGTAGATTTGTCATTTTTTTTAAAAATGTGAAAAAAAAAAGATTGAAATTGATGAAATTCAACTGTTTACCAACGCAACATACATTATATTTTGCCAAAAAATGAGTAGAATTTGATTAATTAATCTGTTTAATAACATAATACAGTAAAATGTTTTCTCATTGAAACATGCAGTGGCGGTCCTAGCTTACATGACGCCCTGGGCGAACCTCACCTTCAGCCCCCCCCCCCCCCGTTCGCCAACACACACACATTCGAATCCCCCCAAAATAAAGGATAGACATAACTCTTTCACAAAATAACTTTTTATTGGACTAATTGTTGGAACTTCAGAACCAAAACAAAGACTCAAATTTCTGAATTTTACAAATCCTTCATCACGTAAATAGAATAACTCACTTAAGAGAATGTAATTATGATACTATGAACAGGAAAAATACAAATTAAATTGCACAACTGCCATAAATAAACTAGAGAATCAAATTTCTAAATTGTACAAATGCTCTATCACATAAATAGAATAAGACACTTAAGAGAGGGTAATTATTATGCTACACTTTGAACAAGAAACAAAATAAATTGCACCACAGCACAACTGCCACCTAAAGCCTGACTCTTCTTACCTTCCTTGATGCAAAGTCATGAATTAAATCATCATATGAAATCTGCTCAGCAATTGTATGATTTATACTGATGATGGCCAGACCGGTAAGGCGTTCCTGTGACATAGTTGACCTCAGGTAGGATTTGATGAGCTTCAGCTTTGAAAAGCTCCTCTCTGCTTCAGCAACAGTGACTGGAAGAGTAAGACCAATTCTGAGAGCAGTCCACAAATTTGGATATATTTCAGAGAGCTCCCTTTCATGGATAAATGTCAGCAGTTCAAGCAAGGATATGGTCTTTGATGGCAAGTCAGGCAAGTTCTTCAGCTCCTGTGCAAGCTCTCTGCCATCCAAGTCAGATTGTCCCTTAAAGTGTAGTGTAGTACTAAGGTTCACACATTGTTCTGTCAGCTCCTCAAATGTGAGATTTTGGAAATGTGTCAGCACTCCAAACTTCTCTCCCACAATTTCCAACGTGGAAAATCTTTCCTGAATGGCTGATGTTGCAGCATCAACCACTGCATTGAAAAATGTCACCTCCAGCTTCTTCAAAGCATCAATCAAGGGCTCATCAGATGCTTCATAGGAGAAGTGCCGCTTTGTGGACCTCAGCCATTTTTGTTTTAACACAGCCTCCACATTCATTTATTCACAGATATCTGTGGCTGCCATTTGTGCAGCCACAAAACCTGTTGCCCTGTAATTGCGGAGACCTCTCTCTGTTTTTTTTAGGAGATTTACTGCAACATCAACGTGCATGCTAGGAGACTGCATCTGCTTGCTCACATGCTGAATTTGGCACAACAGGTCATGCCACACCACTGAACAAATGGCGAAGTGGTATGACCCAACCTCCTCTGACAGAGATTGAGCCTCGACCTTTATTACAGAGTCTTTGGTGTGGTCCCTCACCTCGATCAGTGCATCTCTCACTGCAGCTGCCTGATATCTCAGGGGCTCCACACTCTTGATCTTGCTTTCCCACCTTGTATCAGACCACATCTTCAATGTGATGTTCACATGTTTTTTCAAAATGGCCCATCGTTGTGTGGAGGCTGAAAACAAGTTGTAAAGCTTCTGCAAGATGCCAAAGTAACTTGTGGCATCAATAGATCCCTTAGCAGCATCGGCCATAAGCAAATTCAGAGAATGAGCCCCACATGGAACAAACAGAGCTCTGGGATTAATTTCTAGGAGCCTGGATTGAACACCCTTGTTTTTTCCCCTCATGTTGGCCCCGTTGTCGTATGATTGTCCTCTACAGTCCATGAAAGGAACTTTTAGCTCCTCCAGTCTCTTCAGAATCAGAGATGCCAAATGTTGACCAGTGGACTCCTCTGCCTCCAAAAACCCCATGAAATGTTCCTTTATATGGGGCTTCCCCTCCAGTGACACAACCCGAATCACAACTGACAACTGTTCAGTGTGGCTGATATCTGGAGTGCAATCTAGAATTATTGAAAAAAACTTTGATTGTTTGATGTCGCTCACCATTGCTGAAATGGTCTTGCTGCTCGACAAATCAATGAGTTCATTTTGTATGTGGTGGCCGAGGTAGCTGGTGTGACTGGAGGTCCCTTTTTGGACACGGTTAATGTGCTCTTGCATTATAGGATCAAATTGTGCCATCAGTTCAACTTCTTTCAGAAAATTGCCATTTGATGGTGAGAACAATTTTTCTGTATGTCCCCTTAGTGCCAAATTCCTAACTGCCAGAGAATGCACAATAGCAGTGAGACATGTCAGCACCGCTCTCCATCTCAACTTCTCAGCCTCCAGAAGTGCCATCTCCTGCTTGTCAATGGTCTCCCCCTTTCTCATCCTCACTGCCAGTTCTTTCCAGATTTTCATAGAATTTAGGTGTTCTGAACTGTTGTCATGTGATGTGAGCAATGAGCTTGCATGCTTCCAGTCCGAGAGTCCCAAACTTGTTAAATTTATTTTCCTCTTGGAAAATAATGTACAACAGAAACAGAAAAGGCTGTTGTTTTTTAAGGAATAGACCAACCAACTTCTGGTTATATTTTCCCCACTAACCAATGACTTCCTGAAGTATTGATGGTGGAAACTTCTTCCGTCACTGTCGTTTCTAGGGAATACAAAGTCAGATGGTACTTGACTTGGTCCCCTGGAAACCAGTTGTGTCCGAATTCTCTCAGTCAGAACTGAAGGCCAGTTAGCAGGGTCGGTGGACAGAGATTCATCCTCAGGAGGCGATTCTGCTCCAGGCATTTCTAATAGAAAGAACAAGAGCATTACTCATTAGTATACACACCTAAGTTAGATAACACATTATTCACAGCACTTTGTTATGGTGGTGGTGGTATGGAATTATGGTGGTGAAACACCACACATACCCAGTAACCCAGACCCAGTGATAATAACATTATAATTTATAACTGTTTGCAAAATGCTTTGCAGGGATGCACACACATACACACACACGCACACACTCACAGACATATGTGCACACAAACTCACCTGAAGAGTCCTGCCGGGGAGAAGTAGAAGCAAATGGGTCTTCATCCTCAGGATCAGACTGCATTTGTGGAGACATATGTGAGGCTGAGGAGGTAGATGGCTCCTCAGCCTCAATAATGGCAGAAGTAGACGGCTTCTCATCCTGGCTAGTGGCAGAGGGTGTTCCAAAATATTTCAAAAGTGCCCCTGCAAATAGTAAAATAGAACATAACAGACCAATGCATGAATAGGCTAGTACAATTAATTTAACATGTTATTAAGCACAATTTATTAAACTTTTAGAATAGGAAACAAATGAATAATACAACCTCCTTGGTTAATGGCTAATTATATACATAATAGTACACTTCAAATGACTCAGAAAGCTATATCACAAAATAGCAGTGCAATATAGCAGTGAAGAGTAGATGACATAGCGCTATACCTTTATCTTTTGCTTGTTTCTCCTCTTCTTCTTTCCTCTTTTTTCTAAACTGAGCACCTGATAGCTTTGACCTCTTCTTATCCATTTGCGGTTATTTGACAGACCTTAGTGGCTTAGTGTGGAGATTCGTTCTGTAATAAATAATATACATTTCACTATTTAACCAAACCCAGAAAAATAACATTACATATGTTAAAGTATGGGCCTTTATTCCCAATAATATTAATCTGGAAGCATTTTGCATTGTTTAGGTCTTTTATGGGAAGGTTTATGGAAAATGCAATAGATGGTTTTTTATTAATAAAAATATATTTATTGATCTTTTATTATTTATTTTATTTTATTTTATTTTTTATTTTTATTTATTTCTTTATTTATTTATTCTTATTTTTATTTTTATTTTTTTTGCAGGCACTCATGCCGCCCCTCCACAAATGCCGCCCTATGCGGCTGCCCATATTGCCCATATGAGGAACCGCCACTGGAAACATGTTATAATGTACCTCAAATTTCATTGTTTCATATTTCATTGTGTTATTCCAGAACAAATTAACGATGAATTTCGAGGTACTGTATTCCTGTATAACCATTGGGTGTAATGTAACTTGTTCAGTGGAAGCTCTGTGGTGCATCTTGAGTGATGAAAGAATAGTTCTCAGAAAAGTCTCCCATTACTAAAACTTCATCATCACTGAGATTTTGCTTTAAAAAGGGTCTTCATGTAGAGGCTTTGACTCTTGGCTATACAATGATGATGAGTAAGAGAATAAATTGATTCTGAAAAATTTTCAATGAATTTCTCCACTGTAACGTAACAGTTACATTTGACAAAGTTGCCCTGTCTGTGCTGGTCCACTGGTCATATTCAATTGAATCCCTGGAAGTCAGTACATTTAATGCAGGGCCATTTCTAGCCATTAGGGGGGCCTAAGCAGTATACCCATTTGAGGCCCCACCCCTCCATCCACCAACTCATGCCTTACTATCATACATCACCTCAGCACGCATATACAAAAAATGGCTGTGTTAATAAAAAACAATTATGAAACAATTTTAATGAAACATTTATGTCCAAAACAACAAATATATACTTTCAGAAGACAAACAGAAGAAATACTCTTCATGAAATTCCTGAAAATTAGCTTATACATTATTTAGAATAAATGATGCAGAACTATGTATAAAAAAATGATGCAATTATCAACTGCCAAACAATTACTAACTCTACGATACAATCGTGTAATAGCTAACAGTTATACAGAACAGTTTGTATCTTCAAAATTTTTGCCTCCTAGATTTTTTCTGGGTGAAATCATCAATAACATCATCATATGAAATCTCCCTGCCAACGTCCTGGTTGATGCTTATGATGCCAAGGCCACTGAGGCGATCTTGCCCCATTGATGATCTGAGGTAGTTCTTGATTAGCTTCATCTTAGAGAAGCTCCTCTCGGCTGATGCTACTGTCACAGGTAGAGTGCAGGCAATTCTTAGTGCAACCCAGAGATTGGGGTATAGTTCCTCCAGTTGCTTCTGATGAATGAAGGAGAGAAGCTCCAATGTAGTCATGTTGTGTGAAGGTAAAGTTGGCAAGTTCTTAATTTCGAGGGCCAGTTCTCTTCCATCAATGTCAGAGTCAGCTCCAGAGCTCAGTATCTTAGAGAGCTTTTCACACTTGCAGGACAAGTCTTCCTTGTTCATTGTGGTAAAGTTTAAGAGAACCCCAAATATGTCCCTCACATCATCTAATGTTTTGAATCTCTCATTTATTGACCCGATGGCACAATCCACCACCACATTGAAAAATTTGACCTCCAGCCTCTTTAAGGCCCCCTAGTAGCAGCGGGGCCCTAAGCGGCCGTTTAGTCTGCTTATGCCAGGAAACAGTCCTGATTTAATGTGTTCAAATAGTTATCTACAGCAGCAACACCAGGACATTCTCTACACTGGTGTAATGTACATTTAATGTTGTCCACATCGCAAACACTTTTTTGAATCAATGAATGATAAGTCAAGTCCTTGTCACCATTTGCTGAAACCATTAATTTGGGGTTCTGGTGATAGGTACAAATACAAACTGAGTGTGTACCTGTACCTTCAGCAATAACACACCATTTGGGTCTAAGAGCTGCAAATGTTGAAAAACTTATATGTGAGTCAGTTTCTTTATACCTAAGATACAGTTCTTTCAAATTACTGAGTAAGAGATGCTTTTGTTTGTAAATTTTGTTTCCATCTTTGTCTCTGACACTAACACAGTCCTTTTTTCCTGGATACACCTGACTAAATTCTGGGTCCTCATAAAAAGCTGTCACATTAGAAATAGTTTCAGCACTTATCTTTTTCTTTACTGTATTTAGGAACATTTGGCAATATTCCATACTGTTGCTTCATGCTCCTGGCTTTATCAACAAGATATCTACTAGCCCCAAAGAACTCTTGAGTTTTTGAGATTGTGTATGGGGATAGAGTAAGGATCTGCAACCTTCTTTGGTAGAAAGTTGTAGAGTTGAATGCTTCAGCGAGCTCCCTCATCATAGTTTTGTACCTATTAGATAAATAAAAGGTAGGGGATATCAGAATTGTCTTAAATTGAAATTATTAATTTAATGTACTCTAAGATCAGGACCTAAATAGAAAAAATATAAGAATATCTACCTTCCATGGATATTTTTTTGACATTGTTAAAATGGTGTGATTGTGTTCTGTACATGAGAATGATATTGAAGAAAAGTTAGGCTATTGAAATTTAAAACATCTAAAATTATATATATCAAGAGTCTTTAATTGTGACCATGAGTTGCTAATTTAGTTGAATTTGAGCAATCCTTACCTTTCCAATTCTTTTTCCATGCATAATCTCTTGGATGTAGATGCTCCCTCATCCACAGATGCTGAGAAAGACTGTTCAAAATTCTTTTTCAAAGTAGATACACACTTGTCATATTTGTCTGATGCTTTTTTAGATATCCTGTCAGTATTCATACCATCTGAAATTAGGTATCATCCAAAATTTAGAATTACTGTAAGTTACAGCAACAAATTTTTATAATTTAATAACTAATCAGAATTCATTTATTGTACAGGGTGGGTCGTAAGTTTCCATACATAGGAAAAATAAACATTTTTTTATGGACAACCATTTTTATTTATATAATATGCTCTACATGGTTGCCATTGTTTTGAAAACACATTTCAATACGTGTTCCCCACTGTTGATGAACATGCATTAGCACAGTTGACGTTATGCTTGTAATGGCGTTGGTGATACGTTCCTTTAGATGATTTATGTCTCGTATCTTTTCCTGATACACCATGGCCTTCAAGTGCCCCCAAAGATAGAAATCAAGGAGGGTGAGATCTGGGGATCTG
This sequence comes from Bathynomus jamesi, assembly GCA_023014485.1. Taxonomy (NCBI): domain Eukaryota; kingdom Metazoa; phylum Arthropoda; class Malacostraca; order Isopoda; family Cirolanidae; genus Bathynomus; species Bathynomus jamesi. The sequence goes on along the minus strand of JAJOZX010001725.1, from coordinate 46,888 downwards.
GGAGGCCACTCCACAGGACCACGCCGACCAATCCAAGCATCCGGAAACTGCTGATCCAAATACCGACGCACGTGAAGACCATAATGAGGTGGAGCTCCATCTTGCTGGAAGTAAACTGGGAAGTTACCTTCCTCGTTTAGCAGGGATGGGAAAATCTCTTCTTGCAACATGTTAAGATACCTTTCGGCATTAAGATTTCCATTGACAAAAATTGGTCCAATAATTCTGTCACCCCATATCCCGGCCCACACCATCACTTTACCAGCACCTTGCATCTTCGTCGGACTCAGCCAGTTAGGGTTAGCATTACTCCAGTAACGTATGTTTTGCCAATTAACCTCTCCATTGACGTAAAATTTGCTTCATCAGTAAACAAGATCTTAGTTGAAAAGTTTGCATCCTCGTTCACTTTGGTTAATGCCCATTCACAGAATTCCATCCGTCTATCCGGGTCGTCTTCACTCAAATGCTGTGCCATATGCAATTTGTATGGATGCCATTTGTTTGCTTTCAAAATGCGCCTGATACTCGATCTGCTGACACCACTTTCTGCAGACAACCGTCGTGTACTTTTTCTGGGACTCCGTGTAAGCGCTGTAAGTATCGTAGCTGTTGTGTCTTCATCGGTGGCTGTACGTCTTGGACCACTTCGCGGTTGATCTGCAACATTTCCAGTTTTCTGAAACTTGTTAATAAGTTTTGCCACAGTGTCGTGTGTGATGTTCATTCCATGTTGTCTGTTAAAGTTCATTGCAACCATGCGACTGCTTCCCGACCCAGCCATCAGTATGATTTCAATTCGTTGCTCTTTCGTCAAACGCATATTCTTAGGGTATCTGAAACATAAAAACAAACGTTTAATTTTTCCTATGTATGGAAACTTACGGCCCACCCTGTACATAGGGTCATTCCATGTCAAGTGAACCAGTGGTCCCCACCTCACCATCTCAGATTTTGTTCTAACTTTGCTCACATATTCCTTTAGACTTAAAGTAAGTTCTGCAGAGTTTTAGCTCCATGTATCTCTTCTGGTTCTGTCACTAGGGCTCCAAGAGCAGGGACTACTTTGTCCATCACGAGTGCTGAATTATTTTTTCCATTTTTAGCTGGACAGCATTCTACAGTAACATATTCTTCTGCTCTGAAAATTTGCTCATAGGGTCAAAATTTACTGTAGATTTCAAAAATCACATTACTAGATCTTACTAGATCTCTAGGAAGTATAGATTTTTTACAAAATATCCCCAAAGTAGGCTTCAAATTACATTTTGGTTTTCAGGAAGCCATTTTTAAAGAATTGTAGCTCTGGATCTACTTGACTTTGTGAGTTCTTGTTAGAAACCAAGAAAGTACTGCCCAAATGCTACAAAATGTTTCAATCCATATCTTTATACCTGTTATAGTTGCTGAGATATAAAGCTTCAAAAATGACTGAAATTAAAAATATGGCAAAAATGTCCTATTTTTAAAGCTCAAAATGATCATGTGGGACAACTCGCTCCACACTCTAACAAAAATCACTGAAAAGAGCATGTTTTGAAATACTAGGGCCTAGTTTTTTATTTTGGTGTCTTGTTTTTTTGTAGGTCAAGTAGAGCTTTGAAATTTTGTTCCATGTGATGTTTCTAACATTATATTTGCTAACTTATTGGCACTGCTGCGTTGGCCATTTCCACCATTGCCAATTTCCTTAATTAATAACTATTAAAGATAAAGATAGTTTATTAATAAAAAGAAATTTGTTTCCTTTTTTTGAGAAATTGGCCACCCCATCGCCAAGGGGTCAACCTGATAGCCATGCAGGTCCAGCCACAGGTGATGGATCTATTTAAACCTGTCACTGTATATTGTGTATTGTAAGTCAACTCCTGATAGAAAGCATGATATTTATTGTCAATAATGATTGTTAGAAATACAATGCAATGACTTGTTTTGTGTAGTAACTTCAGATTGCTGGGTAAAGGCATGCCACTCATCATCTTCAGCATTTGATCATTAAATTAATTGACAGCATACAGCAATGGATGTAATTTTTTTTTGTTTCTGAAGCTTTTTTCCATCAATCCTGACAGACACCCAACCTTTCTTCCCTGGGCATATCCAGCTGAGTTCATCATCTTCATAAAACTTTTGAACTTCTACTACTACTTCCTCAGGTAGTGTTTTTCCTTTCTTTTTTCCTAGTATTGTAGGAATACCTGACTCTGCTTTCAACTTTCTGGCTATTTTAACCATTCGAAGAGAAACTGCAAATTCTTTTGCTGTTTGTTGTATAGACCAGCTGTTAGGCTCCAGAGTTAGAATCTGCAGTTTCCTTTCATTATATGATAATTTCATTTGGCTTTTCAATTCTTTCACAATTTCTGCACTTCTGCTGACTTGTGCTAGCTTCCATTTCACCCACATCAATACCTGTAAGAGCTGTTATCTTCTGACCAATAGTTTCTGTGCTTGTTTAGTCTTTCTTTTGACATATCCTGGTAAATCTCTCTTGCTCACTTTTTGTGCCTTTACTGGGGAAATGTCAAGTGCTGAATAGCTGGTGTCTAGTTTCTGCTTTTGTGCTTCTGGTGGATCAAATGATTCACTTAATGATGCTGAACTGATTCTTTGTATTTCAGCCCTCTGTGTCCAGCAATCAGGACAAAGTTTTTGTCCAGGCTTGATGTCTTTGCCAGTCTCTTCCTTCAACAGATGAGCTCTTTCAGTCTCAATTGCTGGAAGTGATTTTTTGGGTAATGTTGATTTATGGTATTCAAATGGGTTGCAACAGTGCTTCTGCAGACTTATATCTGGTCAAAAGAAGCTGTTTATGGTGCAAGCATATGCATGCATCTTCCTTAAATTTAATTTCTTCTATTCCTGCTAGAAGAAAAAGTAGTTGTCTTTCTTAAACTGTCAGCTCTGTTAACAGTTTCAAACTACATTTTCTGGAATATGTTTTCAGGTGACACTTTGTTCCTTCTTTATTTCCAATAGTACATGCTTCTAGTTTTCTTTCAGTTTCCATGAGTTCTGCCACATGAGCACTACTAGTATCTAATGATTTGGCCATTTTCCATTTTGATCTGAAAATGATAATAGTCATGTATTACATGTTTTCGAACATAAATAAAAATGTTATGTATAATCTAGCAAATAGCACCTAGTCCTGCATTAATAATCGATAACAAGAACAAAAGAAAAATAAAACATTATGCCAATGAGTTAACAAATATAATGCTAGAAATATCACATGGAACAAAATTTCAAAGCTCTACTAGACCTATAAAAAAGCAAGACACCAAAATAAAAAACTAGGCCCTAGTATTCAAAAACATGCTCTTTTCATTGGTTTTTGTTAGTGTGTGGAGCGAGTTGTTCCACATGATCATTTTGAGCTTTAAAAATTGGACATTTTTGCCACATTTTTAATTTCAGCCATTTTTTAAACTTTATATTTCAGCAACTATAGCAGGTAGGAAGATATGGATTGAAACATTTTGTAGCATTTGGGCAGTACTTTCTTGGTCTCTAATAAGAGCTCACAGAGTTAAGTAGATCCAGAGCTATAAATTTTTTAAAAATGGCTTCCCGGAAATCAAAATGCAATTTGAAGCCTACTTTGGGGATATTTTGTGGAAAATCTATACTTCCTAGAGCTCTAGTAATGTGATTTTTGAAATCAACAGTAAATTTTGACCCTATGAAATTTTCAGAGCAGAACGATTTTTTACTGTAGAATGCTGACCAGCTAAAAATGGAAAAAATAATTTAGCACTCAACGTGATGGACAAAGTAGCCCCTGCTCTTGGAGCCCTAGTAACAGAACCACAAGAGATATGGAGCTAAAACTTTGCAGAACTTACTTTAAGGTCTAAAGGAATATGTGAGCAAAGTTAGAACAAAATCTGAGATGGTGAAGTGGGGCACTTTTTCAAAATTGGTCCACTTGACATGGAATGACCCCATAACTATTTTTTTGCAATTCCTTAAATTGTTAAAGAATGTTATTTGTACAAGTTTGATAAAACTGCATTATTTTGATAACCTATGAAACAATGTATACACAAAGATAAGGAGTTTAGATGATTTTTAAAAGTCATATACAGTGGAACCTCAATATACGAACGCATCTCTATTCGAACAAATCGGTATACGAACAACTTTTTCGAGAAAAAATTGTCCTTGTATACGAACCATTCCCTCATATCCAAACCGAAAGAAGCTGGTCAGTTTCTCTCCAGCCAGCGTTCGGTGCGCATCGCTTTTTTTTTTAGCTCCGTGAAATGTTTGTGAATCTTGTGAATCCACTGTTATTCTTTGGTGTTATTTTTATATTATTATTAAAATTAAGTGACCATGGCCCCAAAGAAGTGTAGTGAAGAAAAAAACCTAAAAGGAAAGCTGAACCACAATTGAATTAAAAAAAGAACTTATTTCAAAGTGGGAAAGCGGAACACGTGTTTCGGACCTCGCCACTGAATATGGCATGGTGAAATCTACCATATGTACCATACTTAAAAATAAAGACACAATCAAAGGGGCTGATGTGGCGAGAGGAGTTAAAATTCTTGCTACAAAAAGGTCACAGACAATTGAAGACATGGAAAAACTTTTGTTAGTGTGAATTTATGAAAAACAATTGGCTGGTGATAGTGTTTCAGAAACAATAATCTGTGAAAAAGCAAAGCAGTTACACAGTGACCTTAACACTAGAACAGCGAAGCGGTCATTTTGACCGCTTTTTCGAAATTTAATTAGCATATCTTGCTTAATTCGGATTAGTTCACCGTCATATTCCATGAATGCCTTCACTACGCCAATAACCTTTTTGTGGTATAATATGATTAAAATATATCTAATTATTTCACAAGATATTCAGCGATATTACTAAAACAGCGAAACGGTCACTTTGACCGTTTCTCATAAAAGCAATACAGGAGTGCTGTAAAGACTTGTCATAACATGTTCAATCTCGCTGTATGTTGTTGACAACAACACACGGCGGTTCAGTGTGTGTTGCGCTTCCAAGCTGTAAGCATGTGTGCAAACCCCTCTCTTTCAAATGAAGAAATTCTTTGATGTTTGCAAGCAATTTCAGAATCAAACTCAGAAGGAAGTGATATATCATTGGACAGTGATGATGGTGAAGATGATTAGATTCCTCAGGCAGAAAGTTCATCATCTGAGTCAAATGAAGAAAGTGATGACCAGGCACAAACTGATTCAGCTAATAAAACGTTCAATGCTGGTCATGTTGCGGGTGAGTACAATAAATATTTACATCTTTGTCAGTTTCAGTATGGCGATTCGTGCATAAGTTTATTGATGATGATTAGCAATGATTTCGTGTCATATTGTAGAACCATTATGGTTATATATATAAATATTATAATAGCACAGGCCCGTAGCCACGGGGGGGGGCAAGGGGGGGCAAAGCCCACCCTGTAAAACATTCTGCCCCCCCCTGGAAAAACTCGGCACTTTTCACCACTGTTTGCCGAATTGAATTAGAACCATATATATATCTTTATATATATATATATATATATATATATATATATATATATATTCCTTCATTGTCCCCCCTATCAATTTCTCCGCCCCTCCTACTCATTCGGTCTGGCTACGGGCCTGTAATAGCAACTTACCATTGTGCTTTATTACTTGCAGGAAAGATGGGAGGCTTTATGGGAAGAAAAAAGCGATGCGAAACTCCTGCTTTGATTGAAGTTGGTTGTTTTAACGGCGAAGGATGGCACAGAATGGGAGGTTATTGAACAAGGCAACAGAAATGAGGGAAAAACCCGATCACAGAATATTGTACGTGAAGAACCTGGCCCCACAGTTTATGCCAAACGACAAATTGCTGAAAATGATTTTTGAGTGCTTTTAGATTGCTAATTGATGATTTTATTTTGAAACATATACAAAAGTGTACTCAAGCAGAAGCTCATAGACGATTGAAAACTACTTCATGGACTGTGTCACTGGAAGAAATTATGGCTACTATTGGCATCATGTTTGCTCGAGGAATATTGGCCAAGGGGCAACCTGCTGATGATCTCTGGTCAAAAGAGTGGGGACCTCCTTTCTTTCGTGAAACAATGGCACGAGATCGCTTTCGAGAAATTATGAGATACCTCCGTTTTGACATGAAGTCTAACAGATCTGAAAGGCTGAAAACGGACAAATTTGCACTGACATCTCAAGTTTGGAATCGGTTCACCCAAAATTGCATTGCTTGCTACAGACCAAGCGAATATATAACTGTTGATGAACAGTTATTCCCCACTAAAGCAAGGTGCCCTTTTACCCAGTACATTCCCACTAAGCCAGACAAATTTGGTATAAAATTTTGGATAGCTGCTGATACCAAGTCAAAATACTTCTTGAACGGATTCCCATACCTTGGTAAAGATGCAAAGCGCCCATCAAACCAACCGCTTTCAGAATATGTAGTTCTTCAACTTGTCAAACCATACCTTGGCAAAGGAAGAAACATTACTACGACTGACAACTTTTTTACTTCAGTGAGTTTATGTCATAAATTACAACACAAAAATACTACCCTTGTTGGGACAATGAATCGTGCCCGAAAAGAAGTGCCAATTGCCATCAAGAATTTGCGAGACAAAAGGTTCAACACTCATGTTTTGAAAAATGACCAAGCAACGCTAACTGTCTATCAATGCAAACCAAATAAAAATGTGATTCTTCTGAGCAGCGTGCATAGCTGTGTTCAAGTTGAAGATAATGCAAAAAGAACCCCTGAAACTGAGACTTACTACAATTCAACAAAATATGGAGTAGATATAGTTGATCAGATGGCTCGCAAATACAGCACTAAAGCTGGTTCAAGAAGGTGGCCCGTTCATGTTTTCTATAATATGTTGGACCTCGCTGGAATCAATGCAGCTGTTCTCTATAGGGAAGTTACTGGTAAGAACATTACTCGTCGCAACTTTCTTCTGCAGCTAGCATTACAATTATGACAGGGTTTTAAAAAGAGTGACGCAGAGCAGGATATCAGTGAAGACGACACTGCAGAGACAGATGTGATATTGTCCCGGAAAAGAAACAATGCCAAGTGCGAATGTGCAAGCAAAATAAAACTTGTGAAATTTGTCACAAATGTAAAAAAAAGGTATGTGGATCATGCACAAGCCACGTAATCAAGAAAATCATTTGCAAGAAGTGTTCTTCAACATAGAAAAGCACAGAAATAAAAACTAGGATTTATTAGTAAGATGAAAAAAGGATTATTATTTTGCGAAGTTAACCCTAAAGTTTTATTAATTTATAAGCGTAATTGGTTTTATCGTATATGGTTATAAATAAATACCGTTTATTTACTTCAAATAAAATTAAATACCTGTAAAAAGTATAATTTTCCTTCGATAAATACAAATGTAAACGTAAATTTAAAATAATATTAGGTGGCGGTCAATTTGACCGCCTCGCTGTTATGGGTATGCAAAAATTTCAGCTGTTCTAGTGTTAAGCAAGACACACCTGGAACCAGTGATGATTTTAAGGCAAGTAGGGGCTGGTTTGATAGATTTAAAAAGAGAACTGGGATTCATAGTGTAGTAAGGCATGGGGATGCTGCCAGTTCTAACCAAGAAGAGGCTAAAAAATTTGTTGATGAATTCAAAAACTATGTAGACACAGGGATTTATCCCTCAAGTTTTTAATTGCAATGAGACAGGCCTCTTCTGGAAAAAAATGCCTAAGAGAACCTATATCACCCAAGAAGAGAAAGCATTACCAGGACACAAGCCGATGAAAGACTGGCTAACACTCTTGTTGTGCGGTAATGCTAGTGGGGACTGCAAAATTAAACCGTTGCTTGTGTACCATTCTGGAAATCCCAGAGTGTTTAAAAAAAATAATGTGATAAAAAGTAAACTAAGTGTGATGTGGAGGGCTAATAGTAAGGCTTGGGTAACAAGGCAGTTTTTTATTGAGTGGATTCATGAAGTGTTTGCCCCAAGTGTGAAAGACTATCTTGAGAAAAACAATTTACCATTAAGGGTGCTGTTGGTCATGGACAATGCTCCTACTCACCCCCCAGGCTTGGAGGATGATTTGGCGGGTGAATACAGCTTCATTAAAGTGAAATATTTACCCCCTAACACCACTCCTCTAATCCAACCCATGGATCAGCAGGTCATTTCTAATTTTAAGAAAATTTACACAAAAGCCCTGTTTCAAAGGTGCTTTGAAGTGACCTCTGACACAGAATTTACCCTCAGGGACTTTTGGAAGAATCACTTCAATATCCTCCATTGTTTGAGGATAATAGATAAAGCATGGGGGGAAGTTTCTTTGAGGACAATGAACTCTGCCTGGAAGAAATTGTGGCCAGACTGTGTGACAGGCAGAGACTTTGAAGGTTTTGGGGCAGAGCCTGTGGTTGATGAAATTGTGTCTCTGGGCAAGTCCATGGGATTGGATGTGGACAATGAGGATGTAGAGGAGTTGGTGGAGGATCACAGGAAGGAGCTCACCACAGAAGAACTGCAAGACCTTCAGAAGGAGCAGCAAGAAGAAGTGGCTGAGGAACTTTCTTCAGAGGAGGAGGGGATGAGTAAGGGCAACATTTCCACTGCAGACATTAAGGAATTGTGTTTTCATTGGGCTAAAACACAGAGCATGGTGGAGAAATGGCACCCTAACATTGCTGTAGTGAATAGTAGCATCAATTTGTTCAATGACAATGTGATTGCATACTTTAGAAATATTTTGAAGAGTAGGCGACACAGACAACATTGGACAAGTTCTTTACCAAAGAAAAAAATCAAGTGCTAGTGAATCCCCAGCATCTTCTAGTGCTACTGCAAAGAGACGGAAAAGAGACAGAACACCAGAAGGGGAGTTACCTGATGTTTTTATGGAAGGTGACTCCCCTTCCAAACAATAATCTCCCTCCTCCACCCCACCTTCCTCTCCAACTTCCACTTAGGCCATCATCACTCCTCAGCAAAGGTAAAGTTCAGGTTAAATTTTCATTTATTTGTATAATATTGCATTATTTATTGTTGTTACAGGTTTCATGTATGATTTTATGCATGTAAGTCTTATTTTACAGGTTTAATTAACCAATATTTTGACTTAAAAATGTTTTGTAAGGGGTAACTTTTGGGGGTCTGGAACGGATTAATCCAATTTACATTATTTCTTATGGGAAAAATTTATTCAATATACGAACAATTCAATATCAGAACAACCCTCAGGAATGGATTAAGTTCGTATATTGAGGTTCCACTGTAATGCATTTTCTGATAACTATACTTTTCAAAAATAAGTCCCCAAATTATAATTCATACACTACTTACGGAATTTTATTGGTGAAATCTCCATTTCTTCAAAAATATTCTTGGTTTGTTTTCTACAGATTTCAGTATCACTGATTCTCACCAGGATTGTCAGTTTGCATATGTGTACTTCCTGGACTGCTTTGAAATGAAGAGGTACTTGTAGATGACTCAGTTTCAAAAACATCATTAAATAATTTATCAGGTTCTTCAAGTTCATTTAACCTTACAGAACAGTTTGTACAAACTTTCCAATTAAGGAGTGCAGGATTTTTTTCTGTTACATTTAATGGTAAATTTCTTAAACCCTTCAAGATTCTTTTCTTGTGTCTCTTAAAGGGGTCATAACCAGGGTTTCGGAGCCGGAGCCAGAGTCGGTGGAGCCAGTGAATTTTGCTTACCTGGAGCCGGAGCCAGAAACCTTGAAAATATGGCTCCATGGTCTGGCTCCGGGTGATATATTGCTACCTAAATTGTTATTTGTTAAATATAGGTTTAGTTGCAAATTATAATTCTTTTAATATATTACGAAAAATGGTACCATAGGATTCTTGGATTTTATGGAGGTGTGGGAGTTGCAGGAATAATCTGCAAATTTCCATTTTTTAACCATTAAATATTTGGGAAGATTTGTCTTAACAACACTTAATTATATAGGTAAAAATTTTTTTATGGCAGTGGAGACCTTAGGTAGGTAGGTACTAACTATTTATCTAAGTAGGTAACTACCTAGATACATACCTAGTAAGGTTGGTCCTTCTGACTTGGATTGAACTATTTTTATTTTTAGGTCAATTATCTTGTATTGCTAAATTTCTTTTTTTTCAGATTCTTTGTAATTTGTACTTGATTCTTTAATTATAATTATCAGTCTATGACCCTTCATAATGGATAGAGATTCAATAAAGAAGTCTGATATATTCAAGTATTTTACTGAAAGTTCAGATAAGAAACACTATGTTTGTATTTGTGAAGTTTCTGATGCTTCGGGAAATATTTCATATTTTATAATTAACAGAATTTACTATAAAAGAGCCGGAGCCAGACTGTAAAAAATTTCTGCTCCGGAGCCGGAGTCGGAGCCAGAAGTTTTTTTACCGGCTCCGAAACCCTGGTCATAACACTGTTTATGATAATGTAAATGGTAAGACATGTTTAAAATTTATATATTAGCTTCAGTTCCTGTAATAAGTAGAAAGAATATTAAATGTTAATGATTTTTAATGATACCAGGCAAACACAAGCACAGCCAATATAGGCAAGGCACTAAAATAATATGGCAAACAGATACTGTAACTGAGCAGTGTTTATCATGTGGTCACAAAAGGCAAACTGAACCCTTAATAACCAAGGCTCATGCTAATGTTTGCCTTACAAACAGGCAGTACAAATTATCTCTTATTTTAATAATGTGTGTGTGTGTGTGTGCACGCACGCGCGCAATATATATGGTTAGGATAAAACTTATATAGTTAGTATAGCCCAATTCCTGAACTTGGGCTAATATGTCATCTTTTCGCTAGCAAGTACCTTATAATAAAGTGCAAAAAAATACACAACTTAAAGGTAAAAATACACAGTCATTAACTAAGTCATATAGAAGAGTAATTGAGGTACAAAATGACGAAAGAAAAATCTTGAATATCTGTATCATAGGGGGTGCCCCCCCCCCCAAATATTCAAACTGATATAACTTTTTAACTATTTGATTAAATACATTTTATTACTTAGAGTCAATTATTCTTTAGGATTTGAGCTTTTAAATGGTTTTTAAATTTTTTTTCTAGCTCAATTAGGGACCAAGTTATGGACTTTTAAACATTAAGGGGCCAGCTCCTATCCCCTAAATTGGGGGGCCCATAACTTTTGAACTGTTACTCTGATTGCACTAAAATTTGAGATTGATTTCATGTTTTTGCACAAAAACAACCTTATATACCAAATTTGAGAAAAATCCAAGTTGGAGTGGTTACAAATTTCTTTTTTTTTTTTGCATGATTTGTGCTGGAATGACCCTGATGGAAGATTGATGAGGTGTTTCAAAAGGTGTCTGAGGGGAAGCTCATTGGCATGGAGTAAACATATTTGCCACTGAAGTAGTCTCGTTAGATATGGTACTCTTCGAGAAGCCTCATAATTCCTTTAGCCCCAGTATTAACATTTGTGCCATCACAACTAGTTACAATTAAATGAACATTTTTCTTTAATTTTATTGATTACTGAGGAACAATCTTTCAATTGGTGGAACCTTTGATTCTCTTTTGCAGTGACAAATGTGGAACTATTTGCACTTGCATGCTGCACTGTCAAATAATTTATTTGACTGGTCTTTAAATTTCTCTATTTTAGCAAAGTATGCAGCATTTGATTGGGACATCCCACATCAAGTGTACACACCTTATGTCACTTCATCTCACCATTTTCTCCAATTGTGGGTGTGGGTGTGGGTGGGGGTGAGTGGGTGTTTAGGTGAATGATGAATCATCACCAAATTTTAGCTTCCTAGGTCAGTGGGTTTCTGAGTTATGACCTTCCAAAGTTTGAAATCAACAGTGTGACCTTGGAGGTTCGAAAGGTCATATCTCGGGTTCTACTGTACTGATTTTGACAAGCTTGGTCTCATAATGCTCAAGAAAGGACATAGAGGTACTTCGATTCCTGCTGTGTAAACAATAGAGCATCAGATAAAAAAGTTCCATTTCTATATGACTTTTGACCTTGACCCCAGAAAAACCTTCAAAATTCAAGGTCATGAAAATTGGCATGAAAAATTTCCTTGATAGAAGGCATCCACAAGCAGGAAATTAGAATGGGATCCATGGGTTTGCTTTCTAGAATCTAGAGGCATTCAAAGTCATGCAGGTGGAGCATTTTGTATACTTTTGACAATTAATACTTATTGTTTATTAACTTATTAACAATTATTGACTATTTACAACTATTATTAACAACTTATTGACAATTAATAATAAATAAACAATGCAGAAGCACACATCATCTAAACAATCCAAACATGACACCCATAGTTTTTACCTCATTTTTTGGAAGCATGGTTTTTCAGGATCCTATTGGCTGCAATGGTTTCCCTCTGTGTGATTGTGTATGACCTTCCAGTGGCTGTCCTAGGGTGGATTGTTGTGGGGATATCGGACGCATCCACTGTCAGCACATCAGGTTTGGTGGAGCAAAAGACTCTTTTGGTCCATGGGAGTGAAGGAAATTTACTTCCACTTTCCCCACTTCAGGATACATTTCCATAACACAAGCCACCCACCAGTGGTTGTTGTATTCCACTGTCACATATCCATTGATGTTTTTGATTGATTTGTGGGTGGCTTGTTGAGGGGTGGCAAACTCCCTTCAGCTTTTGGCTGAGATACTGTACATGCATACCTCCAAGCAGTCTTTTTTCACTGGGACTAAAGAATGCAATTTTTGTGTTTATGGTATAGTCCTTGCCTTTGATAAAATTGGATCCAAAATACCGTGTTGTGTACCTGAAAGAGATCCAAGTCAATTTCAGGGAAGCAAATTGGAAAAGGTCCTTTGGAGTTAAAATTTGCTCTCTGTAAGGCTGATGGAGACTCCTTCAATGCTTCTCTTTTGACAGTTTCTCCAACACTGTCTGATGGACCTTTGCTGTGACTAGTGGTGAAGAAATGCCACTCAGCAGGCATTCTGAATTCTTTGTGGTGATGACATAAATTCAAGAAGTTCTTGCAATTTTTGTATTGGCACATCCGTTGGTAAAGTAGAAAATTCTGGTGGTGATGTTAAATCGGGACTTTAGATGATCCATCAGAACTTTCTGGAAGAGATGAACTGCCATGGTGTCATGTGTGTTACACTAGGCTGACCATACGTACCGTTTTGAATGGGACAGTACCATTTTTTTATATTTCCTGGCCGTCCCGTCATTTTAATAAAAATGTCAATTTTGTCCCATTTTTAATAAAAACTATAAATATACTTTAATATTGGTCAATCATAAATTATTATTCATAACCTATAAGACTTTTGTAATATTGTAGAGTTTATTCTTTGTCTTCCAGGAAGTACAGCACCTGTTCAGAGAATATTTTCTGTTATGAACAGTATGTGGTCAAAGGAGAAATCTAGATTAAGTGTTGAGACAATGAGGGCTATGTTAGTTGTAAGACAAAATTGTGTCATGGAGTGTGAGAAGTTTTATGATAAGGTGTTGAAAGACCGAAATTTGCTGTGTAAGATTACTTCATCGGAGAAATATTCATGGTATGATCGTGGTGAAATACAGTCCCCCTCTACGTCTACCTAAATTTTTGTATGGGTTCTGTCACTGAAGAATAATTGTAAGCTCAATATGTTTATGTACTTACTTTTTCATGAATACAGAATATTACATAACCCCCGTCCCTTTTTTGCCATCCCAATGTCCCATTTTTGTCTCAAGGAAATATGGTCAGCCTACGTTACACTCCAATATAATTGTTAAAGAGCTGTGTTTGAGGACCCCTTCCTTCTGATAATAGTAGACCCATGGATGAAGGGTTGCCTAAGAATTGTTCCAGTGGAACACTTGAGCTGCATCTTGAACCACAAACTAGTAATTTTGGGAGAAATTGCCAATGGCTAGGAATTCTCCCTTGCCAAGTTTATGCTTCCTCTGTTCCATCTATTTTGCCTGTTCTTTCACCATGAAATTATGGCAGGTGAGTTGAGCCAGTCGGGAGGAGAAGGTGTCCAGAAAATCCTCCATTGTTTGGACAACAGATTCCAGTTGCGAATGATCTGTCATCATCCATTGGTTGTATTGAATTTTGTTGATCCCCTTTTCCTCATAACATTTGAGAAGAAGCTCTTTCAGGGAATCAACACCAGGACAGGTATTGCATTCTCCAAAAAAACAAGAGGGTAGACTAGGGTTGCAGAGAATGTGGGCTAAAGCACAGTGGTAGCTATTCAGGGGTACTTCTTCCTCACCAGTAACTTCCCCCATCCTTGCTCCAATCATCATGAGTTTCAAATTTTGATGAATTGTGCTGATGCACACACTATGTGTCCCACTTGATCCTACTAGGACACATTCCTTTGGCAGCAGCATTGCAAACTTTGAAAAACCAATTGATAGATTTGGAAACTTTCTTGAACTGTTGATACCTTCTTTTAGGTTGCATAACACCAGCCACTTTTGAATTTTTTCTTCTCTCCATTCTCTTTCGCAGTTAAGCAATCTTTTTTCCTGGGCATTTGCCTGCTAATTTTGTCACGATGATAGAAATCCTTAATGGTTTCTGTAACCCGCAATGGTACCTAATTCCTTGCCCATGGGTGTATTTGTTGGTCCACAGATCCACGAGCTTCTTAGAGATGAGGAGTTTGACCGTATCCTAGGTGGTGAGGAGAAGACAGTGTGGAATGCTTTCCGGTTAGTAGCAACCAATTTTCTTTGGAAATACCAAAGCTGACAATTACAGGGAGCTGGTGGAAAACCTGCTGTTGTCCTATCAAAAAATGGGCTGCAATATGTCTTTAAAGATACATTTCCTCCATTCGCACCTGGAATTTTTTCCGGCCAACTGCGGAGCAGTCAGCGATGAACATGGTGAATGTTTCCACCAGGATATCTCATTGATGGAGAAATGCTACCAGGGGAAATGGAGTCTATCATTGTTAGCAGACTACTGCTGGACAATAACAAGAGATGCTCCAGAAGTTGAATACGAGAGACAAGCAAAGGAGCGACGGGTTGACTGCATTATACATTATACAGGTATGTTACTAATACTGTATATGGTATACATATACGCAAAATGTGTAACTTAAATTTTCTTGGAAACTGTAGCCAATCAACTGTTTTTATGGTCATATTCGTTTTCAGCACCCCAAAATCCATAATAGGAAACATTTTATCTCCAAAGCACAAACTTTTTCAAAATTTGTAGACCAGTGTAATAAATAAATAGATACGCTTTATTTCATTGACATGCTGACATATATATATGGGATACCTATTACATAGATATATACTGTATATATAGAAAGGTTAAGATGTTACAGGTTGTATGATAAAATAGAAAGATGGACATACTTTAGGTGAGTTTGAATGACAGTTCAGGATCGACCTGTTGTCAACCCCTCTGCAGCATCCTGCCTCATTTGCGGAATTTGGTGGAGGGAATTGCTGTCTGATCTTCTGCCCTCGTAGCCAGCCATGCATGGCTGGTTAGGGACTTTGCACAGGAATCTGTCCAGCTGGTTCTTGAAGTTATTCATGTCGGTGTGCTGGTGATTCCTCACTTCTTTTGGTAGGACATTGAAAAGCTTTGGACCTTGTATTTTGAGGGTATTTGCCATCCTCATTTTCATGGCCTCTTGTCCCATCGCAGCTGGGACTGTACAAAATCTGCCTCTTCTCTCATTCCAGTTTGTTTCTATTTCATTTCTAACGTAAGAGACAGAGCCCTCAAGTATTTTCCATATGTATATTATCATGTTCTACTCATGCCTTCTTTCGAGAGAGTAGAGTTCCAGGGATTGTAGTCGAGACCACTGACCAGTAGTCTTCACCTTCTGTTTCCTCTATCTTAGACATGACAGTCCTTTGTATAGCTTCAATGTTCGCAATGTCTTGTTTTCGGTGTGGGCTTGTGAGTACTGAGCAATACTCAATTATTGGTAGTACTAGACTCTTCCATAATATGAGCATGATGTTTGTTTTTCTGCTGCAGAAGCTCATCCAGATGATTCCCATTATTTTTCAACCATTGTAATGTTGATTTTATAGTGCTCTCCGAATTCTGCATCTGACGACATTATTACTCCAAGATCCCCGACTTGTGGATTTGGTGTTATCTGTTTGGCTTGCATAGTTTTATAGCCTTTTGTAGTAGCTCCTTGTTATTACCATGTCTTAGAAGTTGGAATTTTTCTTCATTGAACTTCATATTGTTGTCTTCTACCCACTGGAATAGTGTTTCAATGTCATTTTGTAATTTCCTTGTGTCACCTTCATTCAGTATTTCCTTACATATCTTTGTGTCATCTGCGAAGCATGATAACAATACTGCCATTAATATCTGCATCAAGAAATTTAATATCCACCTTCCTAGCTTTTCAGTAATTCCTGTATTCTTAAGTTTGTGTGCTATGATTCTATGGTCACATTTATCGAAGGCTTTAGCAAAGTCTGTATATATTGCATCCATGTTTTGTCTTCGACACAATGTTTCTAATATTTTCTCCTGGTGGTTTAGTAGCTGTGATAGGCATGATCTTCCTGCCCTGAGGCCATGTTGATTTGGGTTGTATAAGTCTTTTTCTTGTAGGTAATAAGTAGTTTTGCCTCTAATTATACATTCAAAATACTTTATAAGGTGTGAGGTGAGAGCCACTGGCCATTTATTCTTGGACATTGCTCTGTTACCACCTTTAAATAGGGGGGGGGGGAATGTTTGCATTCTTTAAAGGGAGTGGAATTTGTCCTGTGTTGAGTGATTTCCTCCATAGTAAGTACTGTATAGCAGTTTGGCAATACTCTCTTTGCATTTCTTCAGAAATGTGGCACTCCATGTGTCTGGCCCTGGCGCTGAATTGTCTCACATCTGTGATAAGGCCATAATTACATCTTCTGTGAACTCTAAATTCATTAATAGGTTTGTTCTGTATCTATGTTGAAAATTTTTTCTGGGTTTTCCACTTCCATCTCAGACTTAAGGGTGCTAAACACAGAGTTAAATTATTCCTTAAGCAGTTCACTTAGTTCTTTCGGGTCATTTGTGTATTCGTCCTCCCCATCTATCAACAGACCAATACTCTCCTTACACTGCATAAATTTTCCTTTTCGCAAAAGTGTAGAAGTATTTTGGGTTATTTTTTGTTTTCTGCTACCTTGTTTTCCCTCTCATTTATTTTATGTATGAATGTTTGCTTTAGGTCCATTTTTATTTCCAAGTTTCCTCTCTAGTTTGAGTCTCTCTGCATCCATACTGCATCTATGGAGATGTTTTACGTTTTGTCTTCATTGCCTGAATAGTGTCCTGATTTTCCTCTTGAGCTTGCTACATTTTCTTTCCTGTATCTCTGGAATATGTCTCAGTAATATTATTGACATTAAGTATTGCTACGGTGGCGGCGTTGGCCGTAGTCCCCAAGTATCTGTGTTTCCAACCACCCAGCACCTTTTCACGTTTCTGGGTTCGGAACAGTCAAGAGACTGGGCAAAGATGTAATCTCCTCTGGTATCTAGGAAGGCCTCTCTGGTCAGTGGTTTATTTCCAGATTATTCAGGTCCGACTCGCACATTAACTGTAAAGGACTTCCCCTAGTGCAGGTGTCTCAATCTGACTCTCCACTGAGTAAGAGACCCAACCGCTCAGGGTCCAAGAAAGGGCTAGAATTCAAAGGTAGACCTAATAGAAGTAAACTACTTGTGTTTTTCTCTTTATTATATCTGAAATAAACAACTATTCAGTGTTACAGTATAAACATAACAAAAGGACTGGCAATGCGTCGCACTTGACAAAACACCTGGAGCCCCAATAACCCTTAGTGAGATTTGGCAGAAAGGATAGAAAACAAGTGGGAGACAAGTACCGGAAATGACTTGCACAGAATGTTAACCCTTGTCCCAGCTTAACTACCCTCCAAACTTGACCCCCCCTTTTATGACCTGAGTTCCAATTCCTTTATTGGCTGGCTAGTTAGTAGGGTTAGGGTCACAGGCCTGATTTCAGGGCAGATCCAGTGGCCAACAGTGGTTGACACAAACTGCGTAGCTCCCACTGGATGGGACCCACAATCCAAGCCTGAGGAATCCGGACCACGTGAGTTGAATCCCAACTGGTTGCCTAGACAACACAAGATTATTAGTTACATGCATCTAGCACCATTAATCACAATAATAACAACATAACAGGCAATTAACCACAAACATTAACTGGAATCATGACTTCATAATTGATCACTGGAAAACATAATTTACTCATGAAATCAAAGCACATAAATAATAAATAACCAACATACAAAATAATAACTACAAACATTGACAATTATGGCAAACCTATCTCACATGAGTTAATCAACCTATAATCATTGCCAAACAAGCATGGGCAAAAACCTAACTCTGGAATAATATGACTGGTGACCTATAATAATGATAATTGGTTCTCTAGCTAGTTACATGACAAGGTGGCAAACCTATCTATACTGTCAGTCAGTTTCAACAACCTATATGTATGTCTACCCTTAATAATAATAATTAACCATGATAATGATGGTGAAATACAAATGAACTCTAGCCAAGGATTACAGAAACTCCTACCTTTAAAGGCTTTCCACACTTCCTTGGCTTCTGACAGGATGTCTGTATTAATGGTCTATTCAGGTTTCATAACCTTAATCCTAATTACCATTAATGGTTTCCTAACTAAACTCCTGTGGGGAAAGAAAAACTTGAGGGGACCCAGATAGGACTTGAAAATTAGGGTGAAGTTTTTTTGTGAAAAACTCCACAGCCCCCAAAATGGGGAATTTGAAAATCAAGGGGGGGTTGTGAGAAACTTCACAACCCCCACATTCCTTCCCCCTAAGAAAACCCCCCCTCACAATTCTTTCCTCCTTCATGGTCCCTAACAGGATAATGCATCGCTTGACAATCTAAACATGGGAGTATACATTATAAAAGTTATTGCATCAAAACCATGCTGACCCTCCCAGTTAGCTAACCTACACTTACATTAAAACTCATTAGTACCACAAATTATTACAGACTTATCTAATAACAATTGCTTTACTCAAACTGGCCAATTATAACAGAGGGAAAAACCATTTCATAACTAGGTCAACTTAGCCAAATGCCCAAATCTCATTATTACAGTAATCCATTTGGTACCACTAACATTGTACATTAATTCCCAATATGTACATGGTAAATACTGGCAGTGTAAGTACCACTTTTGTTTCACTTAATCTACACATTGTTCACTGGTATCACCTCCTTGCTTCTGGCACAACCTACAGTTTCTACCCAGAAATCCTCCAACCCCCTTTTGGGTCACAACATTCACTGTGTTTTTCTTGCTTGATTCACTTCACTGCCTCTATTTCCCTTGACCCTGGATCAAGAGACCAGGACCCATAAATTTGACTGTAGTGTTCTTCCCACACTATACCATGGGGGAAATCTGGCTATTAACCCCTTTGTTCCTCCACCACTTCAGCCAGGTGTATTCACTCAAATCCTCTGGGAATTCAAGTTGGGAGGGTTTTTTTTTTTTTTTTTTTTTTTAAACCAGAGTATCAGTAGGAACAGAAGAAGAAAAGAAGGAAACCAAATCAAGGCTAGGCCAAATCTTCACTCTAACCCCCCCCGTTCTTTTTTTTTCTTTCTTTTTTTCAAACGACTGGAATGTCAATTAGTCGCAAGTCAGTAGCATGCATCATCCCATATCTTTCCCTCAGAAGTTTCTCCAGGCTGCTTACTCCCCTAGAACACTTAATTATTGACCCCTTCAGAACAAAAGGTTCACTAACTACCCCTCCCCTGGTTATACACCCAAAATAAAGCAGAAATCAATGAATAATCCATTCTTACATCCCTTTCGAGTGCCGAGTACATTGGGTATCCTCTCACAGAAAGAAAACCCCAAATCTAGTTATCTTAGAGTGTATTTTATAACAGATTTACCCACAATACTTCACTTCAGTTTACTCGGTTGCCTCTGATTCTGTACTCAAGGGTCTGTGGTTGTACATTTGGTAATTCTGCAGGATTGCCACAGGAGCGTGTGAATGGCCGGTTGAGCCTGACTGGGGTAAGTTAAGTTTCTCTGATCGTGAAGTCTTGGTCTCAGCTTGGAAATGACGATGATGGCTAGTCCAGGCACGAACCTTCTGTCTATACTCATTTAGTATCTCCTGACATGTGGTGAATCCTGACTGCACAGGGCTAAAACTAACATGGCAAGACTGAGATTGAGGGACTTGAGGTGAGCCGGGCATGGAATCAGTGAACCCAAGGAACGAATTCTCCAGAGTACTCAATGCATCATTAGCTACGTCTAGCGACTGTTGTACAAGTCTCAATGATTGCTGGGCCAATTTTAATCCATCCAATGGAGCATCATCTTCCAGTGTGTCCAGATATTCATGCGAATCTGTCACATTACCCTGGACCTCAGTTTGCCCAGACTCATTTTCAGAACCAGCACCCCACAACTGATTTTCTTGAAAGGGGGGTATGGTTTGGGGACTCATGAGGCAAGACTCACTCATGGGAGTACTGGTGAAAATTGATTCTAATGACCCTACCAAAATCGGAGAATTCTCATAACCAAGTGAAGGTATATCATTACCTTCTGACTCCTGCATAGTTCGAAAAACTTGCTCCCCCACTGGAAATGCCCCGGCCTGAATCTCCTCAACGGGTGTCTGAAAATCTGTCTCCCCCGAATGCTGAGTAATTGGAGGCACATCTCCACAGTTTAGCTCCACTGGCGGACACCCTTCCATTCCAGCAGTTGTCTCAGCACTAAAATTACTGGTCCCATCATACTCCCAATACTCTACCAAAGGGTCTCTCCAGGTAATACTTTGTCGCGCATTCAGGAGTGTATTCAACCGGTGATATTTCTCTGAAGAAGAGTGTTCCTCATCTGTATCCGAAGCACTGGTCCCAACACTGGAGTTCCCCATGAAAGCTACCCGGGATTCCACTTCAGGGGTACCAAAGCCCTCAAAGGAATATTCAGGGCCATCATCTAAAGTGGTGCCACCCCTATGCCAGGGAAAGGGTATGCGTGCGGCACTTGATGGTAAGTCCGGGATCCAGGTCTCAGGCATCTCAGGTACTTTCTGCAATTCCTGTTCTCCTATGCTTCTGTAGATATTTTGGGGGTTCATGCCAGGCCTTCAAATGGGTATGATGAGCTTTTATAACTCGGGGGGTGCCCTCAACAGTTGATGTGGTCAATTCATAGGATACTCCATTACTGTGTACTTGACTAACCTTGTAAGGCCCAGTATACTTGGGGGAGAACTTCCGTGAGGTGCTCCGGTCACTGGTAATGATCTTCTTGACTACTTTCTGGCCAACCTGGAAGGGTGCAAACCGTGGATGGCCCTCCTTCCATATTTCTCGCAATTGAGGGGGAACAACTACAGTAGCAATATTCTGGTGACGTTGTTCCAAGAGACAGTCCGCAGGGGTGGTCTTTATTTCAGCATGGAAGGTATTGTTATAGGTAATCACAGCTGTTACCAGATTTGTATCCCATTCCACTCCTGTTTGTCCCAAGCTCCTCAAGAACTCTCCAATTGTTCTATTTACACGTTCAACAGCACCATTGCTAGCAGGCTTAAGTGGACTAGTATAAACATGCATAATCCCATAGCGATCAAGGAACTCTTGGAACTCCTCCGAACGGAATTCAGGTCCATTGTCTGTCAGGAGCCTCCGAGGAATTCTTAACAAGTTGGGGAATATATCATGCTCCATCAACTGGATAATGGTAGATGACCTTTTTGTTCTTAATGGGCGAGCCACAACCCACTTGCTAAAATGGTCAACCATCACCAGACAACCAAGGTACCCTAGCTGGGTGCGTGGGAAAACCACAATATCAGCAGCCACTAATTCAAAAGGATGTTCAGTTTTTATCTTCAAGGTTGGTGGGATGATAGGCTGACTAGCTACTTTATACAACTGACAGGTTTCACAGGTAATACAGATGTCACTAGCTACTTTATACAAATCCGGGTGCCACACAAACAGTCGCAACGCTTCCACCAACTTATTACGCCCAATATGTGCCATTTCCATGTGGAAACTGAGGGCCATATCCACGAGCAATGTGGAAGGTACTACACAGCTAATATACCCAGTCCTACTTTGATGTACTATCACCCCACTCCTTAACTGTAATTCCCGCCAGTTCCGCTTAAACGGCCTCAAGGCAGGTTTTCCCTCTGGTAGGGGCTTTGACTGGGCCAATAGCCCATGCACCTGTCGCAACAATCGGTTCCGTTTTTGCATTAGAATCACTGATTCTGAGTCAAGCAACTCTCGGTTCACTATCCACTTCTTGCCTTCCTCAAATACTGAACCCAACTCTGGCTCCTCTGCTTCGATGTCTGGTACCTCTTCCTCCATACATGTGCCTCCTCTAGCGCCTCCACTCCAAAACATTCCACTAACTCTGGGTCTCCATATGACCATGCAGCTACATCAAACTTCATTTCAATGTCAGCCATAATTAGATAGTTTGAACCTAACAAGAAACAGTACGGGAGACTATTCTCTGGGGCTACTGCAAAAGGTAGTTGGATCTTTTCATCTCTACCCTGAATAGTCAATTTTACTAGTCCTTGACAGGGTACCAATTTCACACCAATCCCAGTCAAGATTATCTGGCAAGGCTGTACTGATACTTCTTCCTCTTCTCTCGCTTTTAAACTCTTGACCACTGACTCGGATACTAAGCTAATCTCTGCTCCTGAATCCAACATAGCACAGTAATTGACTGCACCCAACTGTACCCAAGTCCAAGCAACGGGTCCTCCCTGGTGTCCACAAGTGACCCTTTCACCCCTGGCTTCCCGATCTGGATTCTGCAGTAACAAATTCCCTTCACACTGCTCTATATCACTTTTTCCCGCTACCTCCTGGCCAGTTTCCTGCTCCATAGTGTCCACCTGTTCCACCATCAACTCTGCTGGCTCAGCAAACCACTTGTGTGCTATCAGTGGATTGTAATGTACTCCAGATATACACTGCAAATGGACCCTTCTTTCTGGGGTATCAGGGACAGTTACATCCATAACGTACACAACTGGCTTTACACCATAGTGAACCCAAACCCTCAAGGAATAACAATGGCTTGCGGCTAACAGTACTTCTGGAGTTACCAACACTCCAGGTTGTCTCATCATCTTCAGGTCTTTTATGCGGCGGGCATTATTTGACAAGCGATACCTCTTGGGAAAGGTGATCAATTCATCCATCAGCTCTCTCCGTAATTCCAATGGGTGTTGTGGAGGATTCCAAGGTGGCCCATGCTCGTAATGATGATCCTGCAACACTTGTACTAGGCTAATAAACAACGAATCACCACCTCCATCAACTTTCATGAGTACTCGCAGTCCAGGTGGTAAGCGATTAGTGAGGGGTTCTGTCATCTCCGTTGGTCACTCCCAGCAGGTGGTATTCGTGACAATGCATCTGCAGCTCCATTCTCAGTCCCAGGGCGATACCGAATTTCAAACTCAAAGTCAGCGAGATCTTCATAAGTTCGGGCCAATCTACTATCAACAATCTTCATGTTGCTCAGGTATTCTAATGGTTGATGGTCTGTATACAGTACAAAAGGCACACCATATAGAAATGGGCGAAATGTCTTCACACCCCATCTTAGGGCTGCCAACTCCCGTTCTATAACTGAGTACATTCTCTGGGCCTTGGAAAAGGTCATTGATGCATAAGCAATCACCTTAAAATCACCATTCTGTTGTTGTCCCAAACAAGCACCAGCGCCAACCCCGGAAGCATCCACATACAGTTCCAATTTTTCAGCTTCAGGTCTGTAATCTGGATAGGACAGTTGCACTTCCTTAACCAAGGCCTCTTTCACTGTTGTAAAAGCCTTGTCCATCTCCAGTGTCCATTTCAATTTTTCTCTTGATCTACCTCCAGTTAAATGAGACAAAGAACTGGTTATCACTGAACAATCTGGTACAAACTTTCTCTGGAAATTCACTAAACCCAGAAATTCCCTCATCTGTCGAACAGTTTCTGGTTTTGGGAACTCGTGCACTTTCTGCATATATTCAGGGGATTTCCGCAAACCTTCTCTCCCAACCAAGTGTCCCAAAAATGCAACCTCAGGTTGGAACCATTGACATTTCACAGGTTTGACCTTTATGCCAGACTTCTCCAGAGTATACAGGACTTTATCTACCAGTTGAAGATGTTCTTCGAACGACTCGCCCATTATTAGGATATCATCAATGTAGATGATAACTCTACTTCTTGGAAAACCATGTAACACTTCTTGTACCATCCGTTGGAAACTAGCAGGAGCATTCTTTAATCCAAAACTCAGTCGCTTAAACTGCCAATGCCCTCTGGTGGTTGAAAAAGCAGTGCTCTCTTGGCTCTCTTCGGCAATTGGCATTTGATAATAACCTCGGACCATGTCCAGGGAAGTGAAGTAACAGGTTCCATGAAGACTAAAAACTGCATCCGTTAAGTTGGGCATTGGAAATCGGTCTGGTATGGTCACTTCATTCAATTTTCGATAGTCCACACACATTCTAATTGAGCCATCCTTCTTCCGGATAGGGACAACAGGTGAACTCCATGGGGAAATGCTAGGTTCTATGATATCAAGCAACAGTAATTCCTGGCACTGGGCTTCCACCGCTTCTGCGACTGGTTCTGGGAATCTACGGGGTCGTTGTCGGATAGGGGTATCGTTATACAACTCTATCCGGTGTGGTACACAATTCACAAAACCTACATCATCATCCCCTTGACTCAACACTTTCTCCCGGCGCGCCAACATTTGTAAGACCTTCTCCCTCTCTTCGAACTTCAACTCGGGTGACATGGTTATTTCAGTCCGTAGGCGTTCTTCGTCCAGCCTGGTTGTTCAGCTTGGGCTCCAGTCATGAACGCCTCAATTCTCTCACTTTCAGCTACTGTAAAGTCCAGTTCTTCTTCATAGACTATTGATCTTATAGTCCCTATCCGGTCACCCGCCTTGATTCTCTGGGCTTCTGGGGTCAACTTCATTACCAACACTTCTGTCATCCCAGCCAATCCATCCACTAACCCAGGGTGACCATACACTTTCCCCTGGAGTCGGGAATCTCCATCATCATCCTCAAAACAGTACTCCAGTCTTCCTTCACCTTCGATTTCATTCAAGCAAGGAAACTGTACAGGAACTCTGTGATATTTGCAGGTACTTAATTTCACATCGGCTGATGCATAACAGGAAACATTCCGGATCACCCTTCTACATGGCGCATTCTCACTCCTCAAGTAAATTTCCTCCATATGCCCATCTTTATAAGCTCGTGTTATCCTTTTCTTTTCACATTAACTCGGAGACTGTTTTCAACAAGAAAATTCATTCCCAATACAACTGGGAACTTCAACCTTTTTACCACTGCAAACAGAACAGGCTCCATTTCCACTCCATGAATCGATAACCCCAGCGTAATCACCCCCAGTGGTTTAATATGGTTGTTCACTCCAATCCCTCGAATCCTCAAGTTACAGCTCTGCATCTCTGGAGTTAACTCCAGTTCCTCTACCACTGAGTGATCCAAGATTCCAACTGTAGCTCCGGAATCAAGTACTGCCAAGTAGTTCTCCGAATGTTCAAACCGTATATCCACCTTCAGTAAAGATTGAGGCGCTAACTGTCCAGTCATCTCCTCATCCAACCCATCAGTGTCAAAGACATTACTATTTATCAAATACGTTTCGGGAGCATCAGCTTCGGGTTCATTATTCTGGTCAGGGGGTTGCTCCCTATCAGACTCTTCAGGAATATTTACACTCTCATCCAGACCAAATGGACCTGGATACCCTAGGTTATTACTAGCAGGCTCGCAACTAACGGGGGACCTATCAGGACAATCAGTACCAGGATTTACAATCAATGATTCATTCCTCCCACCAAAAGATGGGAAAAGCTCTGTTGCCTCATATCTCTGGGGGACAAAAGGAACTGCACTCGCATTCATTCTCACAGGCAAAACTGGGTTGACACACACTGGATCTCCCCCCATCTGTACTTCACCCATAAATTCTTGTTCTGGTATTGGGCCACTAGTTAGGGGCACTATTCGTCCTGCTAGGAGCTCTGGGGGTTCCCCTCTGGCCTCAGAGCTTACTGGTTTAAAGGGCGCAGTTCTTGATTCGGCTCAGTCCCTCGTGGGCTGGTCTGGTTAGGCCCAGGAACTGGTTCCCTTGAGATGGTAGGACTCGGTGCTCTTGAACTGGGCCTACTCTGCTGGCGTGATCGCTGGCTATGACCATACCCATTAGGTGGGTAAGGGCATCGTGACACCCAATGATCCCGCTCACCACACCGCAAACACACTCCTAAACGCCGACGACAATCCCGTTCCAGGTGACCTCTCCTTCCACAGTAATTACAGTTCACCCAGGGACGATCAGATGGTGGTGGTGGAGGGGTGGTTAGATGGCTGGCTGGTCCTGAACCCTGCTGCAGGCCCGCAACTGAGGGTGAGACTGGTGATTTTGTTGGTTTGGGTTCCTTTGGGGCTGACCTTGATCACTAACTGACCTTGTATTCTGGCCACCTGGTGGTGGTTGGAGTACCAAAGGGGACATTCCTATGTTCCAGGCCTCCTGCAGGCTGGGGAGAGGTCTAGATAAGGCTAAAGATTTCCCTGAGGTTCCCTCTCACTAGCTGCCAATTCTCTCACTGCTGGCCAATTCAACTGGGTCCCAGCTCCACGCGTCAATCGTGCCGTGGCCAGGGCAACTTCAATCTTCACGGAAAATGCATCTGGAACAGTGCTAAGAAATTTTGAAATCAGTTCTCGGCAATTATCCACTTCTACTTCGGGCATTGCAGCCATCCACACAGTTTCTAACCTGGTTGCATACTGGTATAAGGTCTCACTGGGTCGTAATTGAGCATTAGTAAATGCCTCTCGCTTGTCTCTTGTCACGGTAGAATGGAGTTCTCTGTAGTAAGTCTGCAGTCTCTTCCTGACAACTCCGTATGGCATCCCTGGTCGGTCAATTAAATCAAAACCCCCTCTCATCTTCCCATAAGACACTCTCGCAATGCCGCTTTCCAGTAGTTGTGTCCTCCTGCTACTGTATTGTCAGCATAATCCTCAAACTCCTTCCTAAATTCTTCGAATGTTCTCCCATCTGATATATCAAATGGCAATGGTTGAGGAAAGCGGCGCCCATCTAGTTTCTCTAGAGCTTTAGCAAGGCGTTCCAGGAGCTTCTCTGTTGCCAATGTTGGCAATGGTTGGCTGGGTGG
The DNA here is from genome assembly GCA_023014485.1 of Bathynomus jamesi. NCBI lineage: Eukaryota > Metazoa > Arthropoda > Malacostraca > Isopoda > Cirolanidae > Bathynomus > Bathynomus jamesi. The sequence goes on along the minus strand of JAJOZX010001725.1, from coordinate 19,572 downwards.
GTGGGGCTGGCTTTCTGAAGCCTGAAAGGTAGGGGGTGATTTGGCCCACCTTTGGGCTCCTGGTAGTCGGTTCAGGTCTTCGGCTTCTGTCCCAGATGAATCACTCTCCTGGGAGGGACCCATCATTCTCTTTTCTCCCCAGTTCATAGCAAGGCCATTGGCTCCATCATCTATTCGAAACCTGGGCTGTTCAGGGCTGCTCACTTGTTCTAACCAGGTGGCTACTGTCAATGCCACTCTTCTGAGAGCATACACATCCTGGTCAGAGGTGGTACCCGCAGTAGTAGACCAGTAATTCATGAGTTGATCCTCAATATCTCTCAGTGGGGATTGGGTGGCGGATGCTACTACCCCCTCACCAAGCTGTCCACTAACTTCTTCAGCAACCTCCATACTCTGGGTCATCTCTGGATTCGACATTCTCCCCTATTCCCCTGTTAAACTTTACTATCTTCAACCAATCTCTCAACTAATCCCGCTGGGGATGCCAAAAAGTATGCTACGGTGGTGGCGTTGGCCGTAGTCCCCAAGTATCTGTGTTTCCAACCACCCAGCACCTTTTCACGTTTCTGGGTTCGGAACAGTCAAGAGACTGGGCAAAGATGTAATCTCCTCTGGTATCTAGGAAGGCCTCTCTGGTCAGTGGTTTATTTCCAGATTATTCAGGTCCGACTCGCACATTAACTGTAAAGGACTTCCCCTAGTGCAGGTGTCTCAATCTGACTCTCCACTGAGTAAGAGACCCAACCGCTCAGGGTCCAAGAAAGGGCTAGAATTCAAGGTAGACCTAATAGAAGTAAACTACTTGTGTTTTTCTCTTTATTATATCTGAAATAAACAACTATTCAGTGTTACAGTATAAACATAACAAAAGGACTGGCAATGCATCGCACTTGACAAAACACCTGGAGCCCCAATAACCCTTAGTGAGATTTGGCAGAAAGGATAGAAAACAAGTGGGAGACAAGTACCGGAAATGACTTGCACAGAATGTTAACCCTTGTCCCAGCTTAACTACCCTCCAAACTTGACCCCCCCTTTTATGACCTGAGTTCCAATTCCTTTATTGGCTGGCTAGTTAGTAGGGTTAGGGTCACAGGCCTGATTTCAGGGCAGATCCAGTGGCCAACAGTGGTTGACACAAACTGCGTAGCTCCCACTGGATGGGACCCACAATCCAAGCCTGAGAATCCGGACCACGTGAGTTGAATCCCAACTGGTTGCCTAGACAACACAAGATTATTAGTTACATGCATCTAGCACCATTAATCACAATAATAACAACATAACAGGCAATTAACCACAAACATTAACTGGAATCATGACTTCATAATTGATCACTGGAAAACATAATTTACTCATGAAATCAAAGCACATAAATAATAAATAACCAACATACAAAATAATAACTACAAACATTGACAATTATGGCAAACCTATCTCACATGAGTTAATCAACCTATAATCATTGCCAAACAAGCATGGGCAAAAACCTAACTCTGGAATAATATGACTGGTGACCTATAATAATGATAATTGGTTCTCTAGCTAGTTACATGACAAGGTGGCAAACCTATCTATACTGTCAGTCAGTTTCAACAACCTATATGTATGTCTACCCTTAATAATAATAATTAACCATGATAATGATGGTGAAATACAAATGAACTCTAGCCAAGGATTACAGAAACTCCTACCTTTAAAGGCTTTCCACACTTCCTTGGCTTCTGACAGGATGTCCGTATTAATGGTCTATTCAGGTTTCATAACCTTAATCCTAATTACCATTAATGGTTTCCTAACTAAACTCCTGTGGGGAAAGAAAAACTTGTGAGGGGACCCAGATAGGACTTGAAAATTAGGGTGAAGTTTTTTTGTGAAAAACTCCACAGCCCCCAAAATGGGGAATTTGAAAATCAAGGGGGGGTTGTGAGAAACTTCACAACCCCCACAGTATATATATATATATATATATATATATATATATATATATATATATATATATATATTAGGGTGTCCCAGCCTCACGTGTGAAAATAAAAATTTGCAAGAGTCAAATCGCACACCCCTTTAATTAATTACACTTGAAGAAAGGAAAAAATGGGCGAAATTTCATTGGCCTATTAGGAGGGGAAGGGTCCCCTCATTGACCTTGTTTATTCGACCCTATATGAACAAACGTAAATGCTCAGCATTAATCATTCTAGAATGGAAGAATGAAATGTAAATTCTTTCTAATGACTAAATTAAAGGAAATGGAAATTCTTCCTAATGGCACATTTCATTTCGGGGGACAGAGGATCTTTTTGTCTGCTGAGGGGAACTGCTGGCAGTGGTATTCGACGACTTGGTACACGAGCTGCCGTTCCTCCTCATTTTTTGTCAGGCCCTCGTTGAAATCTTCCGCCAGTTTCACCGCCTGTTCTGCCGCGTCGTTCACAGACTTCAACGATGGTGCACATCCTTCGAGATCTTTGGGGGTTTTTGGAACCGGCAGCTTCAGGCAATGAAAAAGGTTTTGAGTCATTTTCGTGACCAAGGTGCTCAAATCTGACTGTCTCACGGTCAAGACACTTTCCCTCCAGCCGACGCAGATCTTTTGGGTTTTCGGTCTTCTTGTGCAGGTTTTGGAGCATGGCCATCTTCTCTGCATCGGTGGTTTTGGAGGAGAACATAGCAAGTCCGGCTAAATCTTCGCTTAGGTACCAGAGGTGGCCCCGGAATTTTGTCAATGCGGCGGTACCTACATCATGATCCACTGCCTTGTACTGCTCTAGGTCCTCCAACAGCTCCAGGTCATTGACGGGTGCGTCCGCCGTCAATGGGGCCTCGAACCACCTCTGGAGGTAGATGGTGATGGCAAAGACGTTTATCCTGCGTAGTGACCGGACCTCGTGAGTGGTCAGGTGGAATTGGCTTCGGAAGATGAACATCTTAACTTTTAAGACAGTAAATGCCTTTGGCCATCCACCTAGCCCGGTGGTATGCTCCAGGACGATTGTACCAGAGATCTCGTTTGCCATGACCATCGAGGAAGACCAGAGTGAGGATCAGGAACTTCCGGTAATCATCTCTTGGGTAGCCAACTTCAAGCTGGTCTTCAATGAAGTGGACAATCTGCTCTTTTTTCAACGCCACCCATTCCGAAAGGATGTCGCTTGGGCCATCGCCGTTGAACGGAGAAGCCTGCTTCTGGTCGATGAACTCCCATTGGGATTTGAAGCGAGCGAACAGCGCAATTTCGGGGCCAGAAGACCTGAAGAACAGGTCAAAGACTGAGGTGATTACCAATTCCATCATGTGGTGTCTGCAAGCCAGGAAAAGAACACGGCGGTCCATTTGGTCCTGGATAATCGTACAAGCGCCGCTGTGAATACCGGTATTTGCCGCTGTTGTGTCGAAGCAGAGACCGGCAATCCATGGTTGAACTTGCGGCCAATTGTCCAGCACCTTCAGAACAGCTCCAGCCATCCGCTGTCCCGTGCTGTCAGGGATTTTGGGGATCGCCAACAACTTCTCAAGATTCTTCCCGCTGACCAGCACTGCCGCTGACCAGCACTGGTATGCGATCCGATTTCCCTCCATCCAAATCAGGGAGGAGTTTGCCATCAAAGTGGATGACAAGCAGCATATCAGGATTGAACTCGGTCTTGATTCCAGCTGCCAAGTTCTTCCTGGACTTCTGCCGTGAATGGTGAAGACTTGATTTGGACAAGGTGACCGAGGATAACTCAACTCCCGCAGCAGCGAGTGCTGGAGCCACAATGTGCATCGCTTGGCGTACTGAGGTTCCAGTTCGATCCAGGGCTGCAGCAAAATTGGGATATTGGATGATCCTCCTTGCCGACACTTGGCCGTCCTTGGGAGTGGATCAAGGAGCCGAAGGACCAGGAGAGGAATATTGGACATCATCATTGGATGCTTCGGCCATGGACTCCGAAGAAGAAGAAGACCCACTTTTCACCGTTCCTTTTGCTTGCAGTGAGTCCATCTCTTCGCGGCTTTTCTTCTTCCTCTTCTCTTCAGCTGCTCGGCGTTTCTCCCACTCCGCTGCCCTGCGAGCAAACTCCAGGTCCTCTCCTCCGATGTACATCTTCCGCACGGTTTGCTGGTCATTCAGAAAGTCTCGATCTTCGGGGACTTTGATGAGTTTCATGGCGTTGGCATGAGCTGTTTCGAACAGTGTATTCAGGTTGGCTTGGAATCCCTTTTCCCACTCCAGTTGCTTCTCTCCCCCATGGTTTTGGTTTCTGGCAACCTTCTCGTAGTCCGTGGAGAGGGCCTTGATCCTCTCGACGCACTTGGGCTTGTGGGAGGTCAGAATAGATGCCCGAGCCCCAGTGGCGGATTTAGGGGGGGGCCGAGTAGGCCATGGCCTACGGCCCCGCGCCTGTGAGGGCCCCGCGCCCTCACATATAATTATAATGTTGGATTCCACTATAAATAATACAATTGATTAATGATTAGTGATAATTATGGTATCACTCTCTTTGCTGGCGGGAGTTTAGTTCTATTCAGACCGCTGTGGAGTGCACATGTGAGTGTGTTTAGTGGTAAGTAATGGTAAAAGTCGTATCTCGAAAAAGTCGCCAGTCAATAAATGGGGATGGGGGAGTTTTAGTCAGCTTTATAATAACATAAATAAGTTGAAAAATGTTAAATTAATGTAATTCATTTTTTTATATGAAACGTACTTAGGCTAGGTTAGGTCAGTTTAGCTTAGATTTCATAATAAATACATTTTATACATATTTAAGGAAAAAGTCGCCACTGGTGGGGGCTGGCGACTTTTCCCATAAAGCGACTTTTTCACCCGAACAACTGTTTAGTGTCTGTATTTAATTAATTAATTAAACTGTATTAATTAATACTAAACCGAGGGTCAAGTGTAAATAGTTTGTTTTTTATGTTTTTATGTTTCAGGATAAGGCAGTGAGGCTGCACTGAGGCACAATGGAGAAATCAACAAGTCGTGATCGTGATCAAGGGAGGAAGTATAAAGCTGGCTCTGTTAAACGACAAGAAAAGGCAGATGTAAACCAAAGAGTAAAAAAACTACCAAAAATAACTCAATGGTTGACATATCCAACAGTATCTGAATCTGCAAAATCACAAACTCAAACTGAATCCGGTCAAACTGAATCTGAATCAGTAGAGACACCAATTACGCCTGAAACAACTGGAGAAGCCACAACTAGTACTGAACCTAGTGTAGTTAGCGCAATTGAACCTGAACACAGTGACAGTGAGGAGACACAAGAGGAAGTGAAAGTTATGAATACCGGTACTGAACAAGGATTTGAAACGGATCTTGGATTATGGCCTAAAATAATTACTGAAAATGTGTGTGACTATTGGTTGAAAAAGGGAAGCGCAGAATGTCGACACTGTGATGGTGACTTCAAAGAGTCAGCTGTGAAAGAGCTAAACAGAACCCGTCATTGTACAAAGACATTATTCACTCGAACTCATTCATTATCTGGCCAAGAAATTAATCTTAAATGGCTCTGTTACTCTAAAACAACTGGTAAAGTGTATTGTTTTGCTTGCAAGCTTATGTCAAAGGTGGAAAGCTCATTCACAACTGGCTTCAATGGTTGGAAGAACGCTAGGTATGTCATAGAATCTCACAGTAGGTCAGATCAGCACAGGAAAAGTATGGTCGAAATGATATATCGAAAGACTGCGGGTGCCCGTATTGACTCTAATCTAGTACAACAATATGAAAGTGAATGCGAGTACTGGCAAGCAGTATTGAGGAGGTGTGTAGATGTTTTAAAGCTACTTTGCGAACGCGGGCTAGCCATTCGAGGTAAAGATGAAGTAATTGGATCAGTACACAATGGAAACTATCTTGGGATTCTAGAGCTGCTGAGCACATACAACAGTTTCTTGGCAGCACATATCAAGAAACACGCAAACAAAGGTAGTGGTCATACTTCCTACTTGTCCCATGTCATTTCTGAGGAAGTCATTGGAATAATGGCAGAAAAGGTTATGTCCTCAATAACAGATGAAATAAAAACAGCAAAGTACTTCTCAATTTCTGTTGACTCCACACCTGATATTTCACACATGGATCAACTTACTTTTACAATCCGCTATGTACTGCCTACTACAGGTCCAGTTGAAAGGTTTTTGCAGTTTATTCCCATGCTAAGCCACACTGGCAGAGATATTGCTACAACTGTTCTTGATTTTCTTAGAGAAGAACATTCCAGTTATCGACTGCCGAGGACAGTCCTATGACAATGCCAGCAACATGTCTGGTAAATATCTGGGGACCCAACAGATAATCAAGAATGAGTGTAGTGAAGCTGAGTACATACCATGTATGGCTCATTCCTTAAACTTGGTGGCTAAGTGTGCTGCAGAAAGCTGTCCTGCTGCAGTGTCATTGTTTGCTCTGGTACAAAATATGTACTCCTTTCTTGTTGCATCTACTTATCGTTGGAGGAGATACCGTGAGGTACTAGAGACTAATAAAGATAAGAAGTTGAAAGTTGATAAAATACTTTCAGACACTCGTTGGTCAGCACGAGCAGATGCTGTAGCTGCTCTCAGTAGAGCACACAAAGAAAACATCATTGTTCTGGAAGAGTTATTCTCAGATCAGAATCAGCCAGCTGAAACAAGAGCTGAAGCAAGTGGTCTTCTCAAAGGTTTGAAAAACTTGAAACAGTGATTCTTCTTGAAGTTTGGGATACAGTATTGGAAAGGTTTCAGAGTAGCAGTATCCAGCTGCAAAAATCTGGGCTCTCCCTCAACACAGCTGTCACACTGCTAGAGTCTCTTTTACAATTTGCTAAAGACCTGAGATCCCAGTTCGATGACTTTGAAGCAAAAGCTATGGCTAAGTGTGATCCCTGTGATGTGACGAGTAATGATGCATACTACGCCGACACGCAGCGTATTAGGAAGCGCAAGCGTCACCACGATGAACTAGACTCCGCGGAGGATGTTATGCTGACAGGGAGAGACAAGTTTAGAGTGACTGCATTCTTGCCCATCATTGACAAGCTCTGTGCTGCCCTACAACAACGCATTGCTGCTTACAGCGACCTTCGAGAGAAATTTGGGTTTTTATCAGAAATCTCAAACAAAACGAACACTGAGCTTAAAGCATCTGCTGAAAAGCTTGTGTCTTCATATCCTAAGGACTTGGAGGCTGGATTGGAGTCGGAGCTTTTGCAGTTTGCACACCTTATGAAATCCATTCCAAGAGATTCACCTGAAAGTGCTCCTTCATCAGGTGGTGCAAAGGCTGCAAAAAGTCCTGAACTAGAAATGTATGAGATAATTCACAGACATGACATGGTAGAAACATTTGCTAATGTTGAAATTGTATTACGACTCTATCTCTGCATGTTTGTCACAAACTGCACTGGGGAGCGATCATTCTCCAAGATGAAACTAGTCAAGAATTATCTAAGAAACACCATGGGGCAGGACCGTTTGTCTTCACTCACCCTGTTGAGCATTGAGCATGAGAAATTAAGGGTGCTTGATTTTACTGATGTCATCAAACAGTTTGCAAGTAAGAAGGCTAGAAAAAAATCTTTTTTGACTGAGAAATAGTTAAGTGTACCGTACAAATTGCCTGCAATAAACAAAACCCACTCATTGCATCATTTGCATGTCAGTCAAGTGGTATTCTCTTTAGTTAATGGTGTATTATTATAGTTATTTTTTGTTAATGGTGTATTATTATAGTTATTTTTTATTGTTAAGCTTCAAAAAAACAAATGTGTAATGTTCAACTATGAAATGGTCATTTGGCTAATTAATTATCAATAAATTGAATATTGTTCAAAAAGTAAATTTATTTTAACGCTTCGCTCGCCCATTGATTTGAGGGCCCCGTAAGGTCACCACTGGGGGATGGGGGTGTAAATCTTCATTTCAGTTAATTAAGCTAGCTTTGCGTAGTTTGGGGCCCCGCACTCCAACCGGCCTAGGGCCCCGCGCACCTTAAATCCGCCACTGCCGAGCCCACACCACCATAACCTCATCAGCTACCACATTGGCAGCTTCCGCCGTGGATGTTTTTTTCTTCCGAGTGAAGAACAACAGACGTCGAAGAACATCTCCCACTGTCGGGAGTTGACACCGTTTCCAGGGGTTCATTTCACAATATCCCCACCAACCACACAGTCTCCTGCTTTCTTGTATCCATAACCTGAAAAGAAATATGCTACAATTAGTATAAGGTAGAGAGTAGCCGTTCAGCAATAGTAACACATGGTTTGAGGGGACCCTTAAAATTAAAGAACATGAATGAAATTCATCTTGCTGGCATGTTTTCACGAATGGAAGAAATTAGGGGGGTGTGCATGACAAACTTCAGGAACAAAAAAATTGGGACACTCTAAATTATATATATATATACAGGGTGGGCGGAAAGTAGCTCCCTATTTTGGATTGGTAAAAAAATACATATATTATCCATTTATTTCAGAAGAAATAATATGAAAAGGTAGGCATACATGGTAGGTTTTCTCTAAAATTCAATGTGGGCTCCAACTCTTTCCACCAGCTTCTGGAGCCGCCCAGGAATGGCGTCCACTGACTTTAGCAGGAACTCCGGCGGGATGGAGGACATGACTTCCCGAATTCGGTCCTCCAGTTCATCCAATGTCCTCGGTTTGGTGCGGTAGACTTCTTCCTTTACCCACCCCCAAAGAAAGAAGTCGCACGGTGTCAAGTCGGGGCTCCTGGCTGGCCATTGATGTGGACCACGACGAGCCATCCAACGCCCAGGGAAGTGGGCATCCAGCCACTCACGGACAACAAGAGCGAAGTGCGGAGGGGCGCCATCTTGCATAAATATCAGATCGTCGATGTTCTCCCATGTGCTGACAACCAGCCAGACCTCGTTTCGCAACATAGCAAGGTACCGCTCAGCATTCATGGTGTTGCGCAGAAGGAACGGGCCCACAACCTGATCTGAGGTCATACCACACCACACCGTTACACTGAACCGATTCTGCCATTTTTCAGCGGTAACCATGGGATCCCCTCCTGCCCAGTAGTGGCAATTGTGGCGGTTGACAAAGCCTCCGACGTGGAACACCGCCTCGTCGCTCCAGAGGATGTTGCGGAAGAGATGGGGCCAGTCTTCATGCCAAGCCAGCATGATTTCCCCGAACTCCATGCGAATGTCGCAGTCCTCGTCCGAGAGAGATTGGCAGTAATGTGGCTTCCACGCACGCCAGTTCAGCTCCTTCTTCAGCACAGTTCGCACTGAGTAGCGGGAGAGTCCACTTTCCCGAGCTGCCTGGCGAGTTGACTTTCGTGGACTCCGTGCGAACATTTCCTGAACTGCCTGCACCGTCTCCTGGGCCCTGGATGTTGAAGGGCGACCACATCTTCGAACATCTGCCACAGACCCCGTGGTCATGAGCTTCGAGTGGCAGTTCTTGATTGTTTTTGGGTCCACTTGGGCACGTGGTCTGTGAATGGCCCGCCACCATCTTTGAACTCGAACGACAGATTGCCAAACTTCGTACCGTGCCGCCAACTGGGCACGCTCCTGCAGTGTTAAACGCTCAGCCATGTTACCCTTCAATCTGAAATGAAAAAAAAAAATGAACGTTACAATTGTACCACTTTAGAGAACACAAAGAGAACACTTTAGAGAAAAAAAGATTACCGTTACAATTCTACCACTTTAGAGAACACACCATAACAATATAACAATACAATCACAATTTATACATAATTTATATGTAATTTAAATTAGGGAGCTACTTTCCGCCCACCCTGTATATATATATATATATATAATTTAGGGTGGGGCTGTAGCCCTCCAAAATCTAAAACTTGGTCCAATCAAGCCTACCTTTTTTTTCTAGTGGGGATCCCCCCCCGCAAGTAACAAAACTGTGAAGTTTCAGCAAAATTGGACTTTATTTACCTGTGGCTGGGACAATTATGTGCTTTTTTGGGGTCTACGTGTAGACCCCATTTAGTGAAATCGATCATAACTCGAGAACCATTGCACCTAGGAAGGTCATTTTGTGTGCAAAATGACCGGAAACATCAGGTTTATATACCACTTTTTAACAAACATATGGTCTAGGGGGCTTACTTTTCAAGTTATAGGCTTAAAACTACTATTTATGATTTCATAGGCAGGTTTCAGCTGGATAACCCCACTTGAATGACACAAATTCTCTTATTTTTGTGTTTCTGTGAACAATTATAACCAGTGCAGTGGTTATTAGCTACTGCTTAATTATTTACTATTTACAGGTGACAGGAATATTGTTTTAAATTTTTTTTTCAGGAAGTGTTTAAATTTTTTTTTCAGGAAGTTATGACAATATGACATCAATGACTGCAACAAGGTATGGTAGCTACTCCAACAATACCACGTTTGTATTCCAAGAAAAGATAACTGAAGATGATCAAGAGATTAACAGATCACGCCTTCCAACAGAAAAGCAGGTGTTAATGTGTTTCCTTTCGTTCAAAGATAGCCTGTGAGCAGAGGATGACACCAAGCAGATGCCCATTGTCAGAAGAGCTGCATTGAAGGTAGTTGGGAAAGTCCTGCCTCATTACAACAAAGCAGGTATACCAACAATCCAGGAGCACAAAATGGCTGAAAAGATTGAAGGTTTGTTTGAGGAATACCAAAAATGTGGAAGGTCAATGCCAAAGAAAGACAAGATGCCGACTGCCCAAGACTAGTAAAATTTAAAGCTGATGTTCAGAAAACAATGATGTTTTGGCCACAGTCAACAATAAAAATTTAGAACAGAGAAGAGACAGACCAGGGATAAAAAAGGAGGAGAGGGAGGCATTACAGGCAGATATTGACTTCCTGCAAAGTATGGTGACTTGCAGGACTGCATCATACTCTGGTAGAGACAAGGTATATGAGGCAATTGTGGAGTCAAGGAACAAGAAGTGTGAGTGGAGCAGATCATCTCATGAAGGGGATAATCAACAGCATGATTTGGATGCAGAGTGCAGCTGTGTTAGTGAAGAAGATACTGAAGAAAGCCTCAAAGAAGCAGAAGGAGCTGAATCATCTCCATCTCAGAGTGCACAGAAGCATCGCAGAACCAAGACTGATGTAGACATCCATGTTCCCCCTGACATACTGAAGAATGAGCTGCTGCAGTCTACAGCCATAAGAAACAAAACTTCACCAACAGCATTGTCAGCTATCATCCACTCCTTCATCTTGGCTTGTAATTGTGGTGACACATCTGGAGTTTACTTGCACCACACACAAGCATACAGGTTAGTCTAGACTCTAGAGTGTTGCACTAAAATGTTTATACAATTCATCATTCAATACTGATTATGTGGTAGTTCCAAAAAAATTGACATGTTACATTACTGCATAGTCCATAATTATGTATTCAAGTCTTTGAACAATTTCTTTCCTCTGATACTCATTACAAACTAATTCTCTCAATACCTATTGTCCATTTGTCAAGCACTAACCAAATAGTAACTATATCAGTGAGGTACCTACATGGAAATTCAATGTACTGACAAGTTTTAGCTGGGCTGTTTCAAGTGTTGATTCTTGATATGCTTTCCAGGTATCACATAGCTGCTGGCAAGAACATCAGTGACAAGATTCTGGAACAGTGGCAGCCACCAACCATCAGAGCTCTACATTGGGATGGCAAACTCGTGCAAAGCTTGGTCACAAAATATGACATTTTTGAGCAATTGCCAGTTCTGGTCTCAGGTACGTAAGCAACTCATTGTTAACTAGAACTTTGTATTGTTGCAATTTGCTGGAAAAAACAAACTGTTTAGCAGTTACAGTTGAAACAATAAATCAGCCTTGAAAATCTATTAAAATTCAATGATATTTGTGAACCACTCTATTTAATATACCTCCTTCACAAGCCAACAACAAGGTGATCTTATGTACCTAAATACCCAGTTACCCACCTATATTGTGTGACTATTCTGTGTCCTTATGTGTACATAGAATTTACCCAGTTGACTTACTGCTAGGAGACGTTGGTGTGAAGCTGCTTGGTGTTCCAGCCCTACCCACTAAAAGCAACCAGTCTATGGGGGACCTGATCTGTGGTGCAACCTGTGACTGGGGATGTAGCGACTGCATTTGTGCCATGGTGTTTGACACCACTGCAGCCAATACAGGTGATTGATGATTTCCTGATTCTTTTGTACACCTTCCTCTGGATTTTCTACTGCTAATTCTATAACTTTAGTGTTACAATGTTACACTGTTACTAACCCATCTCTTAAAATCTTTCTCCATTTCAGGGCACATAACTGCTGCGCGTGTAGCTGTTCAGACAAGGTTAGATTGGGAGTTGTTGTGGTTGACTTGTCATCATGTTGGGGAAGTCATCCTGTCACACATTTGGGATGGTTTGCAAATTGAAACTTCAAACAGCCCCAACATTCAGCTCTTCAAAAGGTTCAGGGATAATTATGGATCACTCACATCCAAAGATCTATCAGATGTTGTCTTTCTGGATTTTGAGGAGGATACATATCATCAATGCTATCAAATGACAATTTGTGCTACAGGAGAGACTACAAAGAGCTTCTCATCCTTGCCTCTCTCGCTCCGTCAAGGGACACTAATGGCTTTGTATTTCAAAGTCCTGGTGCTCTTCACAAAGCCAGGTGGATGGCGAAGCTCCTTTATACCATTAAAATGGTTTTGCTCTCCAAAAGATAGAGAGAGAGCTCCCCAAAGGGACAGTCTTTGCATCAGGACAAGTTGACAAATTGGTGAGGTTTATGAAGTTTGTACTGCTCGTATACATCCCTTGGTGACCAAGCAATGCACCAGTCAATGACCAATTTCCTGCAGAAAATCATGAGGTATCCTGACAAAGAGATACAACATTCAAGTACCAAGGCCATAAAAAACCATCTGTGGTATCTCTCAGAGGAATTGGTGCCTCTGGCACTTTTCTCCCATGGCGTCTCAAACTCATTCAAGACTGAGATAGTGAGCAGAATGAGAGCTACTCAAGCTCCAAATGAGGACCTCAACAGGACCAACAGACACTTCATGAAATGGTTTGAAATGGGCTATGGAAAGCCCAAATTCTCTCTTGTAACTTTGGTGCCATTACAGCTGGCTGAGTATGCAGGGTCTGACTCATGGGATCTTTTCAATCTGCTTGGACTGGATGCATCATTTTTGGACCTGCCTCTCCACCAGTGGGCTGAGCATCCATCATACCAAGTTGCTCTAAAAGTGATTGAAAATCTCACAGTAGTGAATGATAGTGTGGAGAGAGGGGTCAAACTTCGGAGCAACTTTCTGTCTGTAGCAAAGATTGAGGACAGGTATCAGAATGTGCTATGGGTCGCAGAAAATGACAGGAAGAGAGTCCCAGACTGGAGGAAATGGCACAATACTCAAGAAATGTGGTTCTTGAGTTTGTGATTTTTTTGTATACTGTACTAGATAGTGTATATGCATAATAAACATTCTACAATTCAGTAGAACTGTTTTTATTGATTTCTTGGGGAGTGAATGTTTGCAAGTTGACATGCAATGATGGTACAATGGGTTTTTTTGCTATAGCTCGAAAGTAAACCCCCTAGACCATATGTTTGTTCAAAAGTCGTATATAAACGATGTTTCTGATCATTTAGCACCCAAAATGACCTAGGTGCAATGGTTCTTGAGTTACGATCGATTTCACTAAATGGGGTCTATTAGTAGACCCCAAAAAGCACATAATTGTCCCAGCTACAGGTAAGTAAAGTCCAATTTTGCTGAAACTTCACAGTTTTCTTATTTGGGGGGGATCCCCACTAGAAAAAAGGTAGGCTTGATTGGACATGGTAAGAGCTACAGCCTCACCCTAATATATATATATATATATATATATATATATATTTTTTTTTTTTTTTTTTTTTTTTTTTTTTTAGGAAGAACCGATTCGCCTCTATTTAAAGGGCATATCTCAGCGGAAAAACAAAGAAAAAAGAGAGGAAAGACAGAGGAAAAAGAAAGGGTGGAGGGGACAGTCGAAGTGGAAAAAGACCAAGGACTGCAGGGTCGAGCCCCATCATCCTTGGGTGCTAGGGCCGGGAGGGCGCACGTGAAACCTCCAGGAACAAGCACGTACAAGCGAGCACAAAGAGCACTCAAGAGCACGAGCTTAGAACCCCCTTGCGGGGATATATATATATATATATGGGAATGAACTCAGAATGGTCCCCTGAGTTTTTATGATACACACAGACAGTGCATGGAACAAGGAACTCTTCTAGGATAATTAAATCCACTATAGTCCGAATAAGTAATGGTAAATGACAAATACCATAGTTTTTCTTTTTCATGATACAAAGAGGTCCCATAAATATAGCTTCCCTCACCAGCTATCTGCAAAGCAGACAGGATCCAGCTTTGGGTCATGGATCTAGGGTTTAAAGCAGCCTAGCCCTGCTACATTTAGAACCTCAATATAAGCAAAAGACTCGCTGGTATTTGTCATTTACCATTACTTATTCGGACTATAGTGGATTTAATTATCCTAGAAGAGTTCCTTGTTCCATGCACTGTCTGTGTGTATCATAAAAAACTCAGGGGACCATTCTGAGTTCATTCCCATCTTGAAACGGACATGTTATAAAGAGAATAATGGGGCAGATATCGAGAACCTTTAAACAAAGGGATAGGAATGTAATGATTCCTCTACTGAAAACACTGATCATACCCAAATTAGAATACTGCTCAGTCCTAACATCCCCATATAAAATAGAAGATATTAGACAGCTGGAAGGGATTCAGAGAAGCTTCACAGCCAAGATCAAGGGGTGCAAAGAACTAAATTACTGGGAAAGGTTACACGAACTAAACCTATATTCAATGGAAAGGAGAAGAGAGAGATACACCTTTATTTACACTTGGAAAATAATGGAGAAACTAGTCCCTAATCTTACTCTAAACCCTGTAACTCCCCAAACAATGGTGGAAAGTAGAAAAGGAAGACTGTCGTGTTCCCAAATTAAAGGTGAGACAAGGAACATCCTTAACCCTGAAAGAAATAGTTTTGTTGTGAAAGGACCAAAACTGTTTAATATGCTGCCCAAAGACCTAAGGAACATGAATGGTATTGCAGTGGACATCTTCAAAAGAAGATTAGATGCCTGGCTCAGAACAATCCCTGATGAGCTGGGCATACCTGGCTATGTGAGGTGGAGAGTACAAGAAACCAACTCACTACTTCACTAGGCCAACTTGAGAGGAGGGTGACAAGCTTGACCTTCGTGAAATGAGGAATCATTACATGGAACTTTTGAAAGGTTGAAAGCAAAGGTGTAACTTCTTAAACCTATATATATATATATATATATATATATATATTATATATATATATATATATATATATATATATATATATATATATATATATATATATATATATATATAATATATATATATCCCCCTCCCCGCGGGCGGTCTTTCTGGGGTGGATCGCCCGCGGGCTCCTGCTTACATGTGGCGAGGGGGGTCAGCCGCGGCTGGGGCCCTGCCGGGTCCCCGCCCGGTTGCGAAGTGGACTTTTAGCATACCCTGCTATCCTACAGCCCCCTCTTTCCTACAGCCCCCTCTTTACCCTCTTCCTTGCCCCCTCTGTTTTTTCTGCTTTCTCTGTTCACTTCGCGCGCCCCGTGGGCTGCCGGGGCTGGTCGCTGGGGGTCTCGCCCCCATGGCCGGGGCCGGACTAAGTTGGCTGGTAGGATGCCCAGGCCTGGGACCCTGGGGGGCCTTGGTCTTTGCTGCCGGCGGGGAGAACTCTCGACGCTGCAAGGGCCCCTTTTGAAACGGGGGTACCTGCATGGGACGAGGCACCCACCCCCCGCCGGCGTGCGCTTGGTCCCCTTGGGCCCCGGGTAATCGGTTCCCCGCGGCCCCGGGCGCGAAACTACAATAAAAATTTTCTATGGAAACACTTACAACTCTAATGGACCTCGTTGACGACCCGGCTTGTGCATCTGACCTCCCTCTGACTACCTCTTTGGACCGTGGGTCTGGTAAGGGCAGTCGGCAGCCCTCGCCCACCCCGTCTGCTCTTCTTGCCGACGCCTCCTCTCCCTCTCTTCCCCAGGCTCGTGGCGCCGCTGCCCGACCCCCGCCAGTAGCGGATGGACCTGCAGTGGACCCCCCGACCCCTGGATCCCCCATATTCCACGTCCCGATAGGGACCCACCTGCTTTTTCGCCCTCAGGTGGGAGGCCCGCGGCCCGGTCGCCTCCCACTCCGGTCGGGCCTCATCGCCCCAGGCCCCCTCGGCCCCTGGGGGACGTGGGACCCGACGTCGCCGTCCGCCTTTCTCGTCTTCTCGCCCCCTCGAAGTTCCGGTGGTGTTTGGCCAGACGGCTTCACTCGGCCTTAGGACGATGGACAAGTTCCTCGTCCTCCGCCCCTCCTCCTCCAAGCCCCTCCCCACTAACCACGAACGTCTCTTTCGAGCGATCCATGGAAGACGGGGACGGCGCGTTTTGACCTTCGGCCTCAGAGGGATGGCTCCATTTTGATAAGGTCGCGTTCCTCTGCCGAAACCTCCTCTCTGCTCGCTATCCCGATGTCCTGGGCTGCGGGATCACGGTGACTCCCCACCCCCGCCTCAATCAGTGCCAGGGCACAATTTACGCTGCTCGTCTTCTACCCATCCCGGTGGAAGACCTCCAGATTGACCTCGCCTCCCAGGGTGTTGTGAGGGTGTACCGCTTTCCCGACAGATCGCGGTCCCCAACTGCCCCTTCTCCTCGCCTGCTCCTCACTTTCGACTCACTGGTGCCCCCCGTTTCGGTATTCTGGGGCTTTGGTGAGACGAGGGTGCGAATTCTCAGTACGACCATACGTGCCAGATCCTACGCGCTGTTTTCAGTGTAATAGGTTTGGCCACGTGAGCAGCTCCTGCCTGCCTCAGCCGGCCCCGTTGTGTGTCCGCTGCGGCGGCCCTCCCCACCCCTTGCCCTGTACTGCTCCGCCTTCCTGCACCAACTGCCATGGACCACACCCTGCTTCATCCCGCTCTTGCCCGTCCTTCCTCTTTGAAAGGGAGGTTCGGGCCCTCTGTTCATCAGAGTTTCTCAGTGCTCGGGAGGCGCGGGAGCGGTTGCGTGGCGGCGAGGCCCGGCGTGGTGCCTCGTACGCCGAGGCTCTCCGTTCCCGGACCCCGTCCTCACCGGCGGTTCCCAACGCGCCTCCACCCACCGTGTCCGCTACTCCCAGTCCATCCTCTGCCGCCCAGCGGACTCCTACCGCGGCTCCCCGTACTACCAGCGCGTCCCCACGTGCTCCCTCCGCGAACGCCGATGCTTCGTCGGCAACCCCCCTGCCCCTTCTACGCCCTCTCCACCGGCGCCTTCGGCCACCCCCATTCCGGATCGTGACCCGCCGTCACCCACGCGGGCCGCACGACGGAGGGATATGGGCCGCAAGCGCCGCGCCAGTGGTGACCCCGAAAGGTTCGACGCCATAAGCCTCGCATCACCTTCCTCTCCTAAACACAAACGCCCCCTTCGCCCTACCGCCCCGGTGTCCTCACCGTCCCCACTGCGCAACCGTTATGCACGCTCCCCCCTGGGGTCCCCGTCGGCCCTCGTGGTGGGGGCTGAGATACACCCCTCTCCGGCCCGGTCGATGGACCCCTGGAGGGGGAACTCGCCCGCCTGGTCGGCGTGGGTGGGACGTGCACGCCCCCGTGTTTGACCCGCCCCATCTCTCTCCTCGACCTGCCAATGCCTCTGGGTGAGGTATTATTTTCCACTCCCCCTCGTAGTCCTGCCTCCCCCACACCTCCGGTGAAGGGAGGGGCATTCTGGATACCTCTCACATCCCCTTCTCTGCATCGCTCTCCCCCGGACGTCCGGGAGACTCCTCCTCTGGAGGACTTGCCGGCGTCTGGTTCCACATCGCCCCCTCGTCGGGGGACCCTCGCCTTCGCCCTCGTTCGGCGTCCCTCACTGAACTCCGGGGCTTTCCGATTCCCTCTTTAATCTCGGGCCGCCCGATCGGCCCACCCACCCCATAATCATCCTTTACGCTGACCTTCCTACCCCTCCTATACCTCGCTCCTGCAGTGGAACATCCGCGGGCTCCTGGTAGGCCTCGAGAGTCTCTCCTCTCTCCTGGCCTCCAGGTGTCCGGCGTGTTTCTGCCTTCAGGAGACGATTCTGGGATCCCGTTCCCTCCCTCGAGTGTCCGGTTACTGCGGGCTCCCTTCCCGCCTCTCGATGGGGCGGGGAGGGGGGGCGCCGCGGTCTTCGTGCACCGCTCCATCCCTTTCCGCCCCCTCCCGCTCCGTACAGTCCTGCAAGCTGTGGCCGTGCGCCTTTTCTTGGGGCGCCAGCTCACGGTCTGCTCTCTTTACCTCTCCCCTAACGTACGCCCTCCACCCGATTCTCTCCGTGACCTAATTCTCCAGCTTCCCCGCCCTTTTCTGATTCTCGGGGACTTCAACAGTCGGGACCCGGCCTGGGGGACGTTTGCTCCACCTTTCTCTCCGGGACCCTTCTCTCCCTTATGGACGAGCTCGAGTTCACCTTTCTGAACGATGGCTCCCCAACCTGCCTTCACTCGGCCTGACAGTTTCACCTGTATCGACCTTTCCCTGGTTTCCCTCGAAATCGTGACGGAGTTCACCTGGGAGGTCCTGCCGGATTCTTCCGGCAGTGACCATTTCCCAGTGTGTCTTACCCCGACCCGTCTCCTCCCCCCCACCTCTGTCCGCCCGCGCTGGCTGTTCGCCCGAGCAGACTGGGCCTCCTACGCGAGGGGCACGGCGATCTCGCCATCAATTCCTGCCTTTCCCTCCGTCAATGAGGCCCTCGCCTTCCTCGAGAGTAAGATCCTCTCGGCTGCCGCCAGTTGCATCCCCCGTACCTCTGCTCCCCCAGACCGCGAAGCGTCCCATGGTGGACCCCAGAGTGCTCCCATGCCGTTCAGGAGCGGCGCCGTGCCGGCCGCCGCTTCTACCGGACCCCGCCAGCTGGAGCACAAGATAGAATTTCAGCGCCTGAAGGCAGTGGCCCGTCGGGTCCTGAAACTGGCCCGGCGTACCTCCTGGCGGAGTTACGTGTCCGGGATCTCCTCCTCGACTGCCCCCTTGACTGTTTGGCGCAAG
Source organism: Bathynomus jamesi (assembly GCA_023014485.1). Taxonomy (NCBI): domain Eukaryota; kingdom Metazoa; phylum Arthropoda; class Malacostraca; order Isopoda; family Cirolanidae; genus Bathynomus; species Bathynomus jamesi. Next base: position 463 of record JAJOZX010001725.1, on the reverse strand, counting down.
GTGCGTAGCTTTGAGGGACCCGTGTCCCCCCTCGACCCCCGGTGCTTCGGGTCGGGGACGACGAGTTTCGTGTCCGATCCGGAGGCCGTCGCGAACGCACTCGCGCGCACTTTGCAGCCATCTCCAGTTCCGATTCCCCCACTCCCGCCGCGACCCACCGGAATTTCCACCTCATAGGAATGACCCCTATAATCACCTCTTCCACATGACAGAGCTTCGGGAGGCCCTCCGCCCCCGACGCTCCTCCGCCCCCGCCTCGATAATATCCCCTATGACCTTTTACGGCATCTCCACCCCTCTGCTCTCAGCTTTCTACTGGACCTCTATAACCGGATTTGGTTGGAGGGTTCATTCCGGACCGATGGCGTGAGTCCATCGTCGTCCCCATCCCGAAGCCCGATAAAGACCCCTCACTCCCGTCGAACTATCGCCCCATTTCCCTAACATGCTGAGTACCCTGCTA
>JAJOZX010001724.1:805000-808400 GCA_023014485.1 Bathynomus jamesi | reverse complement strand
GGTCGTGGTCATTTTCTAATTTACTTTCGGGTCCGGGTCGTGGTCATTTTTCTAATTTACTTTCGGGTCCGGGTCGTGGTCATTTTTCTAATTTACTTTCGGGTCCGGGTCGTGGTCCGGGTCGGACCCGAAAGTTCACTTTCGAGTCCTGGTTCTGGTCCGGGTCGGACCCGAAAGTTCACTTTCGGGTCCTGTCGGGTCTTTCAGTAAATGACTCGGTTTGCGTCGGGTCCATTATAAAAATGTAATAATTATAATCTGGTATAGGATAGGTAATAAGACTGCTACCGTAGCTACATTAACATTTTTTCTGAAACATAGTAAAACATTATATGGCTATACGGTAGTAGCCTAACCATATATATATATAAATATTAATTAATCGATTTTGGAAATGTTGAAAGTAGGTGTATTAATTGTATTAATATTTAATAGTAACTAGGTATAGTTATACACGCATTGCTAAGGGCAAAGTACGATGTATGATTGCTCTCTTCAGCCCCTTATTCTAAATTTTAATTAATTTTGTGAAAACAAATTCTATATTTTTTTGAGTGAACTCAAATGAAAATTATCATCATCTTGCATTAAAATTAAATACTTTGTTTATAAAAAAACAAAAAATAAAACCGATAATATGAAATAATTAAAGTCATTTGGTAGTAATAATGTCTTTATATTTTGAGGGCAACATATTCTGTGAACTCCTTAAAACAGATATTGATATAGCGGCATAGCCTATACTTATTTCTCCTACAATCTAGATTGAAAGTGTGGCAATACAGGAGAGAGATTTCTGAATTTTTAACTGTTTTTTTTTTTTGAATATACATAGTGTGTGTGTGTGTGTGTGTGTGTGTGTGTGTGCGCGCGCTTCTTAACTGAAATATTTTTATTAGGGCTATTCTACACTATTTTATTTGAGAAGACTTTATTCCCCAACACGTTCGATTGCAAAAACAATACTGCGTCTAATGATGATTACGAAAGAGAATTTCTTTGCGGGTTCAGAATGAAGCTTAGAGTTGAGAACAATCTTTCAATGCTAACTCGTGTGCACGGAGTAGACAATGCTACCAAGGCTGCCCGTTTTAATTCTCCTCCCATTTCCATCCACCATTTCATGGGATCTTGTTGTTGGATCAGTTTCCCAGCTGAATCTCTCTTTTTCGCGAGGCGAGGACATTTTTCAAAATGTATCACACCCGCATCAAACTTCGCACCCAGTGACACAGTTTGAAGGCGCGCGCACAAATTTTGTAAACTAAAAACCCGGCTGTGCGGGTCTGGGTCTGGGTCTGGGTCAATTTTAAAATTCACTTTCAGGTCCCCGGGTCCGGGTCTTTTTTCTAATTCATTATCGGGTCCGGGTCTTATCTCACTTTCGGGTTAAACCCGGGTCTGGGTCTGGGTCCGACCTGCCAGCTCTGATACTAATTTATGAAAATTTGATAACACCCTGCATAATCTTGCTCCTGAAGAATCATGCACCAGGACCCATAATAACTAGGGGTGTCTGCAATCACGGACGTAGACAGGAAAGCTATGGGGGCTTCAGCCCCGCGAAATAAAATAATGTTTAACCTTTATATGCATTTTTTTAAATTATAAGTAAATCATAATTAAGTACGCCATGCCAAGTACCTTCAGTACATGTTTAATTCCATCCATCCATCCATCCATCGTGTTCTGCCTATCAGGCAGGTCCAACTCATGTGTCCCGCCAAAGTGTTCTATCCTGAGCTATCCTTTTCATCTCATGATAGCTCCTGCCTGCCTTCAAATAATCCAGCATCGCTTCCTTTTCCTTCCCCTCAGCTTCTACCTCATATCTACCCTCTATCACCTCCTTCAACAATCCTCCTCTCAACACATGTCCGATCCATTTCTTCTCACCTAATGAGTCTTCTTTCCTCCCTCACCTTGTAGTACTTCCTCATTACTTTGGTGTTCCGTCCAGCTTATCTTAAGCATTCTTCTCCAAATCCACATTTCAAAACTTTCCACGAGTTTCTTTTCAGTTGTTTCAGTGTCCATGTTTCTGCTCCATACAGTACCACACTCCATGTCAAGCTTTTTAATTATTGTAATACATTATGAATGTATACTACTCATTTACACACACACACACACAACACACACACACACACACAACACATATTAACCCCTCCCGAAGAGAAATTCTGGCTACGCCCCCGTCTGCAATACAAACTAACAAAAATTGCAATAAAATGAATACGAATATTGATGTTTTTTGGACTAGACCAGGGGTTCTCAACCGGTGGGTAATTACTCCCAAAGGGGTAATTTGGGATATCCATGGGGAGGGGGGTAATGGAAGCCATACATATTTTATTTAAGAGTGGTGTTTAAAGACAACTGTATGATTATAAACTACTACTTTAACTTTTGGTTAATTTACGCGTCATTAGGGGTAACGGGGTGAGCGCCAATGCTTCAGGTGGGTAATGGAAGTAAGTGGGTTGAGAACCCCTGGACTTGACTAACACAGAACATTGTTGCTTTCAGTGGAGTTGAACCACGTACAAAAGCCTCGTCAGTACTTCGACCTCCTATTTGCTTGGTAAAGCTACTGCGAGCTGCTCGTACCCTGCAATGGGCGTATGGTGCTCTATGTAAAAAGATGTTTAACTCTTCATATTTCCACTTAAACTATGAATGCAGCAATGATTTGTAGAGAGAATTATTTAATGAACAATTTAAAATTACATTAACACAAAAACACTATTCATCAGTATCATTAAACCGCTGCCACAAAATGTTGTGAAATCATGCACTCGTTTTTCCCTCATTATAATCGCGATGTTAATTAAATAAACAAGTTAAAATAGACTTGTATGTTCATTTTTTTAAATTCCTTTCTTGATTATATACTAAATGGCTCACTATGTAACCTGCGTTCTGAGCCGCTCAGCCAAAGAGCTACCTTGTATAGAATTCAGAAAAGTGTAAAATACTGAAAGTTTCAAGAGTGAAAATAGCGGAGATTAAAAAAAGGCCATTTCACTACAGATTATATATATACGGTATATAAGCTGTTAATAAGGTTGTTCCTAATGAACATCAAGTTAGTTTTAAATAAAAACAAGGTGATCCATAAAGCTCGCACTATTTCACCTGAAAATACTTAAAATTGAACGTTTCGGACCTTGGCCCATTTTCAAGACTAAAACCATTTTATAAATAGAGTTACAATTCGTATTAGAAATATTAGAAATTACAATTCGTTCATTAGAAATTAGAAATTAGAAATTATTAGAAATAGATAAAAAGTATATAAAATAGTGAAGCTTTAAAATTTAGCAAAACATTACTTTCTAATATTTAGTTCGTATATTTTTTTTTTATATATATATATATATATATATATAATTTCAAA
>JAJOZX010001724.1:720000-802500 GCA_023014485.1 Bathynomus jamesi | reverse complement strand
TATATATATATATATATATATATCAGCTTGGCACTAATTCACTAAAAGCTTAAGAAATTATAATCAGAAGCAAGATCAACTCAACTCAATTACAGATGCCCCTAATGAAATACCAACCTCATTATAAACCATAATCGTATATGGAAATACAAAGCGGGGCAGGAAATACCCCATACATGTGTGTGTGTGTGTGTGTGTGTGTGTGTGTGTGTGTGTGTGTGTTACAATTAAATGAATAATTTAGTCGATAGTGAAGTTTCGTTATCTGAAGTTTAACTTACACGTAAAGATGAACCAGTGCCAAAAGGTTATTTAAGCCAAATGAACCCTTAATGGGTAACCTCATTGACACTAGTTTCCCATGCCCTCGCGCACGCACGGCAAACTTTAACCTTATACCCATAAAAAAAAATTAGATAGGCATACTAATATATATGTACAGGGTGGCCCATAAGTCCTAATCGGGACTTTTTATTTTGTATTTTCGCTTTAATTATAAGCGATTGGGACTTATGGGCTATATACAGTATATATATATATATATAAACAACGACGCTTGTGTAGAAGAGCGTCCGCACAAGATGGGGAGAGAGAACGAGCAAATGAAAAACGAGGCACCTCCCAGGAATCGAACCCGGGGTCATCCAATTGCCGGTTGGATATGCTAACCACTGCACCAAGGTCCCCGATCAGTCACAACTCTTAATTCTCCTACATACGAGCGGAATCAAATGCCCGGGTTCGATTCCTGGGCGGTGCCTCGTTTTTCATTTGCTCGTTCTCTCCCCTATCTTGTGCGGACGCTCTTCTCCACAAGCGTCGTTCTTTACATTAATTATAGTGTGTGTTGTTTGCAGTTAAAATGTATATATGTACGGCATGAAAAGGTGCCCCCTCAGGACATTTGATTCCGCTCGTATGTAGGAGAATTACGAGTTGTGAGTGATCGGGAACCTTGATGCAGTGGTTAGCATATCCGACCGGCAATTGGATGATCCCGGGTTCGATTCCTGGATTTGCCTCGTTTTTCATTTGCTAGTTCTTTCTCCCCATCTTGTGCGAACGCTCTTCTATACAAGCGTCGTTCTTTATATATATATATATATATATATATATATATATATATATATATATATATATATAGTGTGTGTGTGTATATATATATACCTTAAGTCCCAATCGATTATAATTAAAGCGAAAATACAAAAAGTCCCGATTAGGACTTATGGGCCACCCTGTACATATATATTAGTACGCCTATCTCGGACCCAGAGCTTAGGCAGTAATAGTTATTTGTAATTTTAAGTGTGATCACATTTGAAAAACTATGCTGCAAAAGCCATAGCTACGCAGAGAATTGTGTGTCACCCTATACTTCGACACTGTAAACTGCATAGTTACAAATCAAATCACTGCACGAATGAAAACTTCTCTACTTTCTGACACTCCAAATTACTGCTAAAAGACAGTTGAAAAGAAAATATCTTTTTGCTCCGTTCGTGGTGGTGGTGTGTGACGGGGATAATATAGCTACGTACGAGAAAGGGATCTTTAACACGTGATGCTAAGACGTCAATTTAAGAGCTAAAAAAACAGTTAAATGTAGAAATTTAAAAAAACAATTAACGAAGAGAGAAAGTTTTAACGCAATCTGCAGTTACAAATACAGGGTGCTTCAAAAAAAAATCACTTATATAGCGTTAATATGTCATTGCCTACCACTTAGTTATTTTTTTATGCAAGTATTTGTGTGTTTATTTGCCCGTTTTTTAATAATAATAATGTCATTTTGTTAGGGAGTGTGAGAGTGATTAAGCAATGACATTTGCGCTATACAAGTGGTAACATTTTTGAAGCACCCTGTATATAGAAAGTTATTAAAAACTAAAAAGGAGTAAAAAAATTATTTTAAATACATACCTATTGGTTGGTTGGTTGTTTTAAAGTGACCTTCCTTCATTAATATGATAGTTGATCAGTCAATCATGAAGGAGACAATCTGAAATAATAATAATAATAATGTTATAACAGATTTAAGAGTGTTTTCCAACCTTGGTAAAGAAAGTCTGTTAATTATCGTTGGCCAGATGTTCAAAAGAGGATGGGCCTTCAATGAAAAATTTATGTACGTTTTCCCCCATCATTTTCACTCGAGTTTCGATCATTACCAGTGACCAGACCATCTTCACGATATGTTTAATAGTGACTGGTAAAGGGTATTATGTAGGGGTGTATATACATTTAAGTAGAGGTTGAAAGTTTGTATTCATTCACCAGTGAGCGACATTTTTTGTCAAAATATATACAGAAGTTGCTAATCAACTGCGTCTGATATCAATAAAGGACTGCTCTTTGTCGACTTGTCTCTGCAATTTTTATATTTCGCGCGCGCACGCGTGTGTGTGTGTTGTGAAGTTAGCTGTTACTAAAAGATCAGATTTTGTTATGTATGGTCATGTATTGTGGCAGGTTTGAATACGTGTTGTTTAGATTTGCGAGTGAGTTTGTAAATAAAGTCAATCATACGAGTATAATTACTAAAAGCGTATACAAATTTTTATTGAAAATTCTCCTTTAAACATTTGAACAAAAACAATAAGCAGACTTTCAGGAAGAGTTGAAAAAAATTTTAATACTTCCATTAAACAAGCTGACATTGACTTTTTAGAATAAATATTAAAAATTATTATTAATAAATAATAGTGAACTCACTCTCTTCTCTGATCTGACGTTTCGTTCATAGACCGCAGACATCTTCACAGAAATGACAATATACTATTATATTTAGTAATAATAGTATTACATTACAGTGGATTAATAACTTAACCTCGTTTACTGTTAATGTTATCCCACGGATATAATAAAACTTACAAAATTTAGCATTTCCTCAGACTTTTTATCTCTATTTTGCAGTTTTAATTAACAAAAAGATAAGAGCAACTCTTAACTGAAGATTGTAAACTCAAATGAAAAATGGTACACTTAGTAGTGTCTAAGTAGGCTTTTCAAATACATATTTTAGCACAGTAATATTGTTAGCGTATTAGTTAGCGATTCGACTAGTTATACGTTAGGTTAGGTTAGTAATTATGAACTGCGTCTGGATTCTGGAATTTTAACGAAAATTTACAGCGCACTATCTCGGTTAACTACCTAGTTTTGATGTAACTAAGATACAGGCACTGTTTTGCCAACAGTAATTTGTTAACCGAGTTCGTAACGTGTAAATTTATGGTTTGATTTTCTAAAAGTTATATACTGTAAAATACAGTGGTTACAGTCACTCTAACCGCCACATTGTTTACCGTTGAAACAGCAGAGAGCCTATGACTGGATTAGAAATTTAAAATTTAACTTTCAAATCCAGTTCAAAATTGGCAAATTTACCGTTACTCTAAAATTTCTAGTTTACAGTTAGTCTGGACAATTAATTATTATTTATTGTTAAAATGGCGGACGACTTAATTTAACAACATACCAACAGTATAAATCTGCTAAAATAACAGCGCTGTTAATTAATATTCATTCGTGCATTCCCCGTTCGCATTCAAATTTTTCTAATATTTAATTTAAACCCACGAGGCATTAAGATTTTAAATGCAGCTTCACAAATGGTTCACCCATTAGCTTTTGGGTGTGAAGTTCAAAACACTTTAATGGCTGTGGTATTTTCTATATTTATTAACCGACTATGTTATACCGCTAAAGTGGGTACACAGTTGATGGAGAGGGACTGGACATTTTGCGTTGAAACCAGATTCGTTCATAACGGAGGAAAAGCAAAATTTTCCATGGTGGTGCACCAGTCTAAGACATCAACCTCCGCTCAATTACATCAAGATAATTATTCTCGAAGAAAACTAAAAATAAGAACTGCTATTTAAAAATTTTGAGCTTCGCAATTTAATTAAAGACATTGAATGAAAACTTGCGAAGTCCAAAATATATATACAAGACCGTGAACTAACACGTAAAATAAATTTTTTCAATAGAGTGAAGTAACAGGAATCACGTGACTCCATCTTTAATTACAATTACTGCAAATAATTAAAGCAGAACCCCCATTTTGTAAACAATCCCCTCCCCCAACCCTTTACTAATACAATAAGATTACATCATTTCAAGCATCCCCCCCCCCCCCCCCCCGCAAACAAAACAAAAAAATCCTTATTTAAGTCCACAATACGGCGACATTCGCTTGCCATTGAACCCACACACTATTCACAAAATTTATAAATATGCATAAAGATAAAGGAATATGGCCCCATTTTTCGTCTCTAATTATATTGTCACACTTCTAGGGTGGGGGTGGGGATGGGGTGCAGGGTGAAGCTGAAAATATTATACACATACATTACGTTAATCAAGATATATAGTACAAGGGCGAGGCAAATTTATATATATATATATATATTATTTTACATTCCATTGTAGCTGCGGTGCGATATGAAACTACACAATTATACGACACGATAAGCCCAGTAGCTACACCTAACTAATGCTTGACGTACGAATTACGATGAAATATCGCAAATAATAAAACGAGTACCGTAACTAATTAATATTCTTCAATGGCTGAACAGTAAAAACTTAACAGGATTTGTTTCTTCAAGCATGGCAACAAAAAAATAGTACATATACCCATTTACTTAAGGGTATTAAAGGCAAAGCTATCGTACGGGTAATAATAATAAAAGACGGTGTATTACAAGTACCCGTATCAACACCTTCGCTGGCACCTGGAGAAGACCTTAGTATAAAGTTGTGTTCTAATAAATTAATCTTATTGCGAGGACTATGTCGATCTCGCAAAAAAGCGACATTGATCTGGATGTTCGTTGGATGGGAGACAATCTTCGACGTCTAGATTATGTAGCTACCAGTGGTTCGGATTGCACGTAAAGCTGTAGGTCCACTACATACTCGAGTATAGCCCCTACAATGGCCAACTACTACTACTACCCGGGGGGTTATAGCTTATAATATAGGTGAAAACCCATTTAATATCATTAACACACAAATCCTAAATTTCATCATTCATATAGGCCTACAACAGAAAAGTCCTACGCCAAACTCCTGCAGTATTGGAAACACAATTCTGTGTATAACCCCAACCTGCGAATAACTCTTATCTGAGTTATTTTTTACCATAAAAGACTTTCAAAAATATTGATGATAAATCCATAGGAAAAATAACTCATTCAAGCGATTGCATTGGTGTGTGTGTGTGTGTGTGTGTGTGTGTGTATTACCGATTTCGATTTTACGACAGATATTACACAAGCAATAAGGAAACTAAAAGCACACTGGCGGCAGGACCGAACAAATGGAATGCTACACTGATCAAAGACCAAGAATGCAATCGCTGAGCCCCTATATTGGATATGGAGACGATCACTAGACACGGGAGAAATATCGGCCATCCTGAAGAGAGCGAGCATAGTCCCAATATATAAAGGAGATCATCGATCCGAGGCAAAAACTACAGGCCAGTGAGTGTGCCGCTTACATCACATCTCACTAAAATATTTGAAAGAAAAGACAGAAAATTTATGACTTTTTGGAAACTCAGAAAAAATTTAATGATAACCAACATGGATTTCGATCAGGCAAATCATGCCTATGGAAACTAATGCGTTCCACAAGTGTGACCATGGAATCTTAATACATAAACTGAAGTATATGGGAATAACGGGAAAAGTAGGGAAATGGATATATAATTTCCTTAGTGAGCGGCGGCAAGTCGTTAACAATACGAGGAATATATTCATCAGAATCAGAGGTCCTGAGCTCAGCACCACAAGGAACAGTATTAGCTCCATTGCTAACTGACATAGATGAGGACGTTACCAGAGACAGGCACAGTAACATCCTTCGCCGATGACACAAAGATTAGTAGAAAAATAAGAAACCCAGAGGATATAGTATCTCTACAAACAAACATGAACAGAATTTACAATTGGTCGGAAGACAACAATATGAAATTTAACAGAAATTTCAACTGTTATGGTACGGAAAAGAGGAGGACCTAAAATCCACGGAATACGATACCCCAAATGGACAAGAAATTCAGAGAAATTCTAAAGCAAAAGATTTAGGTGTTCTAATGACTGATGATGCGAAATTTGAAACACAAAGATAGCAGTAAACAGAGCAAAGAGGATAACCGGACAGATACTGAGAACCTTTAAACGAAGGAATAGGAATATAATGATTCCTCTACTGAAAACACTTATCATACCCAAATTGGAATACTGCTCGGTCCTAACATCCCCATATAAAAAAGAAGACATTAGACAACTAGAAGGGATTCAGAGAAGCTTCACAGCGAAGATCAAGGGGTGCAAAGAACTAAACTACTGGGAAAGGTTACGCGAATTAAACCTATATTCACTGGAAAGAAGGAGAGAGAGATACATTATTATTTACACTTGGAAAATAATGGAGGAACTCGCCCCTAATCTTACTCTGAACCCTACAACCCACAAACAACAGTGAAGAGTAAAGGAAGACTGTGTCGTGTTCCCAAATTAAAGGTTAGACAGGGAACATCCTCAACCCTGAAGGAAAATTAGTTTTGTTGCGAAAGAACCAAGACTGTTTAACAAACTGCCCAAAGAACTAAGGAACAAGATTAGTGTTGCGGTGGACATCTTCAGAAGAAGATTAGACGCCTGGTTCAGAACAATCCCTGATGAGCCGGGCGTACCTGGCTAGGTGGAGTACAAGAAACCAACACTCTACTTCACCAGGCCAACTGGACAGGAGGGGCGACAAACTTTTTACATATACATATTATATATATACATGTCCTTCTGCCCAGCATGACGATAACACGTTTCGATCGAAGTCCGAATAAAAATGGTATAGTGAAAAATCACGCAATTAATAAATTTTAAGCGGTGCCAGTATCTGAGTGAATATCCAGTGCACACAGTGATACTTCTTTTTAAGTGGTGAAATTACCGCGTATATCATAAAAAAACGATAAAACGAGACGAATTAATCTATAAAGCGATTTTCGAGAGTTTCATTTGAAGAAAATTAGCTGCCCATTTGTCGGTTGAAACAATTCTACGACTATCCCCTAGCTATCCCCCCCCCCGCGGCCACACTCCCGGGCACCAATCAATGAGGACAGTATACAACGCGCCACATTCCCTACTCCCCGGAGTAACGGAGAAAACTTTCCCTCATTAAATATGAGTCAAAATCCCTTCACCCTCCTATCCTTTCGAGTCGAATTTCGCTCACAATTTTTACTTTTATAAGTAACAGGGAAATAGCTAATAAATTTCTGCAACAATTCAAGATATGATTTTAAGGCAATTCGATGCGATTTCTGCCAATCTTTTCGAACTTCACTGCCTGAAATGAAAAGACGAAAATATCTCGCATAACAAATGCCAAGCAACTGAATGTTGTGAAATACTTTTGAGAAAGTATGCGTGACTGAAATAAACTCATTCACGGTATATAAAGCAGAGAAAGAGTACGAGGAAAAAGCGAAAGAGGAAAATGAATAACGAGCGGAGAAAAACGGAAGAGGGGACGAAGAAGTAAAGCGAAAATAAAAAGAATACCGACGCAAAGATGGTGAGAATATAAATGTAACAGACGCAAAAATTAACACTAACTTCAACGAAGAACACTAGCATAAATAGCAAAAAAACAAGTAGGCAATCGTAAAATACACTCTAGTTATCTCCAAATAAGGAGCTGAAAACCATAAAAAACAAAGACATCGAATCAAAATGGGGAAGAAACTGTGTGCAGAATGCAGATACTATGTAAGAGAATTGCAGATATAAGGAGGAAAGTGTATATTTGAGCACCCCACTACGTCGAATTTTACTATAATAATAATGGTCGCTGTAAATTCGGTGACAGCTGCAAAGTCTACCACCCAGCACTCGCAAGCAAGAATTACGCGAGACATGGGACCCGCAAATAAGGAAAAAAGATGCTACCACCATCACCTCCCAAGAAACTCAAAAGACAATAGTAAAACGAAAAGAAACCCATGTATAGAAATCGCAAACCAAGTTTCTTTCAACAGAGACAATAGCCTGCTCAGCTTCATACACCACACGGAGAGCCGAATCGTTTTCCTGGCAAGAAGCTACCCGAACAGGTACGCGGAAACATCTTTCTCGGAGCACCATAGGACTACAAAACAGGCGACACTAAAGAACAATGAATTTGGAATGTACCGGGGGGGGGGGGGGGCAACGCAAAACTAAGAAACATAAATATTGTTCTAGCTAATATTCAAGGGCTAAAACCGAACCATTCGCTAAATAAAGTTTCATATCTGAAACGACTTACGAATGAAACAAGGGCCGACATCGCATGCCCCACACAAACACATCTTAAAGATTACCAAGGAGACTGAAAACTGCGAATACGGCATAAATAAGAAATACGAAGGACGGTCAGGAAATAAGTTTACACGGCGTATAATTTCGTAACTAAAGGACCTATGTTAATTATGTTTGTATCAGGTGAATTTGTTTAATCATTGTTGGCAACATTGCACGTCGATTCGGCTGCCATCTATCGTACATTGGTTATACGAGTCAGTTGAACATGGCGGATCGACTGGAACAGTGCCCCGTCATTTCTGCAACGATATTCCGATTCTGTCAGTGGTCAAGAATTTCTCGAGCGCATTGTCACGGGAGACGAGACGTGGGTTCATCACCGTACTCCAGAAACAAAACGTGCCAGTATGGAATGGAAACACCCTGGGTCGCCGCGACCAAAGTAGTTCCAAGATTGTGAGGTCCGCTGGCAAAGTGATGGTTACCTTGTTTTGGGACCACAAAGGCGTTTTGCTCGCAAACTTCATGCAAAAAGGCACAACAATCAATGCGGCTGCATGTTGTTCAACACTGGAACGTTTACGAGCGGCCATTAAACGTAAACGTCCTGGACTGTTCCGTAGGGGAGGGCACTGTTCCAGTCGAGCCGCCATGTTCAACTGACTCGTATAACCAATGTACGGTAGATGGCAGCCGAATCGACGTGCAATGTTGCCAACAATGATTAAACAAATTCACCTGATACAAACATAATTAACGTAGGTCCTTTAGTTACGAAATTATACGCCGTGTAAACTTATTTCTGACCGTCCCTCGTATATATCGATGGCTACAACTTATTACGAACTGACAGAACAGCAAGACGTAAAAGGCCGGTAATTAAATACGTACGTAAGAGTTACATGTCAGTAAATCAAACGGCTTCGTGGAACTTTTAGCAGTAAAAAATAGAAAACCTAAACGTGATAGCTAGTTATAACGGGTGCGGCAAAAATAACGCCCTTTTTAGTTTATTCTCTTTTATTGAAGGAAATAAATCAATTACAGCATTTTAAGAGAAATAATAAGGTTTTTAAGAAAAATACAGCATTTTAAGAAAAATAAGTACTTTCTCAGTAAAAACTAAAAATAACTGGAATTTAATTATTTTGTGGTGGCTCAATACACCTTAAAAAAGATGTACAATTATTAAAAGGGCGTTACTTTGCCGCACCGGGGGGGGGGGGGGGGGGGGGGGAATAACGCCCTTTTAGTTATTCTCTTTTATTGAAGGAAATAAATCAATTACAGCATTTAAAGAATAATAGGTTTTGAAAAAAATACAGCATTTTAAGAAAAATAATAAGTACTTTCTCAGTAAAAACTAAAAAATAACAAAATGATACAATATAAAACTAAAAAATTATACTGTATAAAACTATAAAGATACAATTATTAAAAGGGCGTTACTTTTGCCGCACCCGGTAACTATATAAAATATAAAAATCTATTCCAAAAACTCATCAACATCTTCATTAGCATACTTAGAACTCTAATTTAGCCAAAAATGAACGTTCTAGCTCAATTAATAACAGATACACTATTGCGAGAATATTGCTGAAGTTTGGAGGCGATTTCTGGCGAATTTTAATTTTGGCGCTTCGGTACCGTAAGACGCGGGACCCCTCAATTTTATATACAGTATATATATATATATAATTTTATATATACTACGACAAGGGGAGCACAAGAGAAGTCCAAGAACAAGCAAAAATGTTGATGGCTCTCTACAAAACGAATTTATGTTAACAAGAGAACAGATAACACCAGAAAAAGAAACTGCCTGGATCTGGTATTCACGAACAACTTGATTGATGATATAAAAATAACCCCAACTATTATCTCAGATCACAACATAATCGAGATACCAACAAATATGGTGACAGCCATAGAAGATACTTATACTGAAGAAAGAAGCAAATTTGAGACTTTTAACCTAACCGCAAAGATTATAAACTGGGAAGAAATCAGATCCCACATGGCCCAAATAAAGTGGAAAACAGTTTTAGAGATAAAAACCGAAGGAATGCTAACAATTTTGGAAGAAAAGAGACTGTAAATCTTAGAAAAATGTGTTCCAAAAACAGAGCCAAAAGGAAAGAGAAATTCTATCGAGAGACAAAAGCGAACAATATTCCGCAAAAGAAAGTAGCTGCGAAGTTAAGTAATTGCACAGACAATAATACCAGAAAAACTACAGAGTATAGATAAGGAAATACAAGCCCTAATTAAGGGTCATACAGAGAGGAGGTGGAAAATGCAGAAGTAATAAAGGGAAACCCAAAATACTTCTATAGCTATGGAAAAAGGAAAACAAGAACACGCGCCACTATCAGGCCCTTAAGGAAAGAGAATAATTAACTAACCGGCGATTTAAAAGAAATATCCGAAATATTGAGAGCCTAGTATGAATCAGTTTTTGGTACTTCAAAAAGTGGGAGAGTGGTACCTGCCAGAGAAGCATTCTTTGAAGAGAGGTTACAGGGAGTGTATAATAGATTTTTATTTTGCCCCACAAGATATCAGGCGAACTATAGACAAATAAAATCGCATTCAGCTGCAGGTTCAGAGAAATGGAACACCTTACTGATTAAAAACTGTAAAAATTAAATAACTACATCCCTACACTGGATATGGAGAAGATCCCTGGACACTGGGGAAATACCGAGCATCCTGAAAAGAGCAAATATTGTCCCTATATATAAAGGAGAGGATAGATCTTAAGCAAAGAACTATAGACCAGTATCACTGACGTCTCATCTCACCAAAGTATTTGAAAGAATAGTTTGAGAGAAAATCTATGACTTCTTGGAGACATTGGAAAGATTCAATGTGAACTAGCACGAATTCCGGCCAGGAAGATCATGCCTATCATATATATCTGATTTGGTTGAAACAAATATTTGTTAACACACTGCTTCTAAATGCATTTAAATAGACAAAGATCCTTTTCAAACGAGTGAAGTACCCCACATACAAAAGTACGATAATAGTCATATACGTACAGTAGTCGTACACGGATTTTGCTAAAGCGTTCGACAAATGTGATCATGGTATAATAGCACATAAAATGAAACACGTGGAAATAAACAAAGTGGGAAAATGAATCTACAATTTCCTCAGAGAACGCAGCAGGTCGTAAAAATTCAAGGTATATCCATCATCAGAATCGGAAGTACGCAGCTCAGTACCACAAGGAACAGTATTAGGCCCACTCCTATTCATTATTATGCTAACAGGCATAAACAATGAAGTAACCAACAACAGTTAGTAACATTCTTTGCAGACGATACAAAAATCAATAATGCATAAGAGGTGGAGGCCCTACAGAGGGACACAAACAGAATATACAAATGGTCTGAAGACACGCAATTTAACACCAAGAAACTTCAGCTCTTGAAATATGGAAGAAAATGAGGAGCTCAAACAGCATATTATACCCCAGATAGACAGGAAATTCAGAGAAGCAAGAAAGCTATAGATTTAGGGGTTATACTGAACGACTATGCGAAATTTGAGACACAAAATCAGCTATAAACAAAGCAAAAGGAGTCGCGGGACAGGTACTGAGAACCTTTAAAAGAAAGGTCAAGGTAGTAAGGATTCTCCTGCTGAAAACACTGATCATACCCAATCTTCAATACTGCTCAGTCTTGACGTTCCCATATAAAAAGGATAAAATTAATAAACGAAGAAATTCAAAGAAATTTCACAGCCTAGATTGATGGCTGTAAAGAACTGAACTAGTGGGAAAGACCATAAATTAAATCTATATTCAATGGAAAAAATATATATATATATATATATAGATATATATATATATATATATATCAGATCATCCCAAAAGTAATGTTTTTTAGATCGGAATTTGAAGGACAAAAAACAAAACTTAACCGAAATTTTTTAATCTAGTATATATTTTCCATCGGAATCAACAACACTGCCAACGTCCTACAAGCTTTTCAATACCATGTTTATAAAATTCAGGCGGTTTTGAGGCAAAAAACATACAAAGACTGGTGTGCAGGTCATTAAAGAAGTATACTGTTTCTCGTCAAGATAGTTTTGCAGACTCCTGAAGAGATGATAATCTGAAGGCGCAAGGTCTGGAGCAGTGGCGGCTCGTGCTGCCTCAGAAATTGCGAACAATTGTGTCGATTAATATAAATATATGAGAGAGAAAGTCGAATAGATAAATAGATAACTACTCAGTCATAAAAATAAGTAAAATAGTATCATAAAATCAATTATAGGGTACTTACGCTTAACGGGTAATTTCGAATTTGCCAAAAATTTTATTATAAACAAATTCCATTCTTCTGTTTTATTCTGAGCGAAAAAATATTCTAAGAAATGAAAGCATATATTGTAAATAATCCAATTATTATACAATTAACTTCAATCTCACAACAAAAAATAAATGATAACGAATCATTGATAAGTGCAATTCGGAAATTAAATTTCGAATTAGCAAACGATACAGCAACACAACTACCACGTCAAACAAACAAATCAGCATTGCTCTGTCCACAGTGCTTTGGATCCTCTTAAACCCGCGATTCTGACTCGCTCTTCATACGTCCGCCACCGAGGTTTCAAGCGTTTCGAACAAAATCTGGAACTGTTAAGTACGCAGTTCCACGGGAAGGCTGAAGCTACTTTCATGATTCATTCGTTCGGCATTGAAATAGTTTAAAGAAAAAAGGATATAATCTGATTTAAAAACTCGAAGTTCATTGAAAAAAACAATCAGAGAGGCTATTTTAAATATTTAAATATAAAGATCATAAGATCATAAGGGTGCTGCAGTTCCACAGTGCCTACCTGCGAGCCGCTCCTGGTCTGGAGAATATGGAGGATGTGGAAGTTTTTCCACCCAAGCTCCTCAATTTTTGCAGAAGTGATTCGAGCGGTATGAGGACGTGCGTTGTCGTGGTGGAACACGATTCCTTTCCGATTAACCAAAGAAGGTCTCTTTTCTTTTAGTGCAGTGTTCAATCGATCCAGTTGTTGACAGTAGACTTGAGCGGTGATTGTTTGGTTGTGTGGTAAGATTTCAAAGTGTATTACACCACCTTTATCCCACCAAACACTAAGCAACACCTTCCGAGGGTGAAGATTTGGTTTTGGCTGTGGTGTCGCTGGTTCTCCGGCACAAACTCACTGTCGACGGTGCTTAGCATTCTGGTACAGTAACCACTTTTCATCACCAGTCACTAAACGGTGCAAAAACGGATCTTGGAGTTCACGGGAATGAAGAGCTGTGCTAATGTTTACCCGCACCCTCAGATTGTCGACCGACAATTCATGTGGCACCCATTTTACTAACTTAGGCACTTTCCCGAGTTGTTGCAAATGTCGATGGATGGTGGACGGGGATGAATTGAGTTTCTGGGCCAATTCTTCGACAGCTGTTGAACAGTCTTCTTCAAGTGTGGCTAACAGCAGGTCATCATCAAACTCAGTAGGGCGTCCAGAGCGTGCTGCATCTGTCAAACAGCAGTCACCATTCCTAAACTTTTGAAACCATCTTTGACATTTCCTCACACGCAGAATATCGTTGCCATAAACGTCCTGAATGTTTCGCGTTGCTTCAGTAGCACTATTCCCTTTTTGAACTCGTAAAGCATTATATGCCTGATATACTCTTCTGATACCGCCATGTTTATGAGGGGTTCACAAAGCAACACACACATCTTCAATGGTCAAGGTCTGTAAAGTATGTAGCGAAACACGATAGATCTCCTTTTAGATATAACCTTCGGAAAATTTATGCTTAAACCGAGTAGGACTAGTTTAAACTTAATCTATCGTAAAAAACATTACTTATGGGATGACCTGATATTTATATATATATATATATATATATACACAGTGGTGTAGTGCTAAATAAAGAAGTGAGGGAACGCATTTTGAAAGTGTTACTCAGATGCGGGGGGGGGGGGACAATGGAGAGCGCGGCGAGCCCATACAGCTGGGGGTCCGGGGGCACTGTAAGCCCCCCGGGAAATCTTTTGAAATCTGACCAATTTCAGGGATATTTTGAGGTCATATGCACTGGATATTAGGATATATTCCAAGGTTGAAGATGCAGTATTTCCAGTGTCATTAGATATACGACATCCAGTACGATCAATAAAAATAGTTAACAACTGGAATGATTAACTAAAAAAAAGTTAACAACTGATACGCCGTGGTGACTGTTTCACCAGATCTTTATAGGCTAGCATTGCCTCAGTCGAAGCTAAAAGAAATGAAGCAGTTAATGATTCTTTCTCATATTTCTTCTAGGGGTGGGAATTAAAATTTCATGACGTTAGAGATTTGTAAGTTCGGATTTATTTGAAATAGTGAGGGAACGCCGTTCCGTCTACCAAAAAAAGTAAGGGAACGCCGTTCCCACAGCACTACCCCACTGTGTGTATATAATATATACATACACCATAATTTACACGTAGAAAATAATTAAAAAACTGGTACCAACCTCAACCTGAACTCGGTAACCATCCAAAAACAGTGAAAATAGGAATGGTAAAAATCACTAAAATGTATAGTGTTCCCAAATAGAACTAAAGGCCAGACGAGGAACACCCTCAACTCTATAAAGGAAAATAGTTTGGTTGTCGGGGAACCAAGACTATTTAACCAGTTTCCGAACGAGATCACGAACATTACTGGTGTCAACGCAGAATTCTTCAAAAGAAAACTAGACGCCTGGTTCAGGACGGGGTGCAAGATGAGCCGGGGACACCAGCTTCACTGCAGTGTGAAGAAAGACTAACCCACGGAACTGCTATATTATACAGGGTGTCCCATAAATCCGGTCTCATAGGAAAATTATTTTAAATTAAATTTACAAAAATAATACATTAAAACTAAAATAAATGTTCAAATTGATTTCTTGTTTTGGAACTTTTCCTCACCAATGTAACTCGCTTCTCTATTAGCCACTGCGTTATATTCTACCTGCAACAAAAAAAGAAAAAGGTCCAAAACAAGACCAATTTGAACATTTGTTATACTTCCAATGTATAACTTTTGTAAACTTAATTTAAAATAAATTTTCCTCCGAGACCGGACTTACGGGACACCCTGTATATATAATATATATATATATATATATACAGTGGCGAAAGAGAATGTTAAAAGTGCTTAAATTCCGTGCAAATATATGAAGAGACTTTTTCCTTCTAAATTCACACGTAAATGAAAACGAGTGGAAAGGAGTGGAAAGGAGTGGAAAGGAGAGTATACAGGAAAAGAAGAGCGTATCAGCAGGTGCTTAACAATGCCCCCCCCCCCCAAAAAAAGAGAGATTGGTACAAATACCCGAGACTGCGCATGTAGGATCCACAATACACAGTTCTATTAACTCCTTTTACTAACTGGAGGGTATATGGGTCTATGATAGGGTATTGGAGGGGTTAACAATTACACCCCTAGGTACAAAAAAATAAAGTGTATATATATATATATATATATATATACACACACACGACTCCTTTTAATACGTGCCCAAACCAATTAATAAAAAGAAAGTGAAAACTTATTTTTTTAACTTTTAAAAGTAAATATTTTTAATTTTTTAACCGCATTTTTAATAAAAATAACTTCAAATGTTATTTCACGGTTCAATTATTAATGATAATAGTCATTATTATTATTGTTAAAGGCTGTGGAGCGACCACTGCCTCTATACTTTCGCTCCGCGAGTAATTACCACCGGTGGAGAAAGGCATTAATATAATATAACATATAAGAATAAGATATATATTAATCAGCGATGCATTCATAGTTTGTGTGGAAGTATGAATAATTCAACATCTTTTCACACACAGTCCAGCATCATTCCGCCCATACTCCCATTTCAGGGTACGAACAGCTCGCAGCAGCATTGCTAAGCAAATAGAGGGGGTCAAAATACTGACGAGGCTTTCGTACGTAATTCATCACCACTGAAAGCAGCAACAATGCTCCGTGTTAGTCTAGTCAAAAGAATATCTACATCCATATTCAGTTGATTGCAGATATTAATCAATGCCTTTCTTCAGCGGTGATAAACTACAGATAATAATTGGTTAGGTTTTTCTTATTAATCAATCTATATACAATATATATCGTTGTCTACGTTTTTAAACTATCCTAGTTTACAACACTTCGACACCATGATCATCATTTGACGCTACAGTGCGTATTCGACACTAACTCTATCGGAGCATTAGCAAGCTGCTCTCTTGGAATGAATCCAATCCTCTCTCTTATTCTTTGACTGAAGTTTGCCAGATTCCTGCGGATTTGTTACCAAACGCGAGTGTTTTAACATAGCCCCATAGGTAATAGTCCAAGGGGATTTAAGTCGGGTTATCAAGGTGGCCATACTATCAGTCCATCACGGCCTACCCAGCGCTGAGGAAAGGTTGCGTATAGAAAGTTGCTACAACAACGATGTAGTGGGGAGTCGCCCCCTTCCCCCACCCCAACTTGCTGAAAGATTACATTCCTCACGTCAGCTCCAACAGCCTTTAGTTGAGGAAGAAAAAATGTTGATAGAAAGTGATACTTCATTCCAGTCACGGTACGATCACCAAAGAAAAATGAACCAATTATGTAATTAATCAGGTGAGAAACACGTTAAACGTTAACTTTCAGTAAATTGAGTTGATGTGGATACGTTTCAATGATGCTCAGGACGTGGTGGACACAAGAGTAGGCACATCCATCCCCCGACTTACTACCTTGGATTTTTACCTACGGGTTATGTTAAAACACCGAGTTTCGCGAGAAGCCCAGGGATCTGACAGAACCCATGTCAAAGAATCGGGGGAATTATTGGATCTATTCCACAAGAGCATCTTGCTAATGTTCTATTGGAGTTGGTGTTGAATACACACTGTAGCGACAAATGATGGTCATCGTGTAGAAATACTCTAAACTCGGACACTATGGAATTGTAAAAAACCATATATAGATTGTACGTCTATACAGATTAATAAAAAAATATATAAATTAATTTTCCACCATTATTTCTCGGACACACACACACACACACACACACACACAACACACACACAGGGCTGAAGCCGAAGCCAAATCTTATAGAACCGGGACCGGAAGACGAGTTCCATAGTTAACCTAATCTAAATTAGTATAGGTTAACTTTTTGATTATAAGTATTACTAATAAATAAAAAATATTAAAATAGTTAAGTAAACAATAAAACCTTTCAAACTATACAAATAACGAAGTCTTGAAGCCGAAGCCTACAAAAGCCGACTTCAGCCCCATGTCTGATTTATATAGGTATACCTTGGTAACCTTGGTTTTGCTTCCGCCCGAATTGTTCATTCTTACGAAGGTCAAGTTTGTCGTTCCACCTTCGACCTACAGTTTAACGTGGAATCCGAACCACGCCCCACCAGCAGCCCAGCGTCTTAACCGCTAGGCTACTCAGGGTACCCATTTTACCATTTATCTACAAACCAATTTCTTTCGTGTGGAAGGATGAACAGCTGGGTTTTGCTGCGTGCTGCTTGCCGTTACCGGGTCTCCGATCCCGGGACCACTGGATTCGTAGTCAGCGACACTAACCACTACACCACCGAGGCATATATATATATATATATATACGCAACCTTTTTAAATAGAGAACGTGTCGATAAATGATAGCGGTTGAAATTCCAAGAGCTATCTGAGTAAGAACATAAATCAGGCACGCTGTGTCAGGCATCAGTAAATAAGAAAAGAACTACGCTTTAAAAACTTTTTCCATTTTGTGCTTGTAAAATTTAATGCAAACATTTGAGAACCGTTTCACTTGTTACAGATCAAAAGTTTGATTAGGTCAATAAATACATCGCCTAAAGAAAATCATCCGAGAGGAAATTTTTGTTCAAATTTTTTCTTACGAAAAGGCGGAGTTTATTTATAGCGAAGTTGAGGTTTAACCAATAGAAAGTTAGTAGCACTCGTACGAATGACGTCATATAATGGAAATGTTCCGATATGTCATTTAGATACTGAAGGAAGGAATTTCTTTAAGTCTAAGGTGTGACTCAGAGGTGTAGCTTCAGTTGTAGTACCGCCTCTCCAAAGATGAAGTACTGTAAAAATCTAACTTTGTGGTACCTTTGGATTCCATAAGCTGATTTTAAAGTATCTCTGTTGTTCAAGTAATTTGCATCTCGTTTCATACTTTCCTTCAAGAGTTTAACGTTAATCGACAAAAATTAACTTTGTAAAAATAATACCCGAAAGTGTCCGATATTTTTTAAATTTAACAAGCAGAGCCTTCGGCTCCCTGCCCTACGAGCGGGGCTTGTGCTTCGCAAACTCGCCTACAGCGAAGGCACCTTCGCAGAGTACCGAGATGAAGACAAAAATATTATTTTACATTTTAAATATAGCTTCACAAATTTTTAACCCACTGGCTCAGAATGCGAAGCTCAAAAGATTAGGGTTACCCCTTTGGGGGGAGATCATTCTCCCTCGCCCCAAAACCCCCTCACTCCCCTTTATGCAACTTGGAGCTAACCCCCCCTCCTCCATTACTCCTACCCTTCTTTTCTGTTAAAAATAGTTGGAAGATTGTGTACGTTTTCATATTTTTTTATATTTTAAGTAATGTTGAAAGGATATGGAAGAAAATGCAGGGTTTTTTTTTAATAGTTCATGATTTTGTTCATATGTCCAAACTTTAACTTGTAAGCTTGCTAAGTTTCTTTCCTCCAGGAATAATTTTACATTTTGTGTTGAGCAAATACCTTTTGGTGATTTTGTTTGAGGAAATCTACGGCGTTCCCGCAGGACTTTTGCGAAGTTTGTGAGAAAAAAATATTTGGCGGAATTTTTTCCGAAAAAAACCTGCGGAACTCACATGGAACTTTTCAATTTTTTTTTTCAAGTAAATTTATTATTTCAAGGAATTTGAATTAAGTGCTATTTCTTGAGTCACATATGAAAAACCCTTCTGTATAAACCATTTGAGACTTAATCCAAGTAATTGAAAACATTCATTCATTTTTATTGTTTGAACAAAAATTTGTAAGTGAACATCTGTAAACTTATAAACTTATGTTGAATTACTGTTCCATTGAGAGTGAATTTTTTTAATTTTGTGAAATAAACTTTATAAGAGGAATTGTGTTGTTTCTGTTACCTTGCAACAGACCTCTCTTGCAAGCTGAAGGTAAATTAATGTTGAAAATTCGAAATTAAAATTGGGCTTCAAGCCGAGAAAATTGTGCATATAAAAAACTGAAAGGTCATCAGAGTGATAACCAATGCCATCCTGAACAAACAAACCCACGCGCGCAATAAATGTAATAAAAAGGTGGTTGCACCACAATATTTTGTTTATATGTATGTGTGTGTGTGTGTGTGTGTGTGTACAGTAATAAAGTACTTGGCAGTACCGTCTGCGGTTCTTTTGCGGTCGAACCAATTTATTAATGATAATGAGTCAGAACAAGAGCGAACGTCGCCGAACACAACCAACCAACTTTCTCTTCCTCCCTCAAGCCACATTCGTCGGAAGAGAGAAAAATTCAAACATCTGCCGATGTGAAAATATTTCTCTGTTACCAAGTTATATTCGTATTCACGAGACAATCTTAAGTGTTGAAGGTTCGTTTAATTCATCAATGGTCAAACTCGCCTATGCCTTTAACCTCTTAAACAAGCCTATTTACGCCTATATATGCGCCTCGGTGGTGTAGTGGTTAGCGTCGCTGACAACGAATCCACCAGCCCCGGGATCGAGACCCGGTGACGGCAGGCGGCGCACAAAAGAACCCAATTGTTCATCCTTCCACACAATAAAAAAAATTGGTTGGTAGATAAATGGGTACCCTGAGTAGCCTAATGGTTAAATCGCTGGGCTGCTAGTGAGGCGTGGTTCGGATTCCACGTTAACTCTAGGTCTAAGATGGAGTGACAAGCCTGACCGTCAGAACAATTCGGCCGGAAGCAAAAACCAAGGTTAAATATATAGGCCAGACCCTTTCTAAAAATTCATACCTTATCATCAGGCCTAAATATATATGGGCTAACGGACACCAAAGCCTATCTCAAAATATGCAGCTATAGCACGATACAGATTTGGAAAAGCACCTTATTTATATATTCCATTATAAAGTCTAGGCCAGGGCTTCTCAAACTTTTTTCACTTGCGACCCCTTTAGATCAGACAAATTTTTTCGCGACCCTTCACTCAATGTCATAAAAGCAATAGGTACTAACACTGTATATTTATGAAAAAAATAATATTTTCAAATGTTTCTGCGACCCCCAATAATATTTACGCGACCCCTAGTTTGAGAAGCGTGGGTCTAGGCTACCAGGCTTTTTAATTTTTTTTTTTGTGCCAACACTTTCTGCAATAGAAAATTCATTTACAAAGGAAATAAATATATAGTTGAGTAAATACTTAATATATTGCAGAAGCAAAATGTTGCTTTTTATATTTTCAACCAAAAATAGAGAAGTATATGGCCAACAAAAATACTTGCTATGTGTTGTAAAAAGAGAAAAATACCCAACGTATGTTTTTTATAATGCTCAGCCTAGGCCCTGGTCGCCAACTAATTTTCTCCTCAATGCGCACAAGTGTTTCTTTCGAGATATAGCGTTTGAGCCAAATAAATCAAAATCTTTTTACTTCTACATTAGGAAAGGTTAGGTTAGGTTAGGTGAACTCTAGTAAATTTAAAAATACAAGAGAAAACGAACCCATTTTGGCGCAAATGCTACACGTTTCTAACTGTACCAACTTCCGCTACACACTTTTTTAAATCTGGAGCATGTTCGTACGGCAGCTAACATCATTTTACCAAAATCAACTTAAAACTCGCCATTTTTAATGTCCTGAATGAAATAAATTGAGCTAATAAATCACTCTTAATCTAAATTAAATTAATATCTTCGTAGGATTAGAGCCAAAGAGGGGTTTCTGCATTTGATCCTTTATTATTGTTAAGATATTTAATTAAATCAAGCTTCCTATCCTCCAAAACAGCGCTATAAATTATCAATACAATCCAACGCAAAGAATCAAAAACTCGGACAATCCAATTGTCTAATCTACTCAACAGTCCTGCTTTAGGTCTTCCAGACTGAACCTCTTGATACGAAAGCATTTGTTTATAGCTCCACTTTAACTCCTGCATTAACCACCCCATTAACATGTATTTTTTATATTTTTATGACGCTGTCGTTACTATTTTTTATTATTTCTCGTCTCCGTACGCGTATTATTATTTTTTAATTACCTTAGTCCGTTTTTGCTCTTTTTTATTTATTAATTAGTTGTATCGTATCGTTGATTACCTTGACGGACACTGTACCTTTTCTTTAGGTTGTCTCTTGGCAATAAACAGATTTAGTGTCATCATCATCATTTTTTGTAGTATTAGCAGTGGGTAGGTTCTATTGTTACTCGTTTCAGTAAGTTATTTTTCTCTTAGTCATAATTTTTAGTTTAAATTTATTATTGTTGGATTTATTTTATCGTTTATTACCTTCAACAATATTGTACTATTTTATGGGATTTATATCCTGCCAATCATTATCATCATATCGATGTAGTAGGCCTAAGTTCAATCTCATTTAATATCGCGATAAACTTTTTAAACAGCAAAGAGTACGGTTATTTAAGTATTTTTGAGCTTCACTTCAACTAAAAGTTATCTATTTTTATTACAATATACTTGCAATGTTAATCTATATCTTAGGCACTAATGGTGAAGCACAAAAAATTAAAAACCACAGTCTTCCTAAATTACTCATACCAAACGAAACAAAATTGGTACGATAAAAATTTTAAAAAGAGTATTTTTCTGGAACATGGGTACCATAGTCATACCCATATTGCCAACATCCACTGGCTCCTGCTACCTACCCATCGCGACTTAAGCTAGCCCCGTAAGGAAACTATGGGCCTATATAAACTAAGTGACTCATAGGTCCTATACCAACCAAAGCTTAATACACAAAGTGGCTTGATTTAGCCTTTACAGGACCTGGAGAGTGCCTATTTTATATATATATATATAGTAGAGCTAGTTTTAGCCGTTTAAGGTGATAATGATTTAATTGTATGCAACGATTGATTTAGGCAATGACTGATTGCTTTATAATGATAGGCTGGGTTAATAATTTATGATGTAATACAGTATCACCGATTGGAATGAATGGCTATTTGATTAGGTCCACCATACTATTGGAAGTGACCGAAATGGCAGCGAGGTCACCAGCTTTGGTTTACGGCCAAAGCAAATTAATATTAAGGTTATGAAAGACACCTTACTTTTGTAGTTTATTATGAAAATAAATCCGTTATTTTATTCACTGTGATATAACAAAGAATTGACAGTAATTAATTGGTAGTTTTACGTTATGCTTATGGCATAGGCTTAGCTAATAAGATGAAATTTAATAGCTTAATTGACACGTAATAAATAATGTAATACTCATCGATGGTATGTAAATGGCATGCAACATAGAACATTGAATAAGCCTAGTTAATGATATAAAGAATGCACGTGCGTTTGGTACATTGAATGGAAAACATGACACTGATTAAGTAGGCTAAATGATTGCATGGATGCACATAGAATAATTGATGTGGCCTAATAATAATGGATTGAAATGCTTGCACAGTATCATTTATATAAAGGACATTATGTGATGTTAAGTGATTACGTCAAGAGAACATTTATTTAAACACACATTTATATGACTTGAAC
This sequence comes from Bathynomus jamesi, assembly GCA_023014485.1. Classification (NCBI taxonomy): domain Eukaryota; kingdom Metazoa; phylum Arthropoda; class Malacostraca; order Isopoda; family Cirolanidae; genus Bathynomus; species Bathynomus jamesi. The sequence goes on along the minus strand of JAJOZX010001724.1, from coordinate 779,396 downwards.
ATAATGACGGATGGTACGCGGAATAAACGGTATTGAATTGACACTTGAATTGGATGATAGGCCTACTGCGTTATTAACGGGAGTCAATGGACGCGTGATTACACACTTTGGGAGTATAGCCTACGTTCGGCGGTAGGCTAATGTAGGTTTCAAGAGTACTTACGAATATGATGCACTTAGCTTAGGGCAATGTAAAAACTTGAAGACGGGCTGAAGACAGAACCATTACGCAGATTCGAGCTGTCGTTGTCCATTAAGCCTCTTGAGATGATGGATGTAGGCTTCGTGGAGGCCTGAGCTGATGTTACTTCTCGAGGTGCAGGCTGTCGGCCTGGGATGCTGAATATATCTCGAGGAATGTAGAGAAACTTGAAGGCCGACCTGGCAAACCGCAGGCCCGAAGTGGTTCCGGTTGGGCCTCGTTGGATTGCTTCTGCAGGTGGTCTTTAGATCTTACGTGAAGACAAATTGTAGGCCCTGAAGAAAGTAGCGGCCACGGCCCCTCGGCCAGGGGGCCGGAAAGCGGTTGGTGACGCGCTGCTCACGTGATGACGTGCGTCGAGTGTGAGAGTGAGTGAGTGAGGGTGAGTATAAAGTGGAAACTCCTTTTATACCGTAGGCCTGTGACGTAGACTTCATTCTAATGACGGTTTGTCCACGCGTCTTTTAGTCGTTAACGGTTTTGTTCGCTCCCATTGGGGAAAAATAGACGCTCCATTGTTTTACTCTTGCCCACGTGTGTTCCAACCTGTTTTTATGGTAGCGTGGAAAGAAAGTATGTCTGTCGATTTGTTGGTCTATTCTTGTCGATCCGCTACATATATATATATATATATATATATAAAACAGTGCCTACATAAAGCCAAAACGGTAAGTTCTAAAGATGTAAAATCTCCATAAAAGTAATTTTTAAAGTATTTAACCACGATGTTGAAACTGGAATAGGTCAACATGTTTATGATATATTATTAGCCTCTTAAGTTTCCTCCAATGGAGCCAGGGTTGGCAATCAACCCCCCCCCCCCCCCCCCCCGCAACACCCCCAAAAAAAACACCTGAGTGGGTTTTATTGTTTTTTTTTTTTAATGTTTACTTTCTGGCAGGATATTTTTTCCATTGGGCGTCTATTAAAAGTGTACTTTAGATAAGTAGCTACTCTCCTACATACCTACCTACTTTTGCCAATAATCATTGCAAGAATTATTATACAGTATACTGTATTTAGTTACCTAGTAGAGTAGACTACTGAAAAATAAAAAATAATGATCTAAAGTTAAACTGAAGTTAATTATTTTGTGATAATTAAAAAAAATTAAGTTTACCAAGTTATATTTATGGCTTCTAACTCGAGTCTAAGATATATTATATAAAATTTTAATACCAGCTATTAACTACTCATATTTTTTTAAAACCATACTGTATGAAATAATAGAATCACTAATCCATTATATACATTTATATTAAAAAATGCATAAATAGACAAAAAAACCAGGTGGGTTGGGTTTTTTCCCAGCCCTGAATGGTACTACTACATTGATTTATAGGCGAATACAAAAAATTAAACACACTTAAGTTCCACACCTTGTATCGAACGTTGCACATAAAGTTTTCATCCCAACAAATAGTCATGGTGTGTAGAGACCATTAAGAAAAATTGTTTATTTTCTTAAATTATATTAGTTACCCCCTCTAAAATAACCAACTGTAATATTTCTGGCTCTTATCTATTTGAAATTATCATAATATCTTTGCAAAAGGTTATAGGTAGTTATCCAGACGAGGGAGAAGGAAAATTGAAACTACCTTGCCTCGAATCTCATACTTTTATTTCCGAGTTTTTATTTAGTGAAGTCATCGCCTCATCCTACAGGTCATCCAAATTAATAAATTCGCGAACAGGATGTCCACAATATCCCGTCAGCTCTGTTTTTTCTCTCGCTAAATTATTTGTGAAAGAAAGTTCGCAAAACGGGTATCACGGAACAAGGAGCTGAAAAAAGTAGTTAATAAAGCATTTCACCTAATCACTCCATCCAAGTTGAAGAAAAAGTCCCACAGAACATGGTGACGGGTTATTCTCTGCCATGCGAATGATATGGGTGCTCGTAAATAGCCGTAATCATTATTCCACATATTTCAGTTGTTAGGCAGTGCAGCGAGGTGAAAAAAAAAAAAGCTAAAAGAAACAGGCCATTGTGAACTACCCTGTTCATAAAACAGTTAGGCCAGCTTATAACAGGCCTATTGAGTTCTTTCGACAATGAGAACAGTACTTTATTTTATATATACAGGGGGTTTTTTTCCAGATACTTCGTAAGGGGGTGGGTAGTTGGTCGAAGGTTGCAAAATTTAGGTGATGGCATGTGGCTGGCTTTTTAAAATATCAGTGAGTGCTAAGAGGAAAGGTGAAAGTAGTAGTATGTGCGAATTACTCGAGGGGCGAGCGAAGCGAGCCACGAGAGGAACGCTCAGCTTTTTTATGCTGTTCCAAACTTGAAATTGCCTTAAAATGAGAGTTCAAGGCAGCCAAAATTGCCATCGTTTGCCCCCTCAGAAAAGTCAAAATTATATCATTTGGAGTATTAATTAATTATTAATGTTTTCTAGTTTTCAATACTGTACATGAAAATAATTTTTTTATAGGGTTCTGCTTATTCATAGAATTCAAAGTATTGATGTTTATATTTTTTGTAGTTCGTACTAATAGTCAAATTCAATATGGCGGATATCAGAAAATTCTTTGCTAAGAAGCAAAAAGAAACAATCTTCAACAAAACATGATAAAGATGAACACACTAATAAGTCCAAAATTAGCCAAGATTAGGTTCTCTCATGTGAGAATACACCTGGTCCATCCGCATCATCTATGTTGATTACAGCTACTTCTACAGTAGCTGAGACTGGTTCAGTACCTAACGGAGAATGTAGTGTTAGAGATGGATATTACAATTATTTTTGTCTCGTATTATTTACAAAATCTTGCTCAATTCATTCATCAAAAATCATCGTAATATCATTATAATTGGTGTGTTTGAAAACCCTTATATTTTGCAAAATTTCAGGGGGGGGGGGGGGAGTAGTAGAGAGCTTTGGGGGGTTTGCTACCCCACCTGGCATATAGGAAAAAACCTTGTGTATGTATATATAAAAAACCCAGCTGTTCATCCTTCCACACAAAGAAATTGGTTGGTAGATAAATGGGTACCCTGGGTAGCCTAGTGGTTAAGACGCTGTGCTGCTGGTGGAGCGTGGCTCGGATTCCACGTTAAACTGTAGGTCTAGGGTGGTGACAAACGTGACCTTCGTCAGAATGAACAATTCGGGCGGAAGTAAAACAAAGGTTATATATAGATACTATTAGGAATTCTAAACCACTAAAGTTAATAACAATTGGGTAAAGGGATCAATGAAAGAAAGCCACCCCCCAAACGGGTCGGGGGTGGCTTTCTTTCATTGATCTGTAAGTTATTTAGGTAGGTAGGTAGGTAGGTTATTTAGTAGGGATGTACATTGTACAGACATAGGTATCGGTAATATCGGTAGATTTGTATCAATATCGGCCGATATTTCAAAAATACGATTTTTCCAAAATTACAAATAAAACACTATTTAGAGGATGAAATTTCCAATATTTTATGGTTTTATCACTTCATATATATATATATATATATTATGCTATTAATACATCTTTAAATAGGTCACGATATGGACAAGTGTAAATCCTTTGAGAAATAGATATAAAGCCTAGAAAACCAAAAAACTATCTAAAACCAAAAAACTATCTTGTAATCATAGCTCACAATATTAACCCAGTTAGCTGGTTAAAAACACATTTACTAAGTCCAACATAGGCCCGCAGTCCAATTGTATAGCAAACAAAAGTACCGTATGACATTCTAATGCAGTGTTGCCATCTTTAATGAAAAGGATGATTGATTTGTTGCCAAATTTTCAACACAAAACATAAATTATGAGTTATAAAAATATGACAAATTAAATTAATAAACCCTAGCTGGATATCGGTATCGGTTATCGGCCGGTACTGTTTTTAATTATCGGTATCGGTTATCGGCTAAAAAGCAATATCGGTACATCCCTATTATCTAGGTTAAGTGGTGATATTTTAGTTAGTTTAAATGAAAATATTACGACTTAACCTACCCAGTCATCAAGGGCATACAGTAATAAATAATAAACAATGCGTCATGAAGGTGTTTTTACTTACATTGTTTACTTGATCATTTTTTAGGGTGTCATTGTTTACTAAAAACTTTTGGGGGTGGCTTTCTTTCATTGATCCGGGTAAAGTTGACCATGAATTTTATTTCGTTCAGTGTAACAGTATTTTGTAGGCAGTTTTCTTGAGTCAAACGCGCGACATTAGGGTCGACGCGTGACCATTGACAACTTCACCCTATCTACAGCTAAACACTTCCGTGTAAAAATGTATCTTTAAAAGCTATTCAATTCGTTTAGCGAATTAGCAAATCAATTTTATCAGCAAAAATTTAATAGGTTATTTATTCGTTTATTTAGTTTTTAAATTAATTCATTATTTATTTACATAAACAAAACTACAATTTATCTGAAGAGAATTCAGACAGGTGTAAATATCATACATGTAAGCCTTGATACAGCCACTACGCATGCGCCGCATTTAATTAGCGCGCGCGCGCGCGCGCGCACACACACACGCACACACACACAATAAGCCTTTTTTTCGTTAAAATAAAGGGAGTAAGTGTAATTTGTTCCCCTACATTATCCTAGTGTAGTTTACGTTCCCCAACTTTGTCCGCGTATACCTAATCAAATAAAACGTTAAAACTAACGAAAATATTACTTAACCTAACCAATCGTCGATATATATATATATATATATGATGAATAAAACCACGAAGGAAAGGAAACACAAAATGGTGCTCAAGCGCTTTCGTCTAATGACATCCTCAGGAACACTCAGTGTTCCTTTCCTTCGTGGTTTTATTCATCATAAATATTTTTCACGTGTTACCTTCGTGAAATAATTTTCATATATATATATGATGCAAACCCACAAGGAAAAAGAAAAACGATTCCAAGGCCTTTCGTGTATTCAGAAGTACACCTCGTCATTCCCTGACGAAGTGTATTTCTGAATACACGAAAGACCTTGGAATCGTTTTTCTTTTTCCTTGTGGTTTGCATCATTCATTCACCACGTGTTTAATTGCGAAATTCATCCCATATATATATATATATATATATATCGACGATTGGTTAGGTTACGTCGTAATATTTTCGTTAGTTTTTAACGTTTTATTTGATGGATTCATTTAAAAAATCTCTTAAAGATCCGATCCTTGTGTAGTTTACGTTCCCCAACTTTGGCCTAGTGTAGTTTGTCCCCCCTTTTGCGTTAGGGGGACGTAAACTACACTTACTCCAAATAAAGCGACCAGAGTCTTTTAGTTAAAATTGGCGGAGCTGCTCCATTATTTGTAAACCATTCTGAAAACTCGTGTGTGTGTGTGTGTGTGTGTGTGTGTGTGTGTGTGTGTGTGTGAGAGAGAGAGAGAGAGAGAATTCCGTTAACTAAATAGGGAAATTAAAGTATACACGGATGAAATGCTATCATAAAACACCCAAGGGAGGGAGGGAGCAGGAGGCGGCTCTCCCCTCACACACATCCACACATCGCAACCTGATTGCTAATGATTGCATGTGTAGCAAATCAGTAATACGACTCAGGGAGTATGACATTACCGGCATAGTAAATGCGGAAAAAAGTAGAGTAAACTTTTTGTTGTTCTTTGCGTCATTTGGAAACGGTTAAAATTTTGACTGAATAAAATTTGCAGTGTGACATTTGGAATGAATAATAGTAACAATCCTAGAATTCCACAGACTGTCATTGCGAAACTTCAAAAAGAATTCACGACGACTTCTATTCTAGATACAGTTCTAGTATATACGTTAATGGTACGCTACTAGTTTCTAGTGGCATATTAGTTACTGAAGAAACTAAAAAACCAAGTTCATATATATGTAATTTCAACTTAAAAGTCAGTTTGACTGAGTGATAAAAGAAGACCACCACAATGGCACTATACATACTCGTACTGAAGTCTCCTTAAAGTGTTCATAACGATGAACAGTGCCCTTAAATCAGTGAACATAAAACTCAACCTCATTTTTTATTAAAACTTTTAACTTTTTCCTCGTAATTTTTCGTCAATAAAAGTAATTAAACCACGATTACGTGACCGCATCAAGTGGACAATTATTAGGCTATCACAAAAGTAAAGTTTTCCCAAAGCTACTTCCTGCATAAATATCGAGGAAACAAATCTTATTACTTCCTATACTAAAGAAACCTTGAATATCCGGACAATTCAAATCGACCATTTAGCAGGGAAAAATAAATTTTAAATGAATCGCCAATCAAACGGTACAAAAAAAAAAGATTGTACCCCAAAATTGAGGAATAGACCAAGGTCGTATCAAATTGTAGCCACTCCCCGTAAGGCTAAATTCTTTTAGCGTGTCTATATATGTCGAAGTGCACTTAACAATCCCTCCTTATCCCATTTTCTGTAACAGCTTCCAATCGGAGACTATAATATAATTGGCAGCAACTAAAAATTGTTAATTAAATAATAAATTTCGTGCGTAGACTAGGGATTGGGCGACAAAAGCGGTCGTTCCTTGTAACAGGGTTTAGCGATTGCATTAGGCTATATAGAGTTTGAACACCTACATGGGTTAGCCACAGAGCAAGAAATGCCGTGTCCGAAAGACTCAATGTGATCTTAAAATTATTTTGAACGATAAAATCATTAATATTCATTAATACTAACGGCACAAAATATAGTCCATGAACAACGACATTCTCACTGTATACTACATGAAAACTAAGAATCATATCCAGTACATTTTATTATCAACTAAGGTCGTACGAATTCAATGCGAGGTTTCGGATATGCATGAACGACAATGGAATACCAATTCATATTTGCCAACCAACCACTGTCAGTTATTTTTATTTCAAAAGTAATTAAAATGAACACTTATAACTAGTTAAACTAGAGTGAAACAAACTCTTTCCCAGAGGAAGAGCTTAACAAACTGTTAGTTTGCCAGTTTACTTAGGCTTGGCCAACCCTAAAGCCTAAAGGGTAGGGGGTTACTCTGTAGAGCTAGGACTAGGTAAGCCTGTAATCTCAAACGCCGCAGCTAACTCCAGAAATATAAATAGAAAGGAGAGTTAGACTCTCATTAATTTTTTATATAAACCTTTCTTTTCACCAATTGCTGCCCGCACACGTGTATTAAATACAATACTAAATTAATTCTGAAAATGGCGCATTACTCAACAACCTTCAACCCTATAGGCTACTGTAGGTCTTTCACTCTCTGTGAGGCCTATGAACGCTTTCGAATTTGTAGCACGGGTCTCCCTAGACGCTTCAAATTTTTTAAACGAAGTAAAAAGATTAGCAAACTTGGCTACAGAGCAAATATTTTCTCATTTTTACAAGTTTTGTAGATTTAAGCTTATTTCACGCAATACTAGCTATTGGCTTTCAGAACCCAAGTTGTTTATTAGATTAATCCGAGTTGGGGTTGGTTAAAAACCCACTAATCGCAGTGCCATTGGATGAAGATTATAAAATCCAAGAACAAGTTTTCCTTATTCATTTTGTTCTTAATGCCAAACTTTTAATAAAAAGAAAGTTGTCAGTAACATTTATTCCGATTTATTAAGCTAATTAAAACTGCTTTCACTTTCTCGTGAGAATTAACTAAATTTTAAGCTAAGTCTAACAAGTCCTACAACTTTGTACCACCGTCTTGACTTATTTTTTTAATGATATAAGTCTATGAGAGACCTACAGAAGAAGAAATACGTAGGCTACGAAGATTATTGACGTAGTCCACCAAATGCGTAATAGGCCAATTTGGAAAATAAAAATACCCAATTCAAAGGTCAAACTTAATGTACTAAATACATGCTGGAAAGAGCGTAGTTGCAGTATATTATGACACGCACAGGAACATATACTCCGCTTGGTTTTCATTATATTAGACTTCTCGCTGTCACCATAAGTTCGGTATTGGAACTAACCGGACCTGCTGGAATTAAGCGGAGCGCCATTAGAATGTGGACAGTACATGGATAAGAGAGTGCGAGGGAAGCAGCTAGGTGGCCTGCAAGACACGTGCCCCTCTAAATTCAAGCTGGTCACTGCAAATATTCACTTATCTGTTACTTTTCACACGTTCATAAGAAGGCCTTGCATAGATCTCTGTACTCTACAACCAGACGTTTTGTTCTACGAAAAGGGAAACCATCACCATACGTATGCACTAATAAAATATGTTATCCAGACCAGATTCGTGAAGAATTGGCAATGTACACACGCCGATAAGAGCTGTGTATTTTTTCCTCAGAAATTAATGTTTAACTTTAAACTTTGGCTTACGAGTACATAATGTTAATTTTATTTTTAAAGTAAACTTGCGACATCTTCCAATATTCTTAGCTTCTGAATGTTGTTTTCATACAAAAAACTCAATACTTTTTTTTTTTTTTTATAATGTTATGTTCGTTAACCGACATTATTTTTATGACTTTAATAAGAGTTTTTTTTAAGAATTTATAGTGTTTAATTTCAGTCTTTTATGAACATCAGTTAGATTTTATAATACTTTATTATTGTAGATAATTTTTTTCTTTTTTGGTCAGAATCGATGGGTTTCTTGCGAGCAAAAAGATGCTTCCACGTTCAACATACATCTCCGGATCTCCCTCTTAGGCCTAATTAACCACCCGACTTGGGGTCTATTACTGGGTTTCTATTACTATTACCGTTACTTTTCATTTCTTCTATTACTATTACTTTATTTTCCATCTATTACTATTACTATTACTTTTGTATGTGGGGTACTTCACTCATTTGAAAAGGATCTTTATGTCTATTTAAATGCAATTAGAAGCAGTGTTGACAAATATTTGTTTGAACCAAATCCTTACAATTTGAGAGACTGTACGTCTTCATCAATTTTACTTTATTGAAGGAAAAATTGGCCACAATATTAGTTCACAATTTCACATCCATCTTTAATTTAGTTTAGAGTAGATTTAGTTCATTTTTTTCAGTTCTTTGTTCACACAATATGTCCATTGCCACTGTAATAGAAAAGTAATAGACTATTAGCTATTACTTTGCCTTCTATTACTATTACAGTCAAAAAATTACGAGGACCTTTTCCAGTTTGTGTACCGTTTTTCATATAATTTATTTTTGAGAATATTTTTGTTAAAACTAACGAAAATATCACGACTTAACCTAACCAATTATCAAGGGCGTAAAGTTGATCTATTATTAATTATAACATTGTTTGTTTCTGGAATAGTATTTACTATTTACTAATAGATCAACGATAATTGGTTAGGTTAAGTAGTGATATTTTCGTTAGTTAACAAAAATATTCTCAAAAATAAATTATATGAAAAACGGTACACAAACTGGAAAAGGTCCAATTACGATCTGTTACTATTACTTGAAAAATCCTGTAATAGTCTGTTACTATTACCCCATGTCTATTAACCACTATTATGAACAATTTTGTCCAACAACTCGAAACGAAAAATTATTCTCTTAAAAGAATGCAAATCATACGAGTATCTTCGTTCAATGCAGGAAAAAAAATGGTGGATCAATGAATGAATATTTCGGCATTAATCGCCATGTTGAAAAATTTCGACGTTCATAAACCTGCAATGGAAAAAAAGACCGCTACACCCGTTATACCCCGTCACCCGTAGCTGATATCGGGGTATCAGTTCCCAACATAATTGAAATCAGCTGTCGGTATTACTTCGTTAGTACAAAACTAAAAAGGGTTGCGATTCAAGTTAGGCCAATAAGAAATCTGTGGCGCGTTCGTACGTCCGTTTTGTTTACTTTTCAGGGACAGATAAAAAAACAGCCTTGAAATCGGGTACACATAGATAGTTGGCTACCCAAAGAAAAGTTTAGCTATATTCGCTTTGGATCTTTTAAACTACTTCCCCCCCAACATACTCTCTTCAACAATCACCACCCCAATGTTGATCTTTTTAACTATATCCCCACAAAGTTTAAACTCTGCAAATTAACCAAGATAAGACAACAATAACAACAAATTTATTATTTATTGCAAACATATAGTAAATAGAGAACCATTATTTACATAGAATAACATTTGAATGCCCGGTTAGGTCAACTGTACGTCCTCGACGATTGGTTAAGTTTAGTCGTGATATTTGCGTTAGTTAGTTTTAACGAAAATATCACGACTAAACCTAACCAATCGTCAAAGGCGTAAAGTTGACCTAACCGGGCATTCAAATTTTATCCTATGTAAATAATGGTTCTCTCTAAACCGGAAATATGATAGAATATAATAGAATTTTCAAGATATGTATCTTATATACGTATCTTAAAAATTCTATTATGTAAATAAGATAAGTAAAACCTGTTAAATTATCTCCCCCCCCCTAATCTTGACCTTTTAAACTATGTCCCCCCTCTCTGAAGCTGAGGGGGGGGGGGGGGGGGGGAATAGTTTAAAAGATCCCTCGCTTTAAAAAACTAGCAAATTCCACAAGATGAAAAGTTGAATTATGGGAAAATATAGTAGTCTTAGACTTCTGAGAACACGTGATCATGGTTAAACATTCAATCTGAAGTGGCGTATTAACATTCCAACTCAGGAGCACAATGCCCAGGAAGAAGAGTCACAATTAACTTTTTAACAGTAGTTACTCATCAGGTAATATTTCGGGTAATATAAACCTAAAATTGTACATTACTCAACCCTAATTCTGTAAAAGCATAACCACTCCGCTTCGACCTTGGGTCAACAGCAAGAAAAAAAAGAATACCGGAAATTTATTAGAACATAGTTCAACTACCAGAACAGCCACGCATCAGGTCACGTGACGGAGGAAATCTATGGTTTCACGCGGGATCCGGACCACGGGTCGCTATATCATCTGAACGCGGAGGAGAGTTCACCTATCCAACTAGTGAACACGCTTAACGTCGCTGATCTAACGAGAAGCGGTGTTGTGACGTGGCGCGTATGCGGAAGGAGGCAACGCGTTCCATGGTTTCTAAGTTTCGGCATTACTTTTGAAATCTGCACGAAAGTTGTCGTACACCTCAGCAGTGTACAATTCAAAGAAATTATCCAAAGGGGATAAAAACAAACGAAAAAAAAAAAGTTGGTTGTGAAACCGTTCACCTCTCAGTTTCGATCATAACCAACCACCAATTGGACAGTTTTCGCACGTGCCAAAAAAAATGAACACAAGTGCTATAAACTTTGAAAAATTGATATATTATTAACGGTTGTCCTACACCCGGTTAGATTACGTCTGATTTGAGTAAGTTACAGGTTAAAACGAAGGAATAATAAAAAAAAAAAACGTTCACGGAAATTTGAGTACGAGTCCATTTATTTTAAGCGTTAAGTCAACTTCCTAGCAGTCCATAGGCTATCAGCCGAAAGGTCTAGGCTACAAGGTCTCTCAAAAGGCTTTGTTAGCAATGTAGATTCAGGTATGCGGTGTTCGAATCGTTTTGCGATTGACGAAGCGTCACCAAGATCTTGCATCCTGTTTGGGGAAGTTTCAAATATAGTCTAACATTCATTTCCTTTCTAAAAACTAAAATTTGTTTTGGAGAAAAAATAATTCAATAAGGTAATTATTCATTCCCTGTTTCCAAAGGGTAGGGCACGACGCGCGTCGAATTAGAACTTGAAACCTTATAGACTAGGGAATAAATAATAAATATAAACAATAAAACAATGGCGGGAAACGATAAGATCCTCAAACTTTGACGCAACATTCCTATCACCCAGACTCACTCCCCACTCCCTCGGGAGCACCTTATCCACGAAACCTCAAATACACCTATATCGCAGACTGAGAGATGGGGCTCGAACTAGCGTTCTTCACCAGCTATTTCATATTCTAAAACCAAATCTCAATTTTTCTAACCAAATGAAATTATTCAGTTTCCAAAAACTGTAGCCTGTAATTTCGCTATATAAGCTCGTAAAGCTTGCAAAGGAAAGCTTAGATAACACTTATTAAATGTATACAGCTGTCAGAGGCCTATTACGAACGATGATGTCAGCCCTAACTGAGCTTTTTCGGACCAGGCTTACATGATAGTCCGAGGTCAAATATAATTTGGTATCGAAGCAGTTTGTAGCATACAAAGTACCAGAATGTGTGTACCTAATAAAGCTGTTTTAGCAAAAAGGTGCAGTTACATAACATTTTCCAATACTGTAAAGGAATCACGCTATGCACTGAATCCTGCAAAGACCATCATCGCATCAGGAAACGAAATGAATGGCGAAGGGGGCGTGGCTTAATGGAAGCGATGCGCGAAGGTGACCTGTTGACTGCGCAGAGAAAGAGGGTTGAAGGTCTTAAGAGCGAGGTCGAAGGTGAAATAGCGAGATTATAGCGTACGTTCGGAAGTACAATATATAATACGATGTTTTACGACTGGTTTTGCCGAAACTCTGTTACACCGAATTAGAGCGCGTTAAGCTAGGCTAATTTCGTTATAACGAGGAGGAAGGGTTCAGTCAGAGATTAATTTTAACTCAGCATTTTTAATCAAAACTACATTTGTTACTAAAAAATTATCATTTCTCTAAAGGATAAACCAATGTTTAGACGAGGCTAATTATTATTCTTTTCAATGAAATGTTAAGGATCGGACAGCAGCGTTCCTCTGGCTTCGTGGGATTTGATGATGGAGCGAATTACGTTCTACTTTGATCACGCATGTAGTTGTGGTCAAGGACTTAGATATTTATTAACACAGTTAACATTAAAAAATCAACAAATTCCTAAGCCCAGCCCATGATCATCCGTGCGAGCAGGGAGAATAGAAAGTAACTCTCCCCCTCATCAAATCCCACAGATGAAGGAGTCGATCGGGGTCCAAAACGAGATCAAATAATTATATTAATTTGGTAACGGGCCACAAGAACAAATTCCTCATATTTTGTTGAAATTTTATTCCCTTTGAACTTTCAAGATGAAAAATAGCCTTTCAGTAAAAGGGGTGGGGATGGAGCATATCTGGCCCTACTAAAGTCTACACGACTCCAGAAATAAGAAAGCCTACACACTAACCCTTTTAACAATGAGTATCATTTTTTAAAAACTATATATTTTCAACTGACTTTTTTTTAAAAAGATATATTTTCAACTGTCAACAATGAAACCAATACTTATTGTTAACTCTTCGAAATGAATTGCCAATTGAGAAAAGTGAACGTAAAAACAAAATCATAAAAAAAAATCGGCTTCAGAAAACTTTAATGTTTGATCCAAATTCTGAACACGTTTTCAACTCGAGTATGTAACAATTTATTGTTAGTTTTGTACACCAATTCTAAAGTTACGCCAAGTGTGTGCGTGCGTGTGCGTGTGCGTCGCGCGGGCTTTACTTGCCGCATGAAATTTATAGTATAGGGGAGCCGTTCTCAACAGGGGGACCCAAAAATATCAAGATTTTAGTATTTGTAGGTTATCTCCCCCCCCCAACCAATTTTGACAGAATATTTTCGTTAAAACTAACGAAAATATCACGACTTAACCTAACCAATTATCAAGGGCGTACAGTTGATCTATTATTAATTATAACATTGTTTCTGGAATAGTATTTACTATTTACTAATAGATCAACTGTACGCCCTTGATAATTGGTTAGGTTAAGTCGTAATATTTTCGTTAGTTTTAACGAAAATATTCTGTCCAAATTGGTAGGGAGGGAGATAACCTACAAGTACCAAGATTTTTATAAGGGGTCCGCAGTACAAAAAAAGGTTGAGGAACGCTAGTAGTATAGGGGATGGTCACGAAGGAGTCAGAAAATCAGTTAGGTTGTTGCCGAAAACGTGAAATTTATATTTTTCAAGAGTTACCTCACCGAATAAAGTGGATTACCGTTTCTCACCTTTCTTCCTTATACGTATATAGTTCAGGATGGAACAAATATTGCGTATTTACTTAAATTAAATCCATTTAAGTGATGAATACAAAGCAACGAATTAATTGCAATCAAATGGAATAGGTTTCGGTTAAAATTAGGCAAAATGGAACAGTTTGGGGATACGAAATGAACATTATTTTTTCACCCTTTCTTTTTGTAGCGTACATAGGGAACAGTTACAGCTTAATCCTAACAAAAATGCAGAGGCACATTCAATAACATTAATCGGAGTTAACACACAATCATTGCTTGATAAGTTTCAAAAGTTACCGTAGACGCACTGTAGCTGTTTTCGCAAAAAGTCATTCAGAAAAAATAATATTCATCCGGGCGAGGTAATAGGCGAGATAATGATGTCACTCGAGTTTCACGAAGTTTCATGGACGGTTGATCAAGGGCCGCAGGAATGACAAGAACAGGGGCCACCTGTGTCAGGAGTGGCCTTGTTCGAAGGAACACAGAATAGCAAGAACCTCGAAAAAGCCTTTGGTAGGCGGGAGATTTTAGAGTTCAGGAACAACCTATTTGGGCGGCTCTTTCCGTTATATGCCTATAACATAACAGTCCGCCGAATAGGAGAGAGCGATAAGAAAATCCGAACTTTTAATTGGTAGGAGCTTCTATGGGGAATAACCAATCGGAGTACGATTAAGTCTAGAGTCCTTAAACCCCAAATTGACGTTTGAAAAGAACAGGATGCGGTGACTATGGTCGGACAGATATTGAGACAAATAAACGAGAACACGACTACAAAAATTAATGAGGAGAGAGAGAGAGAGAGACTTGGTTGAATGAAGTGATAACTGATATTCTAAAATATGAGTTTGTTTTCAACTGTAAAGTTTACGATGTCACCTATGGATCAGGGAGGGAAAGATTTATGGATATGTGGTCATGTACTTAGTGTTAAGTCACACGATACTGCAAATCGGCAATCGTTCAGAGATGTAAAAATTTAAGTTTTTAATTAGGCCATATGAAGGAAAAATATATTCGTTATGACGAACTCATTAGGCAGATGGAATTTTATGACCAATGCGAGACATATGTACAGGGTGTCCGAGAATTATCTGTACAATTTTTGGCTGTTATTAAAGTCAACCATGAAGTGTAGAAATTCCAGTGTTGTCCCATTTTAGAGAGAATCTCATTAAGTTTTTTCTGATACCACGTTTTGACAAGTTTTTTAGAAATGTACGCGGGTGACAGACATTGATGATTTAAAAGCAAGAAATCACAGCTGCTATTGAGCGAATTGATGTGGATATGCTGCAGCGTACATGCAACATCTGGAGTATCGATTGGATGTTTTGCGAATCACTAATGGTGCACATATCGAATGTTTGTAACAACGTTACTTTAATGAAAGAAACTTTTGAAAATACAGATTCTAAATAATCTTGTTTAAGAATTTTACATGTGTTATCAAGAATTTTATTAAAAGATGAAATTGTACAGATAATATTCGGACACACTGGAATTTCTAAAAAACTTGTCAAAACTTGGTATCAGAAAAAACTTAATGAGATTCTCTGTAAAATGGGACAACACTGGAATTTCTACACTTCATGGTTGACTTTTAATAACAGCCAAAAATTGTACAGATAATTCTCGGACACCCTGTATATTTAAACTGTACCCTAATCGTCCTTTTCACCAATTCCTAGTCCTCATCTATTACCAGTTTTACTAATGCAAGAAAATGCTCAAAAAAAAAAAAAAATAACACAATTACCATCAAGTGTATTTTGTTTACATTTAACATCAATCCGTCAACGACAGTAGAGGTTTCACTGTCACGCGATTTGAAGGAAAAACCAAATATTTCACACTATGACAGTGTTTACATTTTCGAAATGAATCGTAATGCTAATAAACAAAAAAATATTCTGACCAACTGAAGATAAATTCTGAAGATAAATTTTGCATTCATTATTTTAATTGAAACTTTTGTATATTAATGATCGTACCGTACGTCTGTCTGACGTACGACAAGTTTACCGAAATATATACTCATTTGGATCTAGTATTGGTTTATTACTTTTTATATTTTTCATTTCCGTGAAACTTTTTTTACATTTTTGTAAGAAAAAGTGGATCACGTTAAGAATAGCGAACCCATAGGGTGTTGGGTTCGCTATTCTTGACATGGAAACTTTTGGGTTTGCTATTCTTAACATGGAGAATTTTGTAAAAACCATTATTTACATAGGATAAAATTTGAACGCCCGGTTAGGTCAACTGTACGCCCTTGACGATTGGTTAGGTTTAGTCGTGATACATTCGTTAGTTTTAACGAAAATATCACGACTAAACCTAGCCAATCGTCAAAGGCGTACAGTTGACCTAAATGGGCACTCAATGAACCTAACAGGGCATTCAATTAACCTAACAGGGCATTCAATTATTTTTGCTACCCTTCGTGTGCGGGTAGCAAAAAATATCCGGCTAAATTCATTTTCTTTTGTTCCTGCTACCTCACTGAGGTCCAGAATATTATTGGTAAATTAAAAAATACAAAAAATAACATTCATAACATTCCTGTACCTATATTGAAACTTGTTAAAGATAAGATATCTGTAACTTTGGCTAAAATTATCAATCAAAGTATTTCCAAAGGAATATTCCCATCAATGCTAAAAACTGGTTGTATAACACCTCTTTTTAAAGGGGTGATCCTACACTAGCAACAAATTACAGGCCGGTGTGTTCATTATCTGTGTTCAGCAAAGTTTTCGAAAAAATTGTAAAAGTAGAATGCAGCAATATTTAGAATCTTACAATTTATTATCTCCAAATCAATATGGCTTCCGTAATAATAGAACAACGGAAATGGCTATTTTAAATCTTATGGAAAATGTAAATATAGCTAAGGAGAACAAAGAAATAATAATGATGTCAATATTTATGGATTTGAGTAAGGCGTTTGATGTAATAGACCATAATATTCTACTTAATAAATTGTATTGTTACGGCTTTAGAGGGGCAATCAGTGATTGGTTTAAAAGTTATTTGTCCGATAGATATAATTTTGTATCAGTAAATAAGGTTTGCTCTACTAAAGCGCTTGTCAAAACATGGTGTGCCACAGGGCTCAGTGCTGGGTCCACTGTTATTTATTATATATAAATGACCTTCCACGTTCATCTGATATACTGAACTTCATAATGTTTGCAGATGATACAACTCTCTCCTTTTCTTGCAAAGATGTTAATACAGCTAAGAATATATTCAATTCAGAATTCATCAATGTAATGAAATGGTTGACCACCAATAAACTCTTCCTAAATACCAGTAAAACAAATTTCATGATTTTTACTAATAAAAGAAATGTATATCTTGATGAACTCAATGTTAATGAAATCACCATAAAGGAGTGTACTGTAACAAAATTTCTTGGTGTAATGCTAGATAAGAATTTGCAATGGAGTGATCATGTAAATTATATCTCGAAAAAGATTTCAAGGAGCGTTGCTATAATGTTTAAACTTAGAAATGTAGTCCCTAAACAAGTTTTATTGACTCTTTATCATACTCTTGTTCTTCCTTATATAACATACTGCACCCTTGTTTGGGGAAACTCCGCTAACAACGCATTAAATGGTATCTTTGTCATCCAAAAACGAGCAATAAGGTTATTATCTGATGCTGATTTCCTTGATCACTCTAGTGCATTATTTAAAGAGCTAAACCTACTAAAGCTCAATGATATAACCAAACTGGCACATTTTATTTTTATTTACAAATGTAAGAGCAAAATCATTAATTTGCAATGGGTAAATAGATATTTTGTAACTCATCAAGAAATCCACCCGTATCAGACCAGAAATAGATCAAAGATTGTTATACCTCAATTTAGATTGTCTTCATCTCAAAAACTACCTTTTCATTGGATTGAAACTATGGAATGACTTGCATGCCGATATAAAAAATATTGCGAATGTAAATTTGTTTAAAACCAAGTTAAAATCCCGATTAATAATGGGATACTAACAAAAATCTTGGATTAGTGTCCACTAATAATGTTTAATATTGTCCATTAATATTGTTTAATATTGAAATACAGGCTTTAACTATTAATAATACTTATTTACTTATTTATTTACTTTATTATTATTAACTTATAACGGCTAGCTGCTTATTTTTAATAAGAGCCCAGTAAAGCCTAAAGCTTAAGGGCCAAATAAAAAAAAATAAATAAATAAATAAATAGTCGAGCTTCACAATTATTTATGTCATTGTAAAAATTGTAAATTATAAAAAGACTACTGTATTTATTTTATTATTAATAAAGGTTAATTAATAAAAAATAAATAAAATAATAATAGTGGAACATATTTTTTTTTTTTTCGAAGTATTTTTCCCTGTTGAAACATTAGGTTCGCTATTCTTAACTTGTTGAATTTTGGGTTCGCTATTCTTAACATGAGGTAAATGGGTTCGCTATTCTTAACCTGATCCGAAAAAGTCATTGAGAACTGTTCCTTCGTGAAAGTTGACGACTCTTCAAAACGAAGTTTGGACACATTCAAATCACTGAATATACGGTATATAGGTAACTCAAAAAAATAGTAATGGCTTTTGTTAAGAGATAAATAAGTTCCCCTTCCTCACTGCTCGGCCTGCAGAAGTAGCGAAACATGGCCTCTGACTGGACAATTCAATCTTTAACCCAATATGATCTGAATCAGTGATATGAGATTCGAGATCGGTCGAGTGACAAACATTTCCAACATCACTACGTTACTATTCTTTCAAGAATGTTCAAACCTTAAAATATGGCATCGCAGTAAACATCTATGTTGCATTACGATGAACCATATTATGAAATCCACTTTGAATTTGAAAACCAACCATTTAAGACTATAGAACCATAGGCCATTCCGCTGTACAGCGAAATGTGTGCGAGAGGCGATGCAAAAACACTTTCTAAATAGAGACTTTAATTGAAAGCAAATGTGTCGTTTCAACCATAAAGTTCATTTAACTTCAGTATTAACAAAAGTATTATAGGCAATACCAAGTGAATGTAGAAAATCTATTGGTAGGCCTATTCCTTTAAATTGAAATGCACACAAACTTAGGCCTACATGTCACGTAGGCTGGACATATTAGTGGCTTAGACGTACTTTTTAATGGGCTATAAAGATGCCATGGGCTTCAACTATAAGTCTGATGTTTTCTAGAAATTAAACGCCATTATGTTTCAAGTAGAAGGTCGAAAAGCTGAAGCTGCGTCGGACAACTAATACTGTAATCGTTTACAGTTACATCAAGTAGGCTAGTATTAAACTCAAGTTCTTATATAGCCGCGTAAATTACTTCAAAGCCTAGCATCATATCTAGTCAGCCTATAAAACCAGCTACAGTCAACCTACAAAATTCTGTACCCTCATTTCTGCGAACATATTTCATCACATAGGCCTACATTTATACCATTTGGTCCATAGCATTTAGATAAGCCTATTACACGTCATTCACGTTGCGTACAAATAGGTTTAACGGCATACCTATTAATAAATAAATTACGGCCGTTCCAGCACTCCAACAAAGTACCTACTAAGAAATTGATAAAACCCTGATCGAATGTAAGCCTACTTATCTTCTGGAAAGGCTAATTTGAATGATATAAAGTGTTTGAGATAGTCACAAATTAGCCGACTGGGCTACGTCGTGGTCATACTGTAACACCGCTTTCGTTCGATCAGCGAAGTTAAGCGACATTGGGTCTGGGTTAGTTGGACTAGATTGTTCTCTGTGTTCAGATGATGTAGCGACCCATGGTACGGATCCCACGTAAAGGTGTAGGTCCCCTCCGTCGCATTACCTTAGATGTTGTGGAGGTTTAGCAACGGCATCAAAGAGCTACTGGTGTAATCCTAGTGTGCAAAGGGAGCAGCCCAAAAGTGATTTCAGATTCTAAGTGTAAAGGATTAGCTAATCGCTAGTCCCAGGGACTTTCGCACGATTTTATACACTCTATGTAGCCTATACCTCGTCTATAAAGTGGGTTACGTCGTAGCCAATGTCGTACACCGCTTCCCGTTGATCAGCGAAGTTAAGCGACATTGGGTCGGATAGTAGTTGGATGGGAGACCGTCCGCTGCGTCCAGACTATGTAGCGACCCGTGGTTCGGATCCCGAGTAAAGCTGTAGGTCCCCTCCGTCATATGACCTTAGATGTTGTGAAGGAGGTTAAACAAAACCAATAATTATCGTCTAATAAAACAAAACCAATAATTATCGTCTAATAAAGTGTGCTTGTATTCCAAACCTACTTTTGTAGGCCCGCCCCAACATTCCCGTGTAAACAAGCCTCCGTAACAGAGTAAACTTTAGCGATTTGAAAGCGTGACGCCACAATGTGATGAATGGAAACGATACACTTTCTGAGCGCATTCAAATTCCTCCCCCAATTCTTAGTGAGGAAGGGGGGGTTCAAAGCCAATAACTTCGCAAAACAAACCATCTTTCTAACCTAAAATAGACTTCACTCAACAAGAAATTGGTCTTTTTTGAAGTTACCTAGGCCCATGTCTATAGTCTACTGATTTCATCTGCATCTAAGTATAATTAGCTATGAGTACAGACTAATTAACTTATAGATGCACACTGTCGGTTCAGTACTTTTTAGAACTGCAGTAGCCCTGTAGGCCTATCTATTGGATTTAGTTTAAGACCTAAAGTAGGTTCATTTTTCTCGTGCATCCCAGAACCAGGCTAGAATGTATTTAAACCTACGTAAACCAGGTAGGGCAACACATTGTAAAGCATGTTAATTAGGGCTTAGCTATTTTATCTAATTTGTTATTACCACAAACATAACGGGTCTTGGACCTATCATGAAGGTCTACTGCAATAATAAAGACTAGGCTAGTCCATACAGAGCAATACGATAATCAAGGTACAAGACATAGGGTTGTAGGCCCAACCTATATGATCCTATAAGCGTAGGCCCAGGACTTGGCCTATTATTAAAGAACTCGCCAATGATTGCCAACCTTATTTTTCTGAACTTTCTGAACCACCACAAAACATGGTTAGTCAACCAACCATATCTAAGACTTCTAAGTGAAAGCTGGACTTTCCTCGACTTTTTATATTAATGTGTCAGACCACCCAATTTGACTATGTTGACTGAGCCTATCCACTATCCACAATAAGGCCGCAACGACCCATTTGGTTAGTTTTATACGCGGTTGTTTAACCTCCTTCCCAACATCGAGGGTCATATTGACGGAAGGGGCCTACATCTTTACGTGGAATCCGAACCACGGGTCGCTACATGATTTATAATCCGGACGCGGAGGATGGGCCTTCCATCCAACTACTCTCCAAACCCATTGTCGCTTAACTTGGCTGATCGACATCGGCCATGGAGTAGTCCAACCTATTTGGTATGGTCGTAATTCGTAAATACCGTTATCTTCTACAATTTGCAAATTTATTTTTGGCATTTTTTTTTTCAAGGTTTTTCTTTCATAGATTTTTTTTTTTTTTTTTGCGATTCGTGAATTAGACTATTGAAATTGAGGCATCCACCATGAACACGGAATAAAAAGGCTTTAAACTTTTTTTTCTTCTTTCATTGGGTACAGTGTCAAATTCCAATTCTATTTTCTAATTACAAATTTCTCTCTTCCTGATGAGCGTACATCCTTCACATACAACACGCAGACTATAGGCCTAAACTGAAAAGTAAAGCAACCTAACTACAACTTAATTTTGTTTATCCCCAAAGGCTCTTTTCCGAGTCTTAAGAAATTCAACTTTCGTTCCAATAGATAATTCCTTGGAATTTTTTACTTACAAAAATTAATAATTCAACGCACCGTTTCCAGTCGGACCTAGCCTAGCCTAGGTCCACCACACACTTAGAATTCCGCCAAAATAGTTTACATTTAAGCTAAGAATTCTTGTATAAATTTATAATCTCTAAAAACAATAGAGAGTATAACAATTAAACTTGACCCTAATTACACTTGGGCTTTATGGGGTAGGCCTATACAGTAAAGTTTCTTGTAGGCCCTGGGAAAAATTAAATGGGTAATATACAGTATATTGGACAAAAGTTATTAGCCTACAAATAGTTCTAAGATGGAAGCTTACCTCAGTACTATCAAATAAGCGGAATCTATTCCATTTGAACTAAGCCCTGCTACAAAAACATAGACTTATAATGTAGGCCTAACCAAACCTAGCCAATCTACTTAATTACAAGTGAACACACTTCTGCTACCAAATAACATTAGGCTAAGTAAGCTACTTTGGTTTCGCGACATCTGGCTCGTCTCAAAGTCGCATTGTTGCTTTAGTTTAATAAAGGGACAGGACATGACTTGCAATTTATGACAATGTCCTCAGTGAAGCCTACTTTTTTAGTTCCTGCTGATACAGAAGCCATGCTTATTAAATTGCCCTATTGGCCTACTAACTTTTGGCTAGCTTTCCCCATCTTCAATTCAACCTTTTTAAACAGACTTTAATTTGATTAAAAAATTTCTTTCATTTTAACCTATGATCTCTAGTAACTTATCAGACTTAAGTCTATAAGTCAGAGCTTTCCAAACTTTTCACGTTGGCGACACACTATTTAAGCATAAAAATTTTCACGACACATTAATTAATTTTTGTTATCAAATATCAAATATCAGATAATTTTTCAGTAGGTGGTTTATCTTGTAGCCGATTTTGTTGATAGAAAATCAAAATTTCAAAATACAAAAAACACTAATGTGTCGCGACACACCAGTTTGGAAAGCTCTGCTATAAGTCCTAGAAATGCAACACCGATCTACCATTCTTGCGACGCACTAGAATCTGTGACGTAGGCCTAGAATCAAATGATGCAGGGTCAAGTAGGGTGACCATTTAAAAAGGACACTGCGTATGTGGCCGTACGTTAACATATATATATATATATATATATATATTATATATATTATAGGCACTAGAATCACAAATAACACGTGACCTTTATTAATAAGCAAACAACCACAAGGAAAAGGAAACACAAAGTCCGAGCGCTTTCCTTGTGGTTGTTTGCTTATATATATATATATATATATATAATATATATATATATATTAACGTACGGCCACATACGCAGTGTCCTCCTTTTTGGAAATGGCCACCCTAAGGACAGAGTACTCAAAAGTCGGACGTCTGGCCACCCTAGCCGGTCAAGTCACCTTCCAATTGAACGAGATTAAGTCTGCAATTAGGCTAAGTTATCTTCCAACTTGAAGTTCACCGACATCCTTCATCTTACTTAGTTAAAAAAGCAGAAGCCTACATGAATTCCTAATAGAAGTGTTAGGTTCTTAGAATTATAGTTACTAGCCTGGCGTGCTAGGTTGAATTTACTATTTGTATATGTTTATTTCACAGAAATAAAGGCAACTGAAATTAAGAGCTAGGAGTGCGGAACTGAACTTCGTTGAAAACCAAAACGTACCTTAGTGAGGTAAACCTTACAAAACGTAGGCCCTTAAATCCAAATAAAGGCGAGCTTCCTACTCATACCCTGGGTCTACAAAACTTCAATTTGCATCTTAAAAGTTCACAGCCAAGTAGAATAGCCTATCGATATTAATATGCCGACCGTACGTACAAAGGGTAAGTTGGCTTTAATGTCCATTTAAAACGGCCTACGTACCTTTACAAACTTAAATCTTTAAACTCGAGCCTATTTAATGCAAAGTTAGGCCATGAACCAAATTATTAAGGCGTGTGTTTAGCTGAAGGGAAGTTAACTGCCGATAAACTAAAAAATGAAGGTGATACAGATTCAATGTCCTTGCCCCACATCCTTGGCATGCGGATAGTATGACATTAGGAATAGGTTAATGGGTAGAGTAGGCAAACCCAGGGGCCATAATTGCGTAAACACACTCAACATTATTTCACCCCCAAACGCTTATCGTACCGAACACAATGTAGCACCACTTAAAGCCAATTATTCCCCAATACTAATTATATTCAGACCACTGAACATTCGCAGTTTTAAGTAGCCTAATTACATTTAAGATAAATTCTTAACATTGAAGGAAAGACATTGGCAACGCTTAATGTTCATTTTGGATTCCAATGGTGAAAAATGTTTTTTCATTAAATTTATCCTTCTTGTACGTAATGTCAAAATTTTAACATTTGATTTACTCTAATTCACTTTAGGCTCTACACCTTAAAGCGATGTAAACTTGGTGAATTTCAGTCATTATAAGTCTAAGCGCCCGTGATTATTACAAATACGTCTAAGCGCCAGTGATTATTACAAATACGTCTAAGCGCCCGTGATTATTACAAATACGTCCAAGCGCCCGTGATTATTACAAATACGTCCAAGCGCCCGTGATTATTACAAATACGTCCAAGCGCCCGTGATTATTACAAATACGTCCAAGCGCCCGTGATTATTACAAATACGTCCAAGCGCCCGTGATTATTACAAATACGTCCAAGCGCCCGTGATTATTACAAATACGTCCAAGCGCCCGTGATTATTACAAATACGTCCAAGCGCCCGTGATTATTACAAATACGTCCAAGCGCCCGTGATTATTACAAATACGTCCAAGCGCCCGTGATTATTACAAATACGTCCAAGCGCCCGTGATTATTACAAATACGTCCAAGCGCCCGTGATTATTACAAATACGTCCAAGCGCCCGTGATTATTACAAATACGTCCAAGCGCCCGTGATTATTACAAATACGTCCAAGCGCCCGTGATTATTACAAATACGTCCAAGCGCCCGTGATTATTACAAATACGTCCAAGCGCCCGTGATTATTACAAATACGTCCAAGCGCCCGTGATTATTACAAATACGTCCAAGCGCCCGTGATTATTACAAATACGTCCAAGCGCCCGTGATTATTACAAATACGTCCAAGCGCCCGTGATTATTACAAATACGTCCAAGCGCCCGTGATTATTACAAATACGTCCAAGCGCCCGTGATTATTACAAATACGTCCAAGCGCCCGTGATTATTACAAATACGTCCAAGCGCCCGTGATTATTACAAATACGTCCAAGCGCCCGTGATTATTACAAATACGTCCAAGCGCCCGTGATTATTACAAATACGTCCAAGCGCCCGTGATTATTACAAATACGTCCAAGCGCCCGTGATTATTACAAATACGTCCAAGCGCCCGTGATTATTACAAATACGTCCAAGCGCCCGTGATTATTACAAATACGTCCAAGCGCCCGTGATTATTACAAATACGTCCAAGCGCCCGTGATTATTACAAATACGTCCAAGCGCCCGTGATTATTACAAATACGTCCAAGCGCCCGTGATTATTACAAATACGTCCAAGCGCCCGTGATTATTACAAATACGTCCAAGCGCCCGTGATTATTACAAATACGTCCAAGCGCCCGTGATTATTACAAATACGTCCAGCGCCGTGATTATTACAAATACGTCCAAGCGCCCGTGATTATTACAAATACGTCCAAGCGCCCGTGATTATTACAAATACGTCCAAGCGCCCGTGATTATTACAAATACGTCCAAGCGCCCGTGATTATTACAAATACGTCCAAGCGCCCGTGATTATTACAAATACGTCCAAGCGCCCGTGATTATTACAAATACGTCCAAGCGCCCGTGATATTACAAATACGTCCAAGCGCCCGTGATCATTACAAATACGTCCAAGCGCCCGTGATCATTACAAATACGTCCAAGCGCCCGTGATCATTACAAATACGTCCAAGCGCCCGTGATCATTACAAATACGTCCAAGCGCCCGTGATCATTACACATACGTCCAAGCGCCCGTGATCATTACACATACGTCCAAGCGCCCGTGATCATTACACATACGTCCAAGCGCCCGTGATCATTACACATACGTCCAAGCGCCCGTGATCATTACACATACGTCCAAGCGCCCGTGATTATTACACATACGGCCAAGCGCCCGTGATTATTACACATACGGCCAAGCGCCCGTGATTATTACACATACGGCCAAGCGCCCGTGATTATTACAAACGCGGCCAAGCGCCCGTGATTATTACAAACGCGGCCAAGCGCCGTGATTATTACAAACGCGCCCAAGGGCCCGTGGTTATTACAAACGCGCCCAAGGGCCCGTGATTATTACAAACGCGCCCAAGGGCCCGTGATTATTACAAACGCGCCCAAGGGCCCGTGATTATTACAAACGCGCCCAAGGGCCCGTGATTATTACAAACGCGCCCAAGGGCCCGTGATTATTACAAACGCGCCCAAGGGCCCGTGATTATTACAAACGCGCCCAAGGGCCCGTGATTATTACAAACGCGCCCAAGGGCCCGTGATTATTACAAACGCGCCCAAGGGCCCGTGATTATTACAAACGCGCCCAAGGGCCCGTGATTATTACAAACGCGCCCAAGGGCCCGTGATTATTACAAACGCGCCCAAGGGCCCGTGATTATTACAAACGCGCCCAAGGGCCCGTGATTATTACAAACGCGCCCAAGGGCCCGTGATTATTACAAACGCGCCCAAGGGCCCGTGATTATTACAAACGCGCCCAAGGGCCCGTGATTATTACAAACGCGCCCAAGGGCCCGTGATTATTACAAACGCGCCCAAGGGCCCGTGATTATTACAAACGCGCCCAAGGGCCCGTGATTATTACAAACGCGCCCAAGGGCCCGTGATTATTACAAACGCGCCAAGGGCCCGTGATTATTACAAACGCGCAAAGGGCCCGTGATTATTACAAACGGGCCCGTGATTATTACAAACGGGCCCGTGATTATTACAAACGGCCCAAGGGCCCGTGATTATTACAAACGCGCCCGTGATTATTACAAACGCGCCCAAGGGCCCGTGATTATTACAAACGCGCCCGTGATTATTACAAACGCGCCCAAGGGCCCGTGATTATTACAAACGCGCCCGTGATTATTACAAACGCGCCCAAGGGCCCGTGATTATTACAAACGCGCCCGTGATTATTACAAACGCGCCCAAGGGCCCGTGATTATTACAAACGCGCCCGTGATTATTACAAACGCGCCCAAGGGCCCGTGATTATTACAAACGGGCCCGTGATTATTACAAACGCGCCCAAGGGCCCGTGATTATTACAAACGGGCCCGTGATTATTACAAACGCGCCCAAGGGCCCGTGATTATTACAAACGGGCCCGTGATTATTACAAACGCGCCCAAGGGCCCGTGATTATTACAAACGGGCCCGTGATTATTACAAACGCGCCCAAGGGCCCGTGATTATTACAAACGGGCCCGTGATTATTACAAACGCGCCCAAGGGCCCGTGATTATTACAAACGGGCCCGTGATTATTACAAACGGGCCCGTGATTATTACAAACGGCGCCGTGATTATTACAAACGGGCCCGTGATTATTACAAACGCGCCCGCCCTGATTATTACAAACGCGCCCAAGGGCCCGTGATTATTACAAACGCGCCCAAGGGCCCGTGATTATTACAAACGCGCCCAAGGGCCCGTGATTATTACAAACGCGCCCAAGGGCCCGTGATTATTACAAACGCGCCCAAGGGCCCGTGATTATTACAAACGCGCCCAAGGGCCCGTGATTATTACAAACGCGCCCAAGGGCCGTGATTATTACAAACGCGCCCAAGGGCCCGTGATTATTACAAACGCGCCCAAGGGCCCGTGATTATTACAAACGCGCCCAAGGGTCCGTGATTATTACAAACGCGCCCAAGGGTCCGTGATTATTACAAACGCGCCCAAGGGTCCGTGATTATTACAAACGCGCCCAAGGGTCCGTGATTATTACAAACGCGCCCAAGGGTCCGTGATTATTACAAACGCGCCCAAGGGTCCGTGATTATTACAAACGCGCCCAAGGGTCCGTGATTATTACAAACGCGCCCAAGGGTCCGTGATTATTACAAACGCGCCCAAGGGTCCGTGATTATTACAAACGCGCCCAAGGGTCCGTGATTATTACAAACGCGCCCAAGGGTCCGTGATTATTACAAACGCGCCCAAGGGTCCGTGATTATTACAAACGCGCCCAAGGGTCCGTGATTATTACAAACGCGCCCAAGGGTCCGTGATTATTACAAACGCGCCCAAGGGTCCGTGATTATTACAAACGCGCCCAAGGGTCCGTGATTATTACAAACGCGCCCAAGGGTCCGTGATTATCACAAACGCGCCCAAGGGTCCGTGATTATCACAAACGCGCCCAAGGGTCCGTGATTATCACAAACGCGCCCAAGGGTCCGTGATTATCACAAACACGCCCAAGGGTCCGTGATTATACAAATACGCCCAAGGGTCCGTGATTATTACAAATACGCCCAAGGGTCCGTGATTATTACAAATACGCCCAAGGGTCCGTGATTATTACAAATACGCCCAAGGGTCCGTGATTATTACAAATACGCCCAAGGGTCCGTGATTATTACAAATACGCCCAAGGGTCCGTGATTATTACAAATACGCCCAAGGGTCCGTGATTATTACAAATACGCCCAAGGGTCCGTGATTATTACAAATACGCCCAAGGGTCCGTGATTATTACAAATACGCCCAAGGGTCCGTGATTATTACAAATACGCCTAAGGGTCCGTGATTATTACAAATACGCCTAAGGGTCCGTGATTATTACAAATAAGTCTAAGGGTCCGTGATTATTACAAATAAGTCTAAGGGTCCGTGATTATTACAAATAAGTCTAAGGGTCCGTGATTATTACAAATAAGTCTAAGGGTCCGTGATTATTACAAATAAGTCTAAGGGTCCGTGATTATTACAAATAAGTCAGGGTCCGTGATTATTACAAATAAGTCAGGGTCCGTGATTATTACAAATAAGTCTAAGGGTCCGTGATTATTACAAATAAGTCTAAGGGTCCGTGATTATTACAAATAAGTCTAAGGGTCCGTGATTATTACAAATAAGTCTAAGGGTCCGTGATTATTACAAATAAGTCTAAGGGTCCGTGATTATTACAAATAAGTCTAAGGGTCCGTGATTATTACAAATAAGTCTAAGGGTCCGTGATTATTACAAATAAGTCTAAGGGTCCGTGATTATTACAAATAAGTCTAAGGGTCCGTGATTATTACAAATAAGTCTAAGGGTCCGTGATTATTACAAATAAGTCTAAGGGTCCGTGATTATTACAAATAAGTCTAAGGGTCCGTGATTATTACAAATAAGTCTAAGGGTCCGTGATTATTACAAATAAGTCTAAGGGTCCGTGATTATTACAAATAAGTCTAAGGGTCCGTGATTATTACAAATAAGTCTAAGGGTCCGTGATTATTACAAATAAGTCTAAGGGTCTGTGATTAACTCAACTCCAATGTGTTTAAATAACTACAGGGTGACCACAAAGTCCTTTTGCATGAAAACCAAGGGCAACATACAGATATGTCGTAATTTCACTGCAAAGGAAATTGTGGCCACTCTATAATTATAAAGCGGAAGAACCGAGAATAAATAGGCTCTAAACTGTACGCAAGCTTCATAGAATTTATAAGGTGTTAGTCCATTGGGTTACTCGAACAAGAGCTTTGCCGAGGCCTACTTACAAACAAGAACGAAAGACTGAGCCAACGAAATTTATATTAGGGCCTACATTGTGTCCCATAATGAAGGTTTGGACAATCTTATTTTGAAGCTACAAATTCTAGAGCCTACAATTATTACATTTAACAATTTCAGACCCATAGGTGGCAAGCTATATTATAGCCTAATTCACAAGAGTTAGACTGATAGGAGCCTATTTGTTGACGGAGGGCAGCGAACAACCGTTAGAACGGCGTATAGAGTCCTAGGGGCAGAGCAAAGCCTATACAGATTTTACAGTCAACCGTGGAATACAGGTTCCTGTTGGTGATCTGAGTAAGCGAGCTTTTAATTTCATTCCCATAATTCATTCGTAACCGAAGGCAAAATAAATTTATATTAAACACCTGTCTGAAACTAGAAAGGTAAAGAAACAGCGTTCAACTTTACCTGGTGCTATTACGCCAGGTGAATCTAATCAAGGTGCGTTTAAGTTCCTCATCATATCGTACTTTTTTGCCGTAATCCAACCACACGTTCCTCACTCATCACTTTTCCAATTAACTAATTATTATTCTTATTATTATTATTATCCGTATTCCATTGAAGAATATAAACACAAAACCTTTATAGGCAGAAAACAATAATTACACGCGAACAGTTCAAGAAGCGCACAACACCCAACTCTTTCAAAGGTTCATCGCAAACTCTAAGCCGAATTCAGTCTGGAGTCGAGTTTATTTCGTCAAGCTTTCTCTCGCTAGAGAAACGATGAGAAACCGTCTGTGATTGGTCCAAGCATCTTAGAAGGAGGCTTCCCATTGGCTGGTTCTCTGAGTCCGGATGTCTCTCGACATCCAGGGCAAATACTAATACTGGAGGGGTCTCATCTTCGAGATTGCTTCTTTTGACTTCAAACAGAAGCTTTTTTAATATACAATTTTATATAACTGCGCAAAGACTTATTTTTCGGCATTAAATGGAAGACAAAATCTCATTATCAAGTAATGGATCAGCCTAAAAATTGGCATTTTATCAGGGGGCGGAGTTTCAAGGCTTTAATTATCAAAATAGTTAAAACAAATTGGATTTAATGGCAAATGAAACTATATACAAAACAAAATAACGACGTAACTCTCTAGATATATTTACACTATGGCAAATAAGGTGCTGGACTACGTATGACTCAGGAATGTGGCAAACCAATAATTTTAAAAGGTATATACTAGAATGGAAAATATTGAAACTGATGAAGGCGCATGCGTACTCCTTTTTCACAGTCACTAGATACACACTACAGAGAGGTAACAGCAAATAAATAACAACAAAAAAAAAGGATTAATTCATGACAGAAGAAAGAGCACTAATTCATACGAGAATCTAAAATAAAATAATAAATAAATTTAATTCAATTAAAATTACTTTCGTTGCTCGACTATTTTCATTACAATTATTATATTTATTAAGTCGTGGAACTGTTTAAATAACTTGCCTCCAGCTGTCTTATATTAATCACGAGATAGATAAATAATAATATTACATTCTAAGAAAATGTCCTATTTATATATTACAGTTTATATAAGATAAAAGTGATAAGTAAATGTGTGTGTATATATATATATGGGATGAATTTCACAATTAAACGCCTGAAATAAATAAATGATGCACATCCACAAGGAAAAATTAAAAGTTATTCCAATGCGTTTCGTGTATTTAACAGCACACCTCGTCAAGGATTGGAATTGCTTTTAATTTTTCCTTGTGGATCTGCATCATATATATATATATATATATATGCTGTAAACCCACAAGGAAAAAGAAAAACGATTCCAAGGCCTTTCGTGTATTCAGAGCTACACCTCGTCAGGGAATGACGAATATATATATAAATATATACACCTTACCTTATGAACCTTATGTTGTTTCGTGCGTTGGTCTCTCTTCACACGGAGGTCAAGCTGGTGGCCCCGCCTCTAGGTCTGGCTTGGTGGAGGAGCGAGTTGCATTCTTGCGCTCTCCACCGTACATAGCCAGGCACACCCGGCTCATCTGGTACCGTCCTGAGCCAGGCATCCAGTCTTCTCTTGAAGACTTCAACTTTGACCCCCGTTACGTTTCTGAGGTCCTTTGGAAGCTGGTTGAAAAGTCTTGGCCTCTGACAACCAAGCTATTTTCCTTCAGAGTTGAGGAGGTCCCTTGTCGGGCCTTTAATTTGGGAGCACTACACATTCTGCCTTTCCTATTTTCCAGTGTTGTTTGAATGGTAATTGGGTTTAGTTTTAGGTTTGGTACCAGTTTTTCGATCATTTTCCATATGTAGATTATGGTGTACCTCTCTTTTCTTCTTTCCAGGGAGTACAGATTTAGTTTACGTAGTCTTTCCCAGTAATTGAGTTCTTTGCAGCCATCAATCTTGGTTGTGAAATGCCTTTGCGTTTCTTCTAGTTTATTAGTTTCTTCCTTTTTATACGAGGACGTCAAAACTGAGCAGTATTCAAGTTTTGGTATAATCAGTGTTTTTAGCAGGGGAATCATTACTGTCCTGTCCCTTCTTTTGGACGTTCTTAGTACCTGCCCCTCGACTTTTTGCTTTATTTATCGCTATCTGATTTTGTGTTTCGAATTTCGCATCATCGGTCATTATTATCCGAGTTCGATCGCTTTCGTGCTTCTCTGAATTTCCTGTCTTTCTGGAGCATAATATGCCGTCTGTTTAAGTTCTTTTCTACCATATCTCGGGAGCTGAAATTTCTCGGTGTTAAATGACATGTTGTTGTCTTCTGACCATTTGTATATTTTGTTCGTGTCCCTCTGCAAGGCATCCACGTCATGTACATCGCTGATTTTTCTGCTGATCTTTGTATCGTTTGCAAAGGATGTTACTATGTATACTGTTGCTGTTTACTCCACTGTCTATGTCTGTTAGCATGATAATGAACAGGAGTGGGGCCAGTACTGTCCCTTATGGTACTGAGGTGCGTACTTCCGATTCTGATGATGATATACCTTGAATTTTGACGACCTGCAGACGTTCTCTGAAGAAGTTGTAGATCCATTTTCCTACTTTGCCTGTTATTCCCATATATTTAATTTTATGTGCTATTATACCATGGTCACATTTGTCGAAAGCTTTAGCAAAATCTGTGTATACAACATCGTAATTGTCATTGCCTTCCAATGCATCTAGGATATTGTTGTTGTGTTCTATTAGTTGTGATAGGCATGATCTACCTGATCGGAATCCATGCTGATTTTCGTTTACTCTTTCCCGTGTCTCCAGGAAGTCATAAATTTTCTCTCTAACTATTCTTTGAAATACTTTGGTGAGGTGGGACGTCAATGACAGTGGTCTATAGTTCTTTGCTTGAGATCTGTCCCCTCCTTTATATATAGGGACAATGTTTGCTCTTTTCAAGATGCTCGGTATTTCCCCAGTGTCTAGGGATCTTCTCCATATCCAGTACAAAGGTGTAGCTATTTCATTTTTACAGTTTTTAATCAATAATGCGTTCCAATTGTCCGGACCTGCAGCTGAATGTGGTTTCATTTGTCCTATAGCTCTCGTTACATCTTCTGGTGTAAAATCAAAGTCTGTTATATACTCTCCTTGCAATTCCTCTTTAAAGAATGCATTTATGTCAGGTATCGCTTTGTCACTTTTTGGGGTACTGAAAACTGATTCATATTGAGCTTTCAATGTATCAGATATTTCTTTTGGATCGTCGGTTAGTTCATTATTTCTCGTCCTTAAGGGCCCAATAGCGGTGCGCGTTTTTGTTTTCCTTTTTACATAGCTATAGAAGTATTTTGGATTTTCCTTTATTGCTTCCACCGCCTTTTCCTCTTCCCTCTCTGTATGGTCCTTAATCAGAGCTTGTATTTCCCTATCGATACTCTCCAATTTTTCTTTTATTGCTTTCCTGTCATTATCTCCGCAGTTGCCTAACTTCGTCTCCACTCTCTTTCTTTTGCGGAAAAGTCTTCTTTTTTGCCTCTCTAGCCAGCTTCTCTTTCCTTTTGGATGTGATTTCGGAGCATATTTTTCTAAAATTCTCAGTTTTTTTTCTTCCAAAGTTGTTAGCATTTCTTCAGTTGTTTTATTCTCGAAAATTGTTCTCCATTCTACTTGGGCAATGTGCGATCTGATTGCTTCCCAATTTAGAGTCTTGGAGTTTAAGTTAAAGGCCCCGAATTTACTTCTTTCCTCAATATAATGTTATAATAATGTTATAATGTTTCAGACCAACAAAGACCCTAGGATCCACTCATGGCTGGTCTACCTAACTGTGTTCGTAATCGTGTATTGTGTATGTCCTCCGTGGTGGCGGAGGGGACCTACAATTTTACGTGGGTTCCGAACCACAAGAACATAAGAAATTTATGTAAAAACTGCCGGTAAATTAGCAACGACCAATTTTTACGAAACTAAATAATTATCAATTTAAAACTAATTAATTATCGATTTAAAACTAAAGATAGAATCTCTGGATCCAGAAGATCAAGTCATAATAGACTACTATCCACAAACGTTACACTCTATATCTATTTATAACGGACATGCAAATATATCAGATCCAAAGAATCCAGTCAATTTCATTACGGTATCCATCAAGTCACGGTCCATATCGATTGCGGACCAAGTCAAAATTTACAACCATATACATTACAATATATACACTTACTAGGAAAAGTGTAGGTGTGGCTGTAAAGACTGTACAATAAGGTAGAAATGTGTGTGCACCCATTATGGGTCTCCCATTTAAAGGTGTTTGTGGGGCAAGTGAAGATCATGAGTTTTTCAATACCTCACAGTACTATAGGGGGCACCGCTCGGCAGAGGAATCTCTTTAAATGGGGTGTGTAAGGATAGAGAGTATCCCCTAACCCAAGACGCTGCCTCCCTATATCCCACAACACTTGTGTTGAGCTGTGGGATCTATCCCCACAAAACCTTAATTTTACTACCTTAAACTATACCCTTTCTCTCAACATGCGCGTCTAATCGATTTTTAACCATGTTTATAGACGTGCTACTAATTACTTCTACCGGCAAACTATTCCAGCTATTTACTATTCTATGCGTAAAAAAGTTTTTCGCAACTGCTGTCTCGAACCTTCTACTTGTCAACTTACACCCGTTATTTCTAGTTCTATTATATTGAGATATTTCGAAAAAGCTATCTCTATCTACGTTATGAAACCCATTCATAATTTTGAAAACCTGGATTAGATCACCCCTTAACCTCCTAGTCTCGAGAGTAGTCAATTTTAACTCCTTAAGCCTATCCTCGTACGACTTTGACCTAAGAGACGGAATCATCTTAGTTGCTCGTCTTTGAACTCTTTCGATTTTGTTTATATCTATGCGCATATGCGGATTCCAAAATTGGACCGCGTACTCCAAATGGGGTCTAACTAATGATTTATAAAGAGGAACTATAATATCGCGCGATTTGTACTCAAAATTTCGAGCTATAAAACCTAACACTTTGTTTGCCTTATTGACCGCTGCTGTACTTTGTTTCGCTACTTTTAAATCACCAGTCACTATAACTCCTAAATCTTTTTCCTGCTCTACGCTTGTTAAATCTTTCCCTGCCATACTATACGCAAAATTACCGTTACGCGAACCTTTATGCAAAATTTTGCACTTA
Organism: Bathynomus jamesi; assembly: GCA_023014485.1. Lineage (NCBI taxonomy): Eukaryota > Metazoa > Arthropoda > Malacostraca > Isopoda > Cirolanidae > Bathynomus > Bathynomus jamesi. The sequence continues at coordinate 744,153 of JAJOZX010001724.1, read as the reverse complement.
TCAACGTTAAATCTCATTTGCCATGTGACTGACCAATGTGTATTGTCTTTTAATGCTGTCGTCATATTTGTTGATATCTCGATTGAGTTGTGGTCTGAGATAATGGTTGGGGTTATTTTTCTATCAGCAATCAAGTTCATGTTATTCATGAATACCAGATCCAGGCAGTTATTTTTTCTGGTATTTTCTGGTATCTCCTGTGTCAGCATAAACTCATTTGTGAGAGCGATCAACATTTTTGCTTGCTCCTGGTCTTCTCTTGTGGCCCCCTTGTCCTGGTGAATATATAATTCCTATCCACCTTTTTGTATTTTATAAATGGGAATAATATATAATAATAATTTTATATTATATATATATATTATATATATATATAATATCAAAGCTATTGACTTCTCCTTAGGGAAACGGAGCTTACAGATGAACAGAAGGACCAACACAACGGCAAACATTTTCATTTATTTTTTGTACTAACTAACTAACTATTGTACTAACTAACTATTAACTAACCAACCGATTTTCATAGACATATTATATACCTTCTGATTTACGGACCATACAGTTTTCTCTTGGGTTTTGTCAAGTATGGAGGTCGATGTAAACATTGTGTATTTACCTGTTGAGGTAATTTAATTTAATTTTTAATGATTTTAATTTTTTGTAGTGATGCAATTTTAATGATTTTAATTTTGTATTGATGCAATTTTCATTATTTTTATTTTAAGGTTTTAATTTTAATGGTTTTAATATTGTATTGATGTAATTTTCATTTTTCATTTTTTATTTTTTTTTTGTTTTGAGGTTTTAAGACTTAATTCACTGATGATGACAAAAGATTTGTCGAAACGTCTGCAGTACAAAAATAAATGAAAATGTTTGCCGTTGTGTTGGTCCTTCTGTTCATATATATATATATATATATATATATATATTATGAGTACACAAAAATATTGACAGTAACACCAAGTTGAAAATTTATGTCCAGCTTTATATTTAGCAGGTAAAGAGGATTTGATTGGTTAATTGAAAAATGTCGACCGCCAATAGGATAATAATCTATACTATAATAAGAGAGCTGTCCATCTGTCCGTCACACTTTCAGAAATTATGAGAAAAAAATTCAGAAATTGTAAAAAAAATTCAGAAATTGTATTACGGGCGGCGGCAATGTGAAGCTCAAGATTTTCATGACTATGTTCTTTTCTGTAGTTTAGCAATGGGGGAAGGGTGGGGGTGGGGGTAATCGGGGATGGGTGGGGTAATGGGGAGGGGGTTAGCCCCCAAGTTGTATGAATGGGGGTGAGGAGGTTTTGGGAGATACCAGATTCAGAAATGTTGACACAATGTGAAGCTCAAAATTTTCACGGCTGGGTTCTTTTTTTGTAGTTTAGCCTGTCTAACCGTCAGCGAAGCGGCGGGAACTGTACTAGTACTGATAATAATAAAATTGGTAATAGGCCTATCGTTCAGTCACAGACTAATTTATTGTAAAATGTCTCTTTGAACAGTATTCAGTAATACTGTTCTAATATATTTTACGAAAGTTAGGCTATATATACACACAGACACACACACCACTTTGGTTTTGCTCCTGCCCGAATTGTTAATTCTGACGAAGGTCAAGCTTGTTGCTCTATCCTAGTGTATATATATATATATATATAATGTTTCGCAGCCTATCAATTCCGAATTTAGGAAACATTAAAACTTAGCAAAATATCAAACTTTGTCATATAATTTTCATTATTAAATAAAGAAATTATAATTACAACACAACTAAAAGTGTAAAATATAAATTTACATTTAAAATTAACCGTCAAATTCCTTTATCGTGTGTGGATGTTCTCTCATCAGCTATTTACGCCTACAAGTGCGTTTCTTGTTTGCGCATGCGCTGTGCTTCTGCAAATGGTATTTTAAGATGTTTTGTTTACTTCTTTTGACAATTATGAACGACCAGAAACCTTTATTGACTAATATGAAGAATGAATTCCGAGATAGACGCTAAGTTTAGGAAAGGTTCATGGACATTCACAGAAGCTACGAAACTAATTTTTCTCCGTTTAGACATGTCGTCATGATGTTGTTGAATGATTGATTGATTGATTGTTTGAAGTTTTATATGGAGGAGCTCAGGTTGTTGAATGTTGGATTATTTGGTTGTTTTTCTTTATCTCGTACTGGTGAAATTCTGTTTCGTTGTAACGAACCCACAAGGAAAAAGAAAAACTTATTCCAAGGTCTTTCGTGTATTCAACAGTACACCTCGTCAGGTAATCGTATATATAAATCGTATATTCTTCCACAACAGTATGAAGATATAATAAACTCATAAAAGAATAAATATTAAATAGAAAAATTAACTCAGAAAAAGGTGAAAAATAGTATTTGTTAATCTCTCTAGACATTATAATACAGTAGATCTTACTCCGGCTGAATTATAGTGATTTTCACCATTGTGGTTGGTAGTCTATTTATTTTACAAGTTATTTCAGCGCTTTTCGACGTTATTCATTTAATAAATTATATTAATTTAGTAAATTATATTACAATTTTTAAGTAACCAAGTAACCAATCCGTGCAGTGGTCGCTTCGTTAAGATAAATAATACTTTATATTACTCGTGTAGCTAAATTTAAATCAGATATAGTCAAATTAAAATTACGAACTAAAAAAGTTAGTGAAATTTTACTCATGTTAGCTGTTCAACAAAGTTTTATGGCAATGAAAATTGCATCAATTCTTAATATAGAATTTCTGGAAATTATTTTGGTATAGCGACCCACTCATTTTTGTGAATAAATGTACATGTGTATACATTTAGTAATTATAATATTTTTTATTCAGTAATACTCCCCATATTGAGTAATAAGAAATTTCAGTAAAAAACTGTGACTTAATTTTTTATGACTCAAAGTGCATTCGCACGGACGTTGAACCAAATGAATTACGTGGGTGTAGGTCGTAGAGTAAGATGCGTAGATTGCGCCTTTATGCAAAAACAAAATTCACAATGATGAGAGAAATTCATGGACAAATCATTGTTGTGTATAATGATAATTTAACAATGATTTTTGTTATCGGTGTGAAATTCCTATTTTGAGAATCTCTTGTACATTTGCGTCTTCCAGCTGCGGGACTCCCTTCATCCAGGTCTCCCTTCATCCAGGTCTCCCTTCATCCAGGTCTCCCTTCATCCAGGTCTCCCTTCATCCAGGCCTCAATTTACGGTGTGCGACACAAAAATACATAATGCTACAATCCAATACTTAAAGCAATTTTCCATTATTAAACAATCAGTTACAAAGAATTTCAAGTGAACACTAAATACTGTTTTTCTATTATTATTATTAATCAGGCGCGGGTCCATGGGGAAGGGCCTAGGGGGCCATGGGCCCCCCCTCGTGGACCCACTAAATGTCCATGAGCTCAAGAGTAAAAAAAACGCACACACGGTATCGTGCATTGGTGAAAAAAAAATATTTAAGACCAAAATCGCAAATGAGAGTAATCTAGTCTAAGCTAAACATTTAAGTCAATTCCCCTATATCCTATATATATATATACACACTGCGAATCATGTTTGGCCTCCCTCCCCCATCTAAGAAATTTCTGCAGACGCCCCTGACTATTAACAATAATGATAATAATAATAATAATGAGAATAATTATATACCTAAATACACAGAATACAAACAAACAATCTATATTTCAGACTCGACAGATACAAACATTATAGAAGGGGTCCATAGAAAGTTAAGTAATAGTTCTTTGGAGCAGTGATTATATAGGCCAATAAAACATTATAAATAATGAGCATACAGTTACCTTCGGCAATACCTCCACAGTCCACGGTCAAAATTTGTAAAATATATTAGTTACCAGTAACACTAAAATTTTCTATGAAATAAAAGAAAACGGAAACAAACCGTAATTTTTTACCCCAAACTTAAAAATAGCGAGTGAACAACAAATTTTTTACAAACAGAAGCCAGCCAAAATTAAATATGAACAAATAAATCAATTTTGTTTGTCATAATATAATATTTCAAATTGTACTTTTGGTGACAGTGAAATGTAGCTAAAAATTTTTGGAATCGCACGAACGTTACATTTTAATGACCTAAATTGAAGCTGAGAACACAAAGTCTGTTTATCTACGTGTTATATATATATATATATATATATATATATATATATATATATATATATATATATACAGTATCAACACAATGGCGAACATATCATTCTTTATTTAGTAGTCCAAACGTTTCGGCACCACATATACCATCTGCAGTGAAATCAAAGCCTGCTAATTGGTTTTGGTGAAATAAACGTTAAAAGTAGAAATTTAACAAATTACAAAGATAAAACAATTAAAATAGCAATACAGTTAAAATGACCGGTAACTAGCTAATATAAAGTAAAAATATTAAAAGTATAAGATCTATCGAAATGTTTCCAAAGCAATACCAAGAGCATATACAGTGGCGCTCATAAGTACTATTAGAAAGAAGTATTTCCGTTATATTCAGTGTTATCTTTTGTACAGAACACAGGATAATTATGAAAAGTTTACCATTCATTTGGAAAAAAATTAACAAATAAAAATTTAGTTTAACGCCAACATGAAATACAAAACATTAAAGAATTTGATGGAAAAAAAAAAGTCAAAAATTATTTAGTAGTAGTTGTAGTTGATGTGACCAAGGAAGTAATGTTTCTTCATGTTTACTTTTGTCATTTCACCAACATTTATTTATCGTTTCTTCTCAATATTTTTAATTAACGTTTCACCGATGTTTCCAGCATCTTTTCTGAGTGTTTCTCTAGCGTATCTTCAACGTTTCTGCTCCGTTGCCTCTCTATATTTTCTCATTGTTTCGTTAGCGTGTCTCAACATGTCGTTATCGTTTCATCAACCTTTCTTTTTTAATGTTTCTGATACATTTTTTTTTTTTTTAAGTTTCTTCAACGTGGCGAGCATAAATTTTAAGTTGATTGTGGCTTAGTCTCATTAGGTTTCATGGATTGGAAATTTACAAGAAAATCACTCCAACGGGCCAGTAGGCCCTCTAAAAAAAGTGACAACAGATGCCGGTAGCAGAACCACGAACACCTTCTCGGAGGATGAAAGAAAAAAGATCTCTACTACTAGCGAGGCCACACGACTACACCACCATTCCCATACTCTCTACTCCCATACTTCCTATATATACTCCCGTACCAAATTATTTAATACTCTGTGCGTCCACCTTTTGCTTGAATAATTTCAATGATTGGTTTTGGGTATTTTCCTATACAACGTTTCGACATCTCTTAGTAGAAATTTTAACCCATTCTTCTAAAGAAAATTGTTGCAATTCATTCATATTCGAAGGGTTTCTCTTGCAAACAGCATTTTTCAAATCAAACCATAAATTTTCGATTAAATTGAGATCTGGGCTTGGCCACTCGAGAAGCTTGAATTCTTTTGTTAAAGCCATTTCATGGTGCTCTTACTTTTAGGTTTTGGATCATTATCTTGTTGCAATACCCAATTGGGAACCATTCGCAACTCCCGAACTGAAGGCAATACATTTTCTTCTAAAATTTCCTAATATTTCTTCGAATTCAAAATTCCACTGATAACAAGCTTTCCTGGACCAGAAGCGCTAAAGCATCCCCAAAGAAGCAAACTACCACCACCATTTTTAACCGTGGGAAGGATGTTATTTTTCTTAAATGTCGTATTTGATTTTCGCCAAACATACTTTTCCTATATATATATATATATATATATATATATGCACAAATAACTGCAATGACCGCGCAGTATATAAATGAATAGAAACGACATAAGTATTAAGGAACGTTTCTGCACACGAGGAGGAGAGATAACGAAATAATGAAAAATGAGGCGAACCACCCAGGCGGTTCGCCTCATTTTTCATTATTTCGTTATCTCTCCTCCTCGTGTGCAGAAACGTTCCTTAATACTTATGTCGTTTCTATTCATATATATATATATATATATATATATATATATATACACACACACAGATCACTTGAAATACAAATTACGCACAGTTCACACAAATTTTTATACTCCGCAGACCCAGGCGCAGAGGACAAGTTTGAAACTTGTCTTGTGTGTAATTTGTGACGACGTACGTTAAAAGTAGCCCAAAAAGTAGCAGATAGCAGAAATTTTTATTTTTTAGCAGGGGACTCTAAAAAGTAGCCCAATCTGCGAAACGTAGCTCAACTTGACAACACTGAATGCAAAAAACTTCACTTTTTTACGTGAAGGTCAAAATATGAGAATAAAAACCCACTCTAATAGACAGAGTTTATTTCCACGACAGTTTCGACGCCCACTGAAGACCAAGAAGCTGCAACTCAAGTTCCTGCAAGAGTGTTTAGTGGAGCAAGTGTGCCCGAAGTCCTTGATACCGTTTACCTTCAGGAAGGACCATACACCGTTTCCGAATTTTGCCAGGGAAATTTTGAAGGAACGTATTCCATGTGTTAAAAGAGAAATTGACCATACGTATTTCAAACTAAGAAATTGTCTACGCGTCCTTAAATCGCATGTGTCGTGTGAACTACTTGTGGCGCTGTTTGAAACTGCAGATTATAAATGCGACGTGGAGACTAGACGCACTGAACAACGACTTAACAGAAAGCTATCCTATTTATGTGATGAAAGTGCTTGGTCAAAGTGTGCGGTGGAAGGTTCCGTTTTAAATTTATCGACATATGTCTTGTCCAAATCCGAAAAGGAAGTTCTTAATTTAGGGCTGTCGTTTGCGCTTAAACCCGATAAAAACATTGTTTTAGATTTTGTGTCTTCCGTAGTTAATTTTAGGGTGGATATTCCGTGTTTAAATGGTTTGATTCTGAGCAAGTTTCTGGAACATTTCAACTCATTGGACTCTATTCCCAAAAGATTCCGGTTAGCTTTAGACAAGCTCAGGAAGAATGAAGCAATATTTGTCACTAAAGCGGACAAAAGTAACACTGTGGTTATTTTGGACAAGTGTGATTATAAACAAAAAATGGAAGCGTTACTTAGTGATGAATTCACCTACACCAAAGTGAGATCGTCCCCCCTAAAGCGTCTTTCTGCCGAATTCAACAAAACCATCAGGAACTTATTAAAAGATGTCCCGGCGATTGATCCTAAAAGATTTCTACAGATTAACCCCAAACTCCCCCACATTTACGGCCTACCCAAAACCCATAAGATTAATATACCACTCCGTCCCATTATTTCACACAGGGGTTCCTTTAGTTACAGGTTATCTAAATTTCTTGCAGATAAATTATCCCCATTAGTTGGTAAATTTTCAGGCTCGCACATCACTAATTCCTGTGACTTTATTAACAAAGTTATGTCCTTAGATTTAAAACGGGGAAGAATGATAAGTTTTGATGTTGAGTCCTTGTTTACGAAAGTTCCCATTGATGATGTACTTAGTTTTTTAGATAGAAAATTGCCAACATGTAACGTAGAACTAGGCATGCCCACATCTGTATTTTTAGAACTGATAAAACTCTGTGTCACCAATAATGCCTTCTCCTTCGGTGAAGAATTTTATTTGCAACGTTTTGGTATGGGAATGGGGTCCCCTTTATCCCCAATACTGAGTACATTATATATGGAGTATTATGAGTCGGAATTGTTGCAAACAATATGTCCCAGGAATCTAATTTGGTTTCGTTATGTAGATGATATTTTCTCATTTTGGCCTGACCACTGGAACAACTTTGACACTTTCTTTCAGTCATTAAATAATCTTGTTCCCTCTATTAAATTTAAATATGAATGGGAGAACGACAAACAATTACCTTTTCTAGATGTTTTGGTCATTAACGAAAGCGGAAAGCCCAATTTCACGGTCTATAGAAAACCTACTCATTGTAATTCGTACATTCATTATTTTTCATATCATGATGAAGGGGTTAAAAGCTCAATTATTTCTTCCATGTTTCTAAGAGCACTCAGGATTTGTAGCCCACATTTGCTGGATCCGGAAAATTCAAAGATTTGGAACATTTTTAAGGATTTAAAATATCCTGAGTGGTTTATCAGAAAGGCGTATTTTAAAGCCAGAAAATCTTTTTATGCCCCTCGGGAACCTTCAGTTAACCAAAAACAATATGTGAGTTTGCCTTACATTGCCGGCTTAGAAAGAGTAAAACCGTTGACGAAAGAATTTAAGTTTGCTTTGGCGTTCAAATATTCGTCTACCGTGAAAAGTAAATTGGTTAGGAATAACGTTGCAAAAGAGGAACAAGCCTGTGTCTACAGCATTCCCTGTAAAAGTTGTGATTTAGTATACGTGGGAGAAACTGGAAGAAATATTGAAACCCGTATCAAAGAACACAAATATGCCTTCAGAAGTTGTAATACTAATAATGCCATTTTTTATCACGCTAGCCAAAATAATCATGCTATAGATTGGGAATCAAGTAAGGTACTTTATAAATGTAATAATTATGTCAAAAGAAAAATAATAGAATCTGTGTGTATAGAAAAAGTAGATAATTTTAATTTGTGCGAAGGTACTTATAAGTTAGACCCTTTAATGAGATTCTTGGTCAATAAATCCCTTACGGAGTCGTGGGAACGTGTTCGAACCTAAGTGTGAATTTCTTAAATGTCTCTGGATTGGAATGTTTCCTTACTCGCTTTTAGTAAATGTAATAATGGAAGTAATTAATGTGGAAATAAATATATGCAGTAATTATGTCAAAACATTAGGATCTGTATGTATAGAACAAGAAGATATTTTTAATTTGTGGAAATGTAGTTATAAGCTGACCCTGTAATAAAATGTCCTTCTGGTTTCGGGAGAACGATATCTAACCTAGGTGCGAATTTCTCAATGGTCTCTGGATTATTTCCTAATCGCCTGTTTTCATTCGTTTTTCGGTTTATAATTTCTGTATAATAAACAACAATGTAATAACCAATGTAATAATAAATTTATAATTTCTGTAATTAATAATTATGCAATATTAAATGTAATAAATTTAATTATAAATGAAATAATTATGTAAAAATAATAGAATCTGTATGTTTAGAACAGGAAGATAGTTTTAAAAAAATTTGTGCGAATGTACTTAATGAAAATGCCCCTCCTGTCTCGAGAGAATGGAATCCAACCTAGGTGCGAATTTCTTAACGGTCGATCCCTGAACTGTTTTTCCCTCTTGTCTTGTTTCATTTGTGTTTCTGTATCCACCCGAGGAGGATGCCAGTGGGCGTCGAAACTGTCGTGGAAATAAACTCTGTCTATTAGAGTGGGTTTTTATTCTCATATTTTGACAACACTGGTAGAAGGGTTGGCATCGATCTTAGGCTGCGGTTACACTGCATACGTTTTCGTACGATCAAATCTTCTGACGAATTCGTACGAACTGATCAAGCGTGTAACATTATTAAAGACATTGTTTTCCATTAAATAACTCTTTTGCAGCATGGAAATCACACATGTTCAACGTTTAGACGATTAGATCAAACTGATTCAGTTCTGGTTGTTTATCGTGTGCAGTGTAGCCATATGTTTGTGCGAATCAATACGCCCAAATTCGTCAGAAGATATGATCGTACGAAAACACATACAGCGTAACCGCAGCCTTAATGCTTGGCAAATATGAAATATCACCTGCAATAACTCGTCGATTCGAAGCAGTCATTCTTTGAATCCGTTTTGCTGAAATCTTGCGAGGTCTTCCACACCTTGGTAGAGTTTCCATTTTTCAAACCCTTTCCATTTCTTTGCAACTGCAGCAACTTTCGTAAATGGAATTCGAAGTTCTATCTTCCTCTCACTCTTTCCAGACTCGTGTGCAGCAATAACAGATCTCTTAAGATCGCTTTACCACGACGACCCATTGTTTACTAATGGCTTACTAATAAAGCTGTAGCCCTCATATTTTTTAGTCCCTAATTTTTATATCATAAACTCTAAATCTTTATCACAAGGTTGGTTAAGTAATATCATAATATATAACTGCATAATTATACCTTCAGAGGTGCAAAATAAGTTTTTTTAGTTTTAGTTAAGAGTTTTTGTGTTAATCTGTATCCGAAATTGTTTTTCAGACATTGGGAATTTTGGGCCTAGTCAGCAGTGGTACTCATTGGGCGGCTCGCGAACCAAATATATTATATAGCGCATTTGGCTCGCGAGCCGCGCAATGAGTACCACTGCCTTAGACCTACTCTTCTTGATATACACGATACCAGTGGTACTCATTGCGCGGCTCGCGAGCCAAATGCGCAAAATACATTTGGTTCGCGAGCCGCCCAATGTCAAAGAAAGGGGGATGTTTTGTTTGATATCACAGTTTAAAGTCAAGAAGGAAAAAATCATTCTCTATTTGAATTGTATGCCTTTTTTTTTAATGTACATAACTTTGATTTTTGTTAGTTGTTAAATTTGGATAAATATACATTTTTATTTGTTTGAAGATTTCATGAGTTATATACAATATATAGTACATATATAGGCCCTTCCCTCTTCTTAGCCTTAGGCCCCTCACAGCCTTAATCCGGCCCTGCTTGTACAGTCATCGTCTTCCATGAAGATTCACAGAGAAAATTCTACAGGGTGAGTCAAAAGTCTGGAAACAGTAACTATGCTTTTCAATGCAAATATACATATATATTTGCATTGAAAGCATAGGTCCTATGTTTCCAGACTTTTGACTCACCCTGTAGAATTCAGAATTGCCAACAGTTTCTAATCAATATACAGTCAACCACTATAAAAATTGGTGCTCTTCCAATATGTGCTCTACCGCGAAACTGTGATCTACCATATTCCAATACGTGCTCTACCGTGAAACGCCTTATAAGGCTAACTAACGAAAATATCATGACTTAACTTAACCAATCGTTAGGTCAACTATACGCCCTTGACGATTGGTTAGGTTAAGTCGTGATATTTTCGTTAGTTAGCCTTATAAGGCTAACTAACGTACCTGCTGCTAATCCGAATAATCTAAGGTAGATCACGTATTGGAATGTAAATTTTAAGGTAGAGCACATACTGGAAGAGCACCTAAAAATTTTAAATTCTTCAAGTCTAAGGTGGATACATCAAGCATTAAATAATTTTGCAAATAAATGTACGCAAACTTTTCCATTTTGACTTTTTTAATTTTTCACATATACAAAATGGAGTTTGGAGTTAGATTAAATTTTTTATTTGTTAAAATTTTTCAAACTAACAGTAATCTTTTTTAACTATCCTAGGACCTTTTCCGTTCAATGGGCACCATTAAAATGAGAGAAATTAATATTTTTTAAACTTATTTTAACTTTTTATTAATAATCAGGGATTACCTGAATATCAGGGCCCCCAGCCTTCTTTAGTTAGCCTTATAAGGCTAACTAACGAAAATATTACGACTTAACCTAACCAGTCGTCAAGGGCGTACAGTTGACCTAACAATTGGTTAGGTTAAGTCGTGATATTTTCGTTAGTTAGCCTTATAAGGGTAACTAACGAAGGCTGGGGGGCCCTGACCTTTAGGTGATCCATAATCAGTACATTTTGAATAGGAGAAATTTAATTTATTTAATTTAACAGCTAGAACATAAATAAAACCAAAAATATTTGTCTATTCTTAAAAAATTTGATGATAATTTACGTTGAAAATTGGACGTAGGCTAGAGGCCATCTTATTCTTAGTTCGCGCAAAGACCTAGGCTATATATATAGTATATACATATGTCCGGTTAGGTTAATTGAATGCCCGTTTAGGTCAACTGAATGCCCGATTAGATTAATTGAATGCCCTGTTAGGTTAATTGTACGCCCTTGACGATTAGTTAGGTTAAGTCGTGATATTTTCGTTAGCTTTAACGAAAATATCACGACTTAACCTAACCATTCGTCAAGGGCGTACAGTTGACCTAATCGGGCATTCAATCACTTTACCGTAGGTTTCGATATATATATATATATATATATATATATATATACACACTGTGTGTGTATATATATATATATATATATATACTGTGTATATATATATATATATATAATATATATATATATATTATATATAAGTTTCAAAAATATTAATTTCTCTCATTTCAATGGTGCCCATAGAACGGAAAAGGGAGCTATTGAAGAATAGGGACCCCAGCCTTCTTTAATTAGCTTTATAAGGCTAACTAACGAAAATATCATGACCTAACCTAACCAATCGTCAACGGCGTACAGTTAACCTAACGATTGGTTAGGTTAGGTCGTGATATTTTCGTTAGTTAGCCTTATAAGCCTAACTAAAGAAGGCTGGGGTCCCTATTCTTCAATAGCTCCCGGAAAAGGTCCCTATCCTATTATACTGTAGGGTTAATGTGCGTGCGAGAATTTCAAATTTATTTTTGAGGAGTGGGTGGTCATGTTCAACACTATGATTTCTGATTGATGAATAAGATGGACTCGCTAGGAGACAGCTTGTTCTAACGGATAAATGTACGCCACCGTGTTGATCCTGTTTTTTGTTTGTAAACTTCGCTTTCCGAAAAGTAAATTCTTACATCTTTGCAGGAATCGTTTCTGATGATGAAGAAGCAGTCTTGGAGAGCATCACACACTGCCAGAAGACTCATGCCCTCAAGTAAGATACAGTATATAGAATAAACACGCATGAGCGCGCGTAGTTCTCGTATGAAACAAAAATGCCCCACCAGAGTTCGAACCCGGGACCTCTACTAACCTAGCGATTACTCCCACTTTACTAACCTAACCTAGCCAGGGCCGGATTAAGCATTGTCAGGGCCGGGGGCAATGAATATTTTCGGGCCGGTGTCACTAGAAAAACACAATTCTTTACCTGATACATCATACATGAGTAATGTGATCAGCTGACTGGGATCGATCAACAGAAAACGAAACAAAAACAAAGATGTGATTACAGAAAATGTATACTTTGTTCACATAAATGGGATACTAAACTAGGTTTTGTAGAAGCGGAATCTAGAATTTTTTTTTCTCACGGTCGACCAATCATTTCAACGGTAGATTATAACGTTTACATAGTTTCTTGGGGTCGGTCAGCATCTTGGGGCCGGGGGCAAATGATCCCTTTGCCCCCATTATAATCCGCTACTCAGTGGTGGGCACCGTTAACCAAAAAGTTAACTTCGTTAACCGCTAATCCGTTAACCAAAAAGTTAACTTCGTTAACCGTTAATCCGTTAAACATGTAACGGAAGTTACCGATAAACCGTTAACGTTAACTTTTATGATAAAAAAAATGAAAAACACAATATATATAATTTAATTTTCCCTCTTCTTCTCGTTCTCCATTTTGTCCATGAGATGCATGTTGCCCTTCATGAAAATTAACATATCAAAGTTTTCATCAGACAGGGATGATCTCTTGGCCCTCAGGATGTCCTTGCCCATAGAGAACAAACGCTCCACTGCAGCACTGGAGGGGATGGCTGTGTTGAACTTGATGAACAAGTCCACCAACACTTGCTCACCCAAGAAGGCAGCATCTGTCAGCAAGTCCTTGGAGTTGGTCTCCAGCCAGGTCTTGACCAAGTTCTGGGCCTTGCCCTTGAGTGACCTGTGGCTTCTGCTGCTCTCTTTTGTCTGGATGACAGCACTGAAGAAGTCATCCTCCTCCTCCTCCTCCTCCTCCTCCTCGTTGTTGCTGCCTCCACTGTTGCTGCCCACTTCGTTGGACTGCTGCTTCATGGCCTCCTCGACTGTACCCTCCATGCTTTTCCTCACCCTGGAAAAACCGGGTAGAAAAATAATTATGGAGATTTTAAAGATGTGGTACCTAGAAGTACCGCCAGGACATAAAGGGTTAAGGTGAAAACGCTCCCATTGTAAGACATCAATTGACTTAATTTATGTCATCAAAGTGACATGAGAATTGAAATCTTACCTGATCAGTTTTATGGTTCTTGAAATGTATCAAGGAGACTACTAATAAGGTACTCACAGACATATTATAAATATACATGACTTACTTGACAACGATTATTTTAAATATTCACTAGCACAAACATGTTGCGCAAGAGACAGACTGCAAATGAAACGAATGTAGTTATTTGTTGTAATTGTTACATATATATTATTGAAAGTGCCTTAAAATGCTCGTGATATTTCTTGAAAGAAGTTGAAACATTCAACTCAAATGGCAAATCTTTCCGCCTGATTTTACAGTCGACCATGTTTTGCTCAAACCAATGCCATAAATAACTACCATATTTGGTAAGACACAAATTGTGGCGACGGAAACAAATATATCGCCTGATTTTGCACTGCGGAAATGGAAATTCGTTCATCACTATTAACAGTGGCGGATTAATTGCGCACCTGCTCAGCACTGAAAATAATAGAAACTTTTAAACGTTTATTTATGAATTTAAGGGGTTAACGGACTTGAGTTAACGGAAGTTAAATGTAACGGAAGTTAATTAGTCCGATAATGATTTTCAAAGTTAACTTAAAAGTTAAATCGTTAACGAAAAAGTTAACTTCGTTAATTAACGATTAACGGATTAACGGTTTGTGCCCAGCTTTGCCGCTACTGAACCTAGCGTACTCCGGCCTAATCGAACATTTATTTATTTATTTTTTAATTTTTTTGTTATTGTTCATAAATTGCCTTGTATCTTTATCCCTCTTTATTAATACTTTTCCTTTTGCGGAACCTTCGTCGGTAGCTTAATTACATATATATTCATTGCGTACAATTTTGTGTTACAGGAACCTGTCTTCTGCGCTTCAAAAACATTTTGGTGGGTTTGCGTTTTTGACGTCACAACTAAGCACGCGGTAGACCTACGTTTATTTATTAATTGCTCCTTACTTATTCCCGGAGACTTACGTCATTATTAGATTATTATTAATAACTCGCTATTAATTTCCAAACGCTAGTAATTTAATTAGTTAATAACATGGCACCCTCGTCAAGTACTTGTAGTCAGTGAGAAGGAAAGTTTGCTGCTTACGCGTTTAATTTAGCTAATAATAACGATCAATTAGTTTGCAGGTGGTACTCGAACATGGATTTGCTGAAGAACGAGCTACAGGCGAGAGGGAGGCTAGAGTGAGGCTTGAAGAAAGGGTGATGCTCCTGACGGAGAAATTAGAATCCCTTAGCCCTTCTGAGAGGAGTTATTCTTCAGTCGCGGCCTCTCCTGCCCCAATTTCTACTAATGGTATAAATAATGCAAACAGCCCTATCTCTTCCCTTAGTTCCCGACCCTTCGTACAAGTGCGTAATGGAGCCCCAGTGAGAAGACCTAAGATTTGTCTACCAGTATTAACGAACAATAAATTTTCTGTTTTAGGTTTCGAAGACGTAGATGAACCTGAAATACGACTCGTTGGTGATTCCATTGTTCGAGGGCAGCTCGAAAAATTCTGTGGGAGAAACCCCCGTCGTAGGCGCCGTTACTGCCCCTGTTGCGAGGGTGGAGGATATAACTAATAGTGTTGATTTTTTACAGACGGAACATCTGAGGACACAACGTATGTTATTCATGTCGGTACAAAAACGTTTTAAATTCTAGAGCGGAAGAGCTACTGGCTAGTTATAGGGACTTAATAGAGCGATTAAAGGAAAACTAATAAGATTGTTTTAACAGGTATACTTCCTCGAATTATCCAACGTAACGAGTTCTACAGCAAGGCGACCTATATTAACAATAACCTACAGTCTCTTTGTCAATAGGAAGGAGTGCATTTTGCGAATTTTTGGAACAGTTTCTACGGCAGGAGAGACTTGTTCCTCGGAGATGGACTTCATCTTAATGACGTTGGAGCTGCGCGTTTAGGAAGACTTTTTCACAATGCCGTCTCTTCTTTTCAGACTGCCGTAACTCGAACGGTCCCCGCGTAATTTCCTTAAATTTCCCTTACACGCGCGAAGGTATCGAGGTTACAAACAATTTGAAGGTTCTATCCTTAAATGCTCGTAGCCTACGAAATAAAATAAACGAATTTTTTTCTTCAATTGCTTGCAAAGACTATGATTTAATTGCGATAAATGAATCGTGGCTTAGCACTGAAACACGTGACTTTGTCGGGGAGTATCAAATTAGAGGTTATAGACTTTTTGTTAAAAACAGAATAGGTCGGCGAGGAGGAGGTGTTATGTAGTATATCAAAGATAATATTGCGAACGTTATATAATTAAAGTACAGAATTCCAGAACCGACAGATTCGACTATAACAGAACTTAAATTGAACGACTTCAAACTTCTTGTTGCCGTTATAATATATAGGACCCCTAATCAAACCGCTGATACCGACGAAGCGTTATATCGTGAACTAAAAGAGAAAAATAGGTAGTGAGCAGGCCTTAATTATGGGTGACTTTACTTGCGCTAACGTGAATTACGATACACTGCAGGAAGACACGGAAGGCAATCGTCTAGTTAATTTTCTCGAGGATAGCTTTTTTATTCAAAAGGTTAGGGAAACTACGAGGTTGGACAGTATTTTAGATTTAGTAATAACTACGGATGATAGGCTAATCACGGATCTTCAAGTAATAGAACCGTTAAGCAATAGCGATCACAATATGGTAGAGTTTGTCCTCTCAGTAAGTCACTCGAAACCAACTAACTCGACTAAAATACCTAACTTCCAGCGCGCAGACTTTTGTAAATTTAGAAATGAATTGTCACATGTCAATTGGGAAAACGCAATGGGGACCTCCAACGCAAAAATAATGTGGGAATCGTTTGAGACAGTATTTAGGACTATAGATGAGGAATGTGTACTGTACAAAATTAAGTGTGCGAAAGTAAATAACAAGTCCTTGTGATTTACTTTTAGAATAGGGGACATTATAAAGAGTAGATATAGGGCTTATAGGCTACATAAGTGCGATAAAGACAATTTGTGGTTACGAAACAACTATGATACATATCTCTAAGGCGTGAAGCGAAAAGCGTAATAAAAAAGTCCAAGCGTGATTTTAAAATCTCCATAGTTCGTGATGGCAAAGAAAACCCCAAGCGATTCTTTCAATACGTCAATAATAGGAATCCAGTAAAGAGTGTCTTGGGGCCGTTGGAAAATTCTGACGGAGAGCTAGTTCCTGAAAACAAGCAAATGGCTACCCTGCTAAACGAATTTTTTACGTCAGTTTTTACAGTAGAAGTTGTAACGAATATCCCTACGGTCATAGACTAATACTTCTTGATAATGGTAATACCTTAGATAATATTGTGGTTAGTGAAAGGGAGGTAATGCACTATATTGGTAAAATGAAAATGCTTAAATCACCGGGGCCGGATTCCATATCCATACAACTAAAAGAATTAAAAGAAAGCATTGTTGTGCCGCTAACAAAGATTTTTAATGCGTCTATTTCTGAGGGGTGCGTACCAGATAATTTCAAGTTAGCAAACGTAACACCTATCTTTAAGAAAGGCGATAAAGGTGCGGCAGGAAATTATAGGCCATTCAGTTTAACGCTTGTTGTAGGTAAGCTACTGGAATCAGTAATTAGGGATCGTATAGTCGAACACTTAGAATTGCACAACTTGATTTGAAATACGCAGCACGGTTTTAGGAGAAACAATCTTGCTTAACTAATCTTATAGAATTTTACTAAAGCGTGGTTGAAGTTTACCTTGTGCGGAAATTTGTACGTCAACATTTGTACGACGGTAATTTAAGTATGCGTTCTACCGGACTTTTTTGACTTAAGTATGCGATCTACCCATGATAATAACCGTGACTTCATTTTTTTATATAACATAAGCACAGGTGCAAAAAAAAAACATTATTTAAATATTTTGAAAATAATTTCAATTTGAAGAATTTTAAATTTTATCATGTATCACAGCACATTAAAGGATTAACAGGTAGGTAAATGGTTACTGAATAGGTACAGGTGGTTAGGTTAGGTTAGGTCTGGAGATTAATGAGAAAAACTCGCAAGATTTGTTCTCCGATTTTTTAAATGACATTCGTTAGGTTAGGTTAGGTCTGGAGATTAATGAGAAAAACTCGCAAGATTTGTTCTCCGATTTTTTAAATGACATTCGTTCTGTATATCATTAATTCCATTTTCTCTTAAATTGATAAGCTGAAATCTAGTTTCAATTATGCATTTAATTATTGTAATATGTAATTTCATAATTTGTGATAATTTGTATTTTAACTTACCTAGTTTCAAATTCAGTTTTATTAACTGATCATGAATTTCTTGCGTATAACGTATAAATTTCCGTCGTACAAATGTTGGCGTACAAATTTCCGAGTTTCAAAGTTTACGATAGTCATCGGGCGGTAGATGTAGTGTATTTAGATTTTCAAAAAGCGTTTGACACCGTACCGCACAAAAGACTAATTGAAAAAACTAAGGCTCATGGAATCAGGGGTGTAGTAATAAATTGGATAGAAGAGTGGTTGTGAGGTAGGAAACAGAGGGTGGTCGTTGATGGAGCGAAGACGTCTTGGGCTAATGTAGCGAGCTGCGTTCCTCAAGGTTCTGTATTGGGCCCCTTGCTTTTTCTTATATATAGGGTGTCCCGAAAGTTTTGTTACATCTATGTATAATCTCGGAATATTAAATGATGTTTGGTTCTAACAGGATGGAGCAGTCCCCCACTATTCCTTGAGGGTTCGTGAATATTTAAATGAGGTGTTTCTGATCGATGGATTGGAACATTAAAATGGCCTCCGAGAAGCCCAGATCTCTCGAGTTGTGACAATGCATTATGGGGATTTATAAAGGAAAAGATTTCTCAAAAACGTTATGATTCCAGTGATCTTCACTTAGAAAGTAGAGATTTGATTAATAGTAGTCAGCATGGGTTTCGACGCCATAGGTCTTGTTTAACTAATTTGTTAGAATTTTATAACGAAATAGTGCGCGAATACGATAGGCATAGAGCAGCTGACGTTATTTATTTAGATTTTAAAAAGGCGTTCGATACAGTTCCGCATAGGAGACTAATTGCGAAGGTTAAAGCGCACGGTATACGCGGTCAGGTAGCTAACTGGTTAGAAGAAGGGCTTCGTGCTAGGAGGCAGAGGGTCGTAGTTAATGGTAGTGAATCGGGGTGGTTAGATGTAGGTAGCGGTGTCCCACAGGGTTCAGTGTTAGGCCCATTGCTATTCGTAATTTACATTAACGACATAGATGTAGGATTGACTAGTAACGTGTCAAAATTCACGGACGATACTAAAATAGGCGGTAAGGTTGTTAACGAGGACGATAGAAATAGGATCCAAGACGATGTAGATAGGATTATGGAGTGGACAGATAAGTGGCAGATGCAATTTAACGTAGATAAATGTAAAGTTTTGCATATAGGTTCTCGCAACAATAATTACGCGTACACAATGGATGATAGGGAGTTAGCGAGCGTTGACGAGGAAGTAGATTTAGGCGTACGCGTAACTAAAGATTTAAAGGTTAGGAACCAGTGCCTGGAGTCTTGCGCAAAAGCTAATAGGATGTTAGGCTTCATAGCGCGTAATTTCGAATTTAAATCGAAGGATATTATATTGCCCCTTTACAAGTCCCTAGTCAGGCCTCATTTAGAATATGCCGTTCAGTTTTGGTGCCCGTACTTGCGTGAGGATATTGATAGGTTAGAAAGGGTTCAGCGTCGTGCCACGAAACTTATTCCGTCATTGCGCAATAAGCCTTATGAAGATAGGATTAAAGAGTTAGACCTGTATTCACTCGAAACTAGGAGATAAAGGGGGGAGCTTATTGAAGTTTTCAAAATCGTTAATAACATCGATAACGTAAATTTTGATAAATTGTTCACTTTCGATAATAGTAATACTCGCAATAACGGATTTAAGTTGCGTGGCAGACGTTTCATTACCAATATCGCTAAAAACTTCTTTACGTTTAAAGTAATTGATAAATGGAATAATCTTCCCGCGTCAGTCGTTCATTCTACCAGCGTTAATATGTTTAAGAACCGTCTTGACAGACATTTTAAAAGTATTAACGTTGTTTAAAATTAAAAAAGAAAGTTAACAACAGGAGCTCTGGTGGTGGTGCTCGAGGATGAGTCTGTTGACGATGAATGCCAGCTGTGTGATGCCAGCAATAAAAAAAAAAAAAATTAGACTAACACGAACGTAGATGTAGCTCGTAGCGTAAACTAACCCACTTTTTGTTTAACTGTACCTACTTTTTTTTTTTTTCTTATCTCCTTTCTTGCATGTCTGTAACTCTCTTTACTTACATGTTTGTAGTTTGCATGGTATGACAGTGAGTTAAGACTGTGTTTGCATGGTTTGTAAGCGTTCTTATTTTACTTCTTTTCATCTTTCACCCCTCTCCTATTTTCTTCGACTATTTTTCTGACTTGTCGGCAGTGGCCGGCGGATGATGATGGTGAGACTTTTTTCCTCTTTTTCTGAATGAATGTTAACCCACGAATGATAGGTGTTGCTCCTTACTTAACCCCTTATTCTCTTCTCTTAACTCCCTACTCTTTCCTTTCTCTCGGGATAGCCTTAGAGTGGATCTTAGGGTCTTTGTTAGCCTTAGCTTCTGTAGATCTGTAGATCCTTTAGTCCGTCATTGGAATCATAACGTTTTTGAGAAACCTTTTCCTTTGTAAACCCCCATAATGCACTGTCACAACTCGAGAGATCTGGGCTTCTCGGAGGCCATTTTAATGTCCCAATCCATTGATCAGAAACACCTCATTTAAATATTCACGAACCCTCAAGGAATAGTGGGGGCTGCTCCATCCTGTTGGAACCAAACATCATTTAATATTCCGAGATTATACAAAAGTGTAGTAACAAGACTTTCGGGAACCCTGTATATTAACGATTTAGATGTCGGCCTAGTCAATACAGTTCCAAAGTTTGCAGATGACACGAAGGTGGGTGGTAGGGCGATTAATGACGAAGATAGAGGTAAAATTCAGGAAGATCTGAATAAAATCGTAGATTGGTCAGTCACATGGCAAATGAGATTTAACGTCGATAAGTACAAAATTTTACATAGAGTTTCGCGTAATGGTAATTTTGCGTATAGGAAGTATGTCAGGGAAGGAGGTGGCAAGCGTAGAACAGGAAAAAGATTTAGGAGTTATAGTCACGTGATTTAAAAGTGACGAAACAAAGTACAGCAGCAGTCAATAAAGCGAACAAAATGCTAGGTTTTATAGCTAGGAATTTTGAGTACAAATCACGCAATATTATTGTTCCTCTTTATAAATCATTAGTTCGACCCCATTTGGAGTACGCGATCCAATTTTGGAATCCGCATATGAGCAAAGCTATAAACAAAATCGAGAGAGTTCAAAGACGAGCAACTAAGATGATTCCGTTGCTTAGGTCAAAGTCGTACGAGGATAGGCTTAAGGAATTAAAATTGACTACACTCGAGAATAGGAGACTAAGGGCTAATCTAATCCAGGTTTTTAAAATTATGAATGGGTTCGATAACATAAATAGAGATAGCTTTTTCGAAATATCACAATATAGTAGAACTAAAAATAACGGATGTAAGCTAACAAGAAGGTTCGAGACAGCAGTTGCCAAAAACATTTTTACACACAGAATAGTAAATAACTGGAATAGTTTGCCGGTAGAAGTAATTAGTAGCACCTCTATAAACATGTTTAAAAATCGATTAGACGCATATGTTCATAGATTGGGTATAGTTTAAGGTAGTAAAATTAAGGCTTTTGTGGTTCGGAACCCACGTAAAATTGTAGGTCCTCTCCGCCACCACGGAGGACATGCGTAATACACAATTACAAACAGTTAGGTAGACCAGCCATGAGTGGATCCTAGGGTCTTTGTTGGTCTGAAACATTATAACATTGTAATAAATATACCGGTACTTGTAGGTTATCTCTCCCCACCAATTTTGACAGAATATTTTCGTTAAAACTAACGAAAATATCACGACTTAACCTAACCAATTATCAAGGGCGTACAGTTGATCACCAAAACTTAACATTAGTTTACTAAATACTTACCTCCTGTGGGTGAATAGCAATTCCTTCAACACGTCATCCCGATCTTTCTATCTTCTAAATTCACTTCCTGGCCGTTTTTAATGACACCAATTTGAAAACAACATAAAAGGGGTGCATTATGAACGAATGCGTAACAACACCGTACAATAGCTTTAATTATTATTAGATCTATAAACATAATTTTGTTCCGTGGACATCTAAGCACAAATTTCAAACCTACTTTACACAAAATACACTGAATATCACCTTTCGTGAATACTAGTTTCACCAAGTAAACTATCAATTCATTTTCAATTTGTACAAGTTTTTTTTTTAAACTATGAATGTATAATGTTTATACATATTGAGTCTGAAATAAAGTGTTTGTTGTTGTTCACTGAAGATTGAACCATTTCGTATTTCTGCATAGTATGACGTACAACGGTGACGTAAAGAAAACAATTTGCTATGATTGGCCGCGAGCAACTAACGTCATCAACTCTTCGGCCAATCAGAATCCTTCAAACAAATGTCGACTGGCAAAAGAAAACTGGTGTCTTCGAAAGTTAATATTAGCCTTTACTATTGAATTTATGTATTTAATAGATGGCCCCCGGTTTATGCGCTTTCAGAGTTATGCGGTTGACGAATTACTTCCACTCTCACTTTTATGCGCACCCTACTTTGTTATGCGATTCATTTTCAGCCAACTTTTCGGTTGTGAAGTTGCCAATAATGTTTAAAAACATTGTCATTAATCAAATAAATGATTGTAGTTTAGTTTATATTTTTACTAGTTTTACATTATTTTGGCATTTACGTATTACACTGGACTTGAATAATGTGTGTGTGGAGTCATTCAAAATATTTCTGCCTGCCGCAAGAAAGGAAATTCTTAATTTGGTCAAGAGGACCAACTTCGACGATATGGAAGATGACGTCCTTGAAGCCAATGAAACTGATCTGACTACTGAGGATCTAGAGCAAATGTTGAAATATAGTGAAGAAGAGGTTTCCGACCCAGAGGCCAGCATGACTGTTCCAAAAGTGTCCACAGTACAGAAACTTCGCTAGTTCTTTCAAAAGCTTAACTCAGCTCTCGATATCCTATCCGAAGAGGAGTTCGATTGCGAGAACCAGCAAGGTCCGACGAGCAGTCAAAGATGATGTAGCTCGCTACCAAATCATGCTTGACGACAAAGTCCGAAACGCGAAGCAGCTTAGCTTGGACCAGTTTCTTGCGGAACATAATCCGAAGGACCCTAAGCCATCGACATCTGCCACTTATGCTCCCTCGTCATCCGTGCAAGAAGTTTCTTCAGATGACGAATAAATCCTCCATTCAGTGTCCTTTGTACATAGACTTTGTAAATACTTCATTACGTACGTACTGTTAAGGAATTAGGAACTTAAAAAACATCTTTACTCAACCAAACCCTCACTGTAATGACCGACTGAATATGTACAAGGCAAGGGGCCATTCAAAAACCACGTAGTCCTTAAAAGGGTGGGATCTTGACGTTTAACCACGTGGCCATTACTAAGCATTAAATTATCCTGTTTATAATAGTTTATATCTAGGCTGACCATATTTCCTTGAGACAAAAACGGGACATTGGGATGGCAAAAAAGGGACGGGGGTTATGTAATATTCTGTATTCATGAAAAAGTAAGTACATAAACATATTGAGCTTACAATTATTCTTCAGTGACAGAACCCATACAAAACGGTACTGTCCCGTTCAAAACGGTACGTATGGTCAGCCTATTTATATCATATATATATATATATTTCGTAAACTCCAGAAAATTCCAGAAGACTCGAATCTTTATAAACAAATTCGCTGTATCTTTATTTCCGAAAATTCTAGAGATTCCAATCTTTAACGTTCATGAAACACAAATTCGCCATACTTTTAATTTCTTTATTTTTAATTTAGATACGATTAAGAAGGGGTGGGGGTGACATCAGAAGACCACGTGGTTTTGGAGGGGGGTTTAAGTCATTGGCCACAAGGCCGGGGGAACGGGTTTGAAAACCACCCGAAAAAGGACCACGTGGTTTTTTAATGACCCCCAGGATTAAACAGTGTTTTTGTACAATTAATGGTTTTGCTGGTTGCTTTATTTACCCGACTTTAATCTTGCATTATATATAAACATCTATTTTATATACGTATTTTAGCTCTGTAGTAAGAGTAATATGTTTTCGA